>CM054162.1:4597905-4602905 GCA_028751875.1 Rapana venosa
ATGTAAAACTGCACATGAGTGCTTATTCATTATCCTCGAAATAAAAGAATTTGTCATTGTCATTCTCTCTCTCTCTCTGTGTCTCTCTTGCTTTTTTTATTTTGTTGTTGCTGTTGTTGTTGTTGTTGTTTTACTGTGTGAATGTGTGGGTATTGGGTTTATTTTAGTGTGTGATGTATCCCTAAGGGCGGGGACTGGATGTAAAAAAAAAGCACATAGGTGCTTCTTCTTCATTATCCTCGAAACAAAAGAATTTGATTTCATTTCATTTAATCTGTCTCCCTCTTAAACACAGAGCTCTCTCTCTCTCTCTCTCTACTCAAAGTTCTCTCTTTCTCTTACACACACACACACACACACACACACACACACACACACACACACACACACACACACACACACACACACACACCACACCCACACACCCATCCACCCATCCACCCACACACCAACCGCCCCCCACCCCCCCCCACGCACACACCCATCCTACCCCCCCCCCCCCTACACACACCCTACACACAACACACACAGAAGGGAGAGTAACACTGCGCTATATATGGTGCCAAAATCCCCCGCCTCCACATCCCCCCACCCCCTCCGCCATTCCATCTCACTTCCTGAGCACCCCCCAAAAAAACACAACAACAACAACAACACCCCAACAACCACAAAACAACAACAACAACAACAACAACAAAACCAGCCCAATTTCTACACCGTAATATACTGCATACACAATAACCAAACGAACAGTGGATATTTTTGCGTTGGAAAGATGCCAACGCAATGTGACCTAGTTCTTTACAAAAACACACTTTTCTTTCCTTCTCACTTGTTTCGAAATTAATTTGAATCTTTGTGATTTTGTGGGTGTTTTTTTTCCAGTTCTGTATTTCATCGTTATGTCACTTTTTTGGGGGGGAGGGGGGGGGGGGGGTGGTGGTGGATTTTATTTTGGCAATTTCTGAGAAGACGCGAAAACTGTTATCTTATGCAATGAAACATAGACATAATGCAAAATCTGTAGTTTTGGGGGTTTTGTGGTGTTTTTATTTCGTATTTCTAATCGAAAACCCTGAGAAAGGCAGAACAGAGAGAGGAATGGAGGGAACTGGTTGTTGAAGTCTTTGAGGGTGCCCCCACGGTCGTCAGACTATGGGACAGATAGATAGATAGATAGATAGATATATAGATTTCTAATCACTTAGAGAAAGTACCAGAAAAGCAGTTATACCTTTCAGAGGAACACGCGCTTTTGATCTAAAACGAAAATCCCTCTGAAATTGCAAAGCCAGCTGAAGGTAACTTATGCCAACCATCTATGACTACTGCAACTTGCAGGCATACATTTTTCTTTACTGACAACCAGAAACAGAATTTGGATTTTTCGGCCTAATCCAATCCAATCCTGTTGTTTATAGCCCCGCCGACCACAGAGGCCATATCAGGGCTGTCACCTCGTCAACTTTTTAAATCTCAGATTAAAACTGTGCAGTTATATACAGATTAAAACAGGGTATAAAACCTATTGCCTAATGAGAAGTACGCTGTAAGATAACAATGATTTTCTTTGTAATAATAATAATAATAATAATAATAATAATAATAATAATGATGATGATAATAATGGTAAAGATAGATGATGATAATGATGATGATGATGATGACGACGACGATGATGATAATAATAATGATAACAATAATAACAACAACAACAACAACAACAACAAAGAAGAAGAAGAAGAAGAAGAAGAAGAAGAAGAAGAAGAAGAAGAAGGATGATGATGATGATGATGATGATGATGATGATAAATGGAATTTATATAGCGCTATATCTTGCGAAGACAACTCAAAGCGCTTACACTCAACCCATTCTTACACAGTCCTGCAACCAACAACAATGAATAGTTTTGACAAATTCACACACACACACACACACACACACACACACACACACACACACACACACACACACACACACACACACACACACACACACACACACACACACACACACACACACACACACACACAAACACATACACACACGCGCGCACACACAAACACACACAAAAAGGTTACACACTTTGGCAGTTGAAGGTAGGGACAGTGCTAAGACGAAACAGGAAGGGAAAATCTTAGGTTTGAAATATTAATATGTATTGCATTATGGAACACAGTAAAACTGTTTTTATTTGATGGAAAACAATAAGACAACTTCTAGGGCCAAAAAATCGGTAGCATAACTTTATTTTCGCTTATTGCACCCCCCAAAATAGTAACATTAAAAAAACCATTCTCTACATGTTTAACGAAACACATTAATACATGTTTCACTTTCTGTTTCAGCTTACAAAGACACTCTCAGCCTAATTACGTTTGTTTTTTCCCTCAATGTTTACTAAAAGGGGACGGGATAGCTCAGTGGTCGGAGCACTCGTTTTTCCCCAGCCAAGGTTAAGCAGCATCGAGCGTGGTTACAACTTGGATGGGTGACCGTTTGCGCGCCTTGGCTTCACTGCAGTACCCCAGTTCACCCAGCTGTAAATGGACACCCGACTTATTTAGGGAAGGTAAAGCAGCGAAGGAGAGGAGATGGGCGCTGCCCTCAATATGCTGGCCCCTGGAGAAGTTGAGGTCTCTGATGCCTCGCTTCCCTACGACCACATAGGTTATGGGACACCTTTACCTTTTCACCTTAATGAAAGGTAGCAAGATGGCTTTTATTCTGATTACTTCAATGAAATCCAGTCAGATTACTCTATTCTATTGTATTGCTTAATGGAAAACACACTCTATTCTCTCTTATTTCTGTCTACCAAATCAGTAAGATCCTTTTGAAAAACTATTCCCCACCCGCCAAAACAACAACAACAGCCACAAAAAACCCAAACTAGCTAAGCCTTACTTGTTTCTCTTAAAGTCCTTCGGATGAGACTATAAACCGAGGTCCCGTGTGCGAACGCACGCAGAACATCTTGCGCGCACGTTAAAACCCTGTTCCGCTTTTCGGAAGAGTAGGCTATTGTGTGCCAGTGGGAACAGATGACAACATTTACAAAACTGCATACACACTGGGGCTGGATGTAAAAAAAAAAAGCACATGAGTACAAATTCCGTTATCCTCGAAATAAAAGAATAAATAAATAAATGAAATAAATAAATATAGTTCAATGAAAAACAGTAAGATTTCTAATCTATTGCGCAAATAAGAACGTTACGACTTTATCTATTTTTTCTTTCTGATTCCTTCATGAAAAACGGTAGACCACATTTTCCTCTTCTTGCTTATGAATAAAACAACGAACGGACTTTTATTTTCTCTTACTGCTCGAATTCTAGATGAACTCTCAGCGCAAAGACATAAATGTGTTCTAAAATTGATACGCGCAGGCTGAGATATATTGGTCATTCAAACAATAAAACACAGACAAATCTGATGACGACAGTTCTCTAGGGTAAGGTTGAGGGCAGAAGGAAAAAAAGAGGCAGACCAGCAACATCCTACATTGCCAACATCACTGAGGTCAGTGGTCTGGGAGGAGGGCTACAGGAGATGGTAGAACTCAGCAGAGACAGAGAAAGATGACGAACCCTGGTGGTATTGCGTGGAGCTCCTACCGACGACAGCGGGGACAGCTGACCTGACCTGACCTGACCTATCCTGACCTGCCGACCTTACCTGACCTTACCTGACCTAAGCGTTAGTAGAAAATCAGTTTTAAAACAACACAACACTTTCGTTTCTTTTATAATGTAATGACAAAACAGATATGCAGGTTTTCTTTCCTTTTCTACGAAAAATACAAGCAGTGCTATTTTATCTTCTTCCTTAAATAAAAACACAGTAAGACCCCAATTTATTTCGCTTCTTGCTTTGAACCCCCCCCCCCCCCCCCCAAAAAATCCAGTAAAAACTCCAATCTTATTCTTGAATCCAAAACTACACAGCATACTTTTACTTTCTCTTCATATGTAACAAAAAAAAACAACAACCCACCCAAACAAAACCAAAACGGGTCGACCTTTTTTTCTTTCATTTCCTGTAACAGTCACGGCAGATTTCTCTGCCTGAAATTCGCGCTGCTGTTCCCTAGAGTTATTGCGATACTGGAAAGGGGTAGAGTTGAAAGCTGTACACGAGGCTTACCCGAGTGTAAACGGCATTGACTTTTAGGGGGAGACATTGTGGCGAGAATGTTTAGCACTGTCACAGTCGTTGAGATCAGTGAGCGCGCAAGGAAGATCGATAAACAACAAACGAGATAGAAATCAATAAGCAAGTAAAAAGACTAAGTGCACATATAAACCTGTAAATGGGGGATACGGGATAGCCTGGTGGTTAGCAGGATGCGCTCTTAATCTGCTGACCCCGAGTTCGATTCCCGTTCAAGAGGATTTTTTTTCTCTGGCGTTAACATCAGTGCCGATTGCAATCTCCCCCCACCCCCCTTCCTCCCCCAAAGTCCATCGGATGAGACTATAAACCGAAGCCCCGTATGCAAACGCGCGCAGAACATCTTGCGCACACGTTAAACCCCGTTCCGCTTTTCGGAAGAGTAGGCTATTGTGTGCCGGTGGGAACGGATGACAAAATTGACAAAAACTGTATACACACGGGGTCTGGATGTAAAATAAAAGCATTTGAGTGCTTATTCCGGTATCCTCGAAATAAAAGAATAAATAAATAAAAATGAATAAATAAACAATACAAAAATAAAGTAAAAAATAACGTAAATAAAAACAATATGGATAGGTGAAGTACCAAGAAAAAGAGAAAAAGTAAAGTAAGCACATAAATAATAAATAAGCAAGCAGATACACGATTTTGAAGGAAGGTGGCAGGATGGTTAAGACATTCACCTGCCTAACAAGCAAACCGTGAGGTTCTGGGTTCGATTCCCAGCCTCGCCCTTTCTTCCCAGTTTGAAAAGAAAATCAGACTGAATGTCAAAGTCCTTCGGATGAGACCATAAACCCGAGGCCCTGTGTACGAATGC
>CM054162.1:4615405-4617905 GCA_028751875.1 Rapana venosa
GGGAGAGGAGATGGGCGCCGCCCTCAATATGCTGGCCCTAGAGAAGTGAGGTCTCTGACGCCTCGCTCCCCTACGACCTTAATAGGTGATGGGACTCCTTTACATTTACTTTACCTTTAGTCCTTACTCAACACTCTCCTAAATTACGCCTTCTGAAAACTTAACACAGGCTGATCCGAAAGATCTTGAGTGAAATAATGTTCCTTTTGAATTGACATAAGCAAGACTGCACGAACTAAGCAGGCTCCCAATAAGATTTGCGAGTTTTCTTTTTGAATTCTATTTTATTTTTTATCTTATTTTTACACCACTTTAAGTCTCGGCGGGAAATTCGGGCTGCTCTCCCCAGAGAGAGTGCGTGGCTACAAGAGCAGCGCCACCCATTACTTTTGTTCTTTCACTGTCTGCAACTGTATTTGTTTCCCTATCAGAGTGGCTTTATTCTACAGATTTTTGCCAGGGACAACTTTCTTGTTGCTATGGGTTCCATAATTAAAATAAAATGCTTTACATGTCTACCAAAGACAAATATATTTCGCGCTTTCTAGATGTGTGTGTGTGTGTGTGTGTGTGTGTGTGTGTGTGTGTGTGTGTGTGTGTGTGTGTGCGTGCGTGCGTGTGTGTGTGAGAGAGAGATAGAGAGGGACAAAGACAGAGACAGAGACACAGAGACAGACATAGAGATAGAGAGAGAGAGAGACAGAGAAGAAGAGAGACAGACAGACAGAGAGACAGAGACAGAGACACGGAGAGAGAAGAGGGACAGAGACACAGAGAGAGACGGAGACAGAGAGACAGACATAGACACAGAGAGAGACAGACAGAGACACAGTGAGAGAGTGACAGAGAGAAAGAAAGAAAGAAAGAGAGAAAGAGAGCGAAAGAGAGCCAGATAGACACTCAGACAGACAATCAGACAGACAAGCAAACAAACAGAAAAAACAGACAGACACAGAGTCAGGCAGGGTTGAAAAGCAGAGGATAATGGCGTTTCTATGTTTAGCGGGCTCGAGTTTCATAACTTTTGCATGATAATTATGCCATTTTTCACTCATTTCATCCCCACTCCCCTCTCTGGAGGATCGGAAAAGGCCCCATGGTTACAGCGATAAACTCTGGATCAGACTGTAACCGAAGGCGTGAGTTCGAATCCCCGATGACCTAACCATTTGACCGGGACGGGATAGCTCAGTGGTCGGAGCACTCGCTTTCCCCCCAGCCAAGGTTAAGCAAGCATCGAGCGTGGTTACCACTTGAATGGGTGGCCGTTTGCGCGCCTTGGCTTCAGTACAGTCCCCCAGCTGTAAATGGAGTACCTGCCCTCTTTAGGGTCAGGGAAGGTAAAGCAGCGAGGGAGAGGAGAGATGGGCGCCACCGCCCTCAATATGCTGGCCCTAGAGAAGCTGAGGTCTCTGATGCCTCGCTTCTCTACGACCACATAGGTTGTGGGACACCTTTACCTTTTCCTTTTTTTAAAACCTTTTTTTCCCCACTGGAGTTACCATCGATACCAATTCAATTCACCGCAAAGTCCTTCAGATGACAGTGGAAATTAATGTCCGGTATATGAATGCACGCAACCCCCACGACGGAATGCGGTTACCTAAATGGTGGTGGTGGTGTGTGTGTGTGGGAGGGGGGGGGGGAGGGGATGGTTGTATACGCAAAAATCTCATCATTAGTGAACCTCGGAGCTCTAGCCGAGGAACGAAAAAACCCCAGAAAAAGAATGCACGCAGAATATCTCTAACTACACATTAGAAAAAAAAAGCATGTCCGCTTTTTCGTAGACTACTAGGCAAACAACGGCTGGTGCTACGGACGACACTAGCCTACCCAGCATGCGCTTTGCGATCTGAAGAGTATTAGACTCCGCTAGGTTCTACAACAGAATTTTGCTTGGGACACGACACCTCTCTCTCTTTGTGAATTGAACTGTTTTAAGATTTAAGCGTGTTGGGCATGATTTCTGCATATTATGTGGTCACAGCATAACTGTCGATCATATATCGATATGCCAAATGCTGAAAGATGACATACCTATTCTTACCTCATCATCGTCATCCGCAATCTTCAGTGATCCTTTATTGATGCATACTTTGTTTCAAATCTTTATTGTGTAGCCCATTTGGTTCTTTATTACCATCATTGCAGACTTAAAAGACATTCTGTTTTGGTGGAATACATTTCGATTTTATTGTTGCACAAACGGATTTTACTTGTTCACTTGTTAGATCTTGTTACCAATGCGAATTTTTTTTGTTATCTATTTCTTTCTGTTTTGTTTCTGTCTGTAGTCATTAACTATTATTCAAGAGTTGCATATTCTAGCTTTCATTGAAGGTCAGTCATTTGATAGCCATTTACTTGTCTACTGGTGTTCAAAATATCTGTGCCTCCCCCCCCCAAACATTCATCCAAACTTTCTCCCCCCCCCCCCCCCCCCCCCCCCCCCCCCCCTTCTCCGTCTAATTTCACAACTTGTGAAGAGACTTAAAAT
>CM054162.1:4623388-4628388 GCA_028751875.1 Rapana venosa
AGCAACAGGATTTAACGGTGCGCAAGATGTTCTGCGCGTTCGCACACGGACCTGGGCTTATAGTCTCATCCGAAAGACTTCTTGGGGAGAGTCGAGTCGGCACTGATGTTAACTCCAGAGAAAAAAATCCTCTCGAACGAGAATCGAACCCGGGTCAGCAGATCACGAATACATCACTGTAACCTCCAGGCTATCCCGTCCCCCAGACACAGAGCGAGAGAGACAGACAGAGATAGAGAGAGACAGACAGATAGAGAGACAGACAGACAGACAGACAGAGAGATCAGACAGACAGAGACAGCCAGCCAGTCAGAAATGAAATAAAACCAAGTTTATTCACAACAGAGGGGATAAATACAGATAAAACACCACAGTCATATATAACACAAAAACATTACAATCAGCGCAAATCATTAGGAAAGAAAGAATTGTACATCCATGACTTTGTATTCCACTGTCAATATTATATTGTCGACATTTACTAGTGATAGTAGTCCTTACTCAACACTTCCCAAAATGACGTCTTCTGAAAACTTCAGACAGGTTGATCCGAAAGATCTTGAGTGACATAATGTTCCTTTTGAATTGACATAAGCAAGACTGCACGAACTAAGCAGGCTCCCAATAAGATTTGCGAGTTTTCTTTTTGAATTCTATTTTATTTTTTATCTTATTTTTACACCACTTTAAGTCTCGGCGGGAAATTCGGGCTGCTCTCCCCAGGGAGAGCGCGTGGCTACAAGAGCAGCGCCACCCATTATTACTTTTGTTTTTTACCTGTCTGCAACTGTGTTTGTTTCCCTATCAGAGTGGCTTTATTCTACAGATTTTTGCCAGGGACAACTTTCTTGTTGCCATGGGTTTCATAATTAAAATAAAATGCTTTACATGTCTACCAAAGACAAATATATTTCTGGCTTTCTAGATATTTGTGTGTGTGTGTGTGTGTGTGTGTGCGTGCGTGTGTGTGAGAGAGAGAGAGATAGAGACAAACAGAGACAGAGAGACAGAGACATAGAGACAGACAGCCATAAAGACAGAGACAGAGAGAGAGAGAGTAGAAGAGAGACAGACACTGAGAGAGACAGAGACAGAGAGACAGACAGAGACACAGAGAGAGATAGACAGAGACACAGTGAAGAGAGAAGAGAGAGAGAGAGAGAGAGAGAGAGAGAGAGACGCTTTGACGCTTTGACCAATATATTGTCATTGCCCAATGTGGCCTATTGACAAGGGGGTTACACACGACTTTCTTTTGTAAATACAAAGAAATACAAGAAAAATTACATGATGTATTTAACGTAATGAAACCAAAAAACAAACAAACCCCAAAGAGCTCTCTATAAGGTTGAAAAGAGAGAGAGAGAGAGAGAGAGAGAGAGAGAGAGAGAGAGAGAGAGAGAGAGAACGAAAGACAGAAAGAAAGAAAGAGATGAATAGAGAGATAGACAGACAGACAGACAGACACTCAGACAGACAGACAAAAAAGCAAAAAAACAGAAAAACAACACCATCAGGCAGGGGCGAAAGCAAAAGGATAATGGCTTTCTTTTTTAGGGGGCCTCGATTTCATAACTTTTGCAAAATCATCCGTTTCCTTTTTTCACCCCCACTCCCCTCTCGGAGGATGGGAAAAGGGCCCCATGGTTACAGCATCAACTCTGGATAACTGAAACCAAAGGGCGTATTTCAAAACCCCCGATGACCTACCATTTGACCGGACGGGATAGCCATGGTCGAGCACTCGTTTTCCCCCCCACCAAGGTTAAGAAAAGCATCGAGCGTGGTTACCACTTGGAGGGTTTCCTTTTGCGCGCCTTGGGCTTCATAAGCCCCCCACTGTAAATGGAGACCTGCCCTCTTTAGGTCGGGGAAGGTAAAGCAGCGGGGGAAGGAAAAAGGCGCCCCCCTAAATAGCTGCCCCTAAAAGCGAGGTCCACGCCTCCTTCTCTCGACCCCATAGGTTTTGGGCCCTTTTCCTTTTCCTTTTTTTTAAAACCTTTTTTCCCCCAATGAGTTACCACGATACCAATTCAAATCACCGCAAAGTCCTTCGGATGACAGTAGAAATTAATGTCCGGTATATGTATGCACGCAACCCCCACGACGGAATGCGGTTACCTAAATGGTGGTGGTGGTGTGTGTGTGTGGGAGGGGGGGGGAGGGGATGGTTGTATACGCAAAAATCTCATCATTAGTGAACCTCGGAGCTCTAGCCGAGGAACGAAAAAACCCCAGAAAAAGAATGCACGCAGAATATCTCTAACTACACATTAGAAAAAAAAGCATGTCCGCTTTTTCGTAGACTACTAGGCAAACAACGGCTGGTGCTACGGACGACACTAGCCTACCCAGCATGCGCTTTGCGATCTGAAGAGTATTAGACTCCGCTAGGTTCTACAACAGAATTTTGCTTGGGACACGACACCTCTCTCTCTTTGTGAATTGAACTGTTTTAAGATTTAAGCGTGTTGGGCATGATTTCTGCATATTATGTGGTCACAGCATAACTGTCGGTCATATATCGATATGCCAGATGCTGAAAGATGACATACCTATTCTTTCCTCATCATCGTCATCCACAATCTTCAGTGATCCTTTATTGATGCATACTTTGTTTCAAATCTTTATTGTATAGCCCAGTTGGCTCTTTATTACGATCATTACAGACTTGTAAGACATTCTTATTTTGGTGGAATACATTTCGATTTTATTGCTAGACAAACTGTTGTTACTATTCACTTATTAGATCTTGTTACCAATGCGAATTTTTTTTTGTTATCTATTTCTTTCTGTTTTGTTTTTGTCTGTAGTCATTAACTATTATTCAAGAGTTGCATATTCTAGATTTCATTGTAGGTCAGTCATTTGATTTCCATTTACTTGTCCACCAGTATTCAAAATATCTGCGCCTCCACCCCCTTCCCCTCAAACATTCATCCAAACTTTCCCCCCCCCCCCCCCCCCCCCCCCCCCCCCACATTCTCCGTCTAATTTCACAATTTGTGAAGAGACTTAAAATGAAACCGAACCTCTTTATGCTGTGGAGATTCTTCACGTGTGTTGAATACAAAGTTGCACACGGAATCTCGGTTTCTCGTGACATGCAAAAGACTAGCACACAGACCACCATTCATGGTTTCGGGTAGATTGGGAGGAAAAAGTCCTGACTCAGACGTGAATCGAGTCTGTTACCTTTTGGCGTTCTGGAAAGGTGAATAACCACTGAGCCATTGATCCATCATCCCTATAGCTGCATCTGTCTGTCTGTCTGTCTGTCTGTCTGTCTGTCTGTCTGTCTGTCTGTCTGTCTGTCTCTCTCTCTCTCTCTCTCTCTCCTCTCTCTCTCTCTCTCATCTCCCCTCTCTCTCTCTCTCGATGATGGATGTTAGTGAGCCAATGATAGTAATGGCAGAGAAGATCCGACTATCGCTACATAGACACAATACGACACGACACGATACGACACACTACACTGCACTACGTTACACTACACTACACTACGCTACAGTACAATACACTACACTACAGTACACTACACTACACTACACTGCACTGCACTACACTACACTGCACTGCACTACACTACGCTACACCGCACTACGCTACACTACACTACACTACACTACACTACACTACACCACACCACACCACACCACACCACACCACACCACCACAACTACACACACTCACACTACACTACACTACACCACACTACACTACTTTCACTACATCCCATACACCTACACTCACTACTACACACACTACACTACACCACACTAACTACACCACACTACACTACACCACACTACACAACACACTACACTACACCACACTACACTACATACACCACACTACACTACACACCACACACACTACACATACACCACACACACTACACTACACTCACCACACTAACTACACTACACTACACCACACTACACACATACACTACACCACCCACTACACTACACCACACTACATACACCACCACACACACACACACTACACCACACTACACTACACCACACTAACAACCACACTACACACACTACACTCACACACACACACACACAACACTACTACACCACACATACACTACACTACACCACACTACACTAACACATACACCACACACACCACACACACCACACTACACTACACTACACTACACATACCTACACCACAACCACACACACACTACACTACACTACACTACACCACACAAACACCACACTACACTACACTACACTACACTACACATACACCACACTACACTACACTAACTACAAAACACTCACAACTACAAACTACACAATTACACCACACTACACTACACTCACACACACCACACCACACTAAACTACACTCAACTACACTACACCACACCACACTACACTACACACTACACTACACTACACCACACTACACTACACTACACCACACTACACTACACTACACTACACTAGGGGACGGGATAGTCTGGTGGTTAGAGTGATGCGCATTGCACTCGTGATCTGCTGACTCAGGTTCAAATCCCGTTAAAGGGGATATTTTCCCCTGGAGTTAACATCAGTACAGACTCCACTTCCCCCAAAAGTCCTTCGGACGAGACTTTAAACCGAGGTCCCGTATAGCGAACCCTTGCAGAACACCTTCCACACACGTTAAAACCTGTTCCGCTTTTCGTATGAGTATGCCATTGTGTGCCGTTGGGAACAGATGACAATTTACAAAACCGCATACACATGGAGACTGGATGTAAAAAAGCACATAAGTGCTTATTCCATTATCCTCCATATAAAAGAATTTTTAAAATATATTTTAAAAAATCTTTCACGCACGTTAAAACCCGTTCCGCTTTTCGTACGAGTATGCCATTGCGCGCCGGTGGGAACGGATGATAAAATTTACCAAAACTGCATACACGCGGGGACTACATGTAAAAAAACACCCTACATGAGTGCTCATTCCATCATCCTCGAAATAGAAGGAAGAAA
>CM054162.1:4633388-4645888 GCA_028751875.1 Rapana venosa
AATATATTCAACTGATTTTGGAGACCTATCACACTGTCAGAAAATAACACAACATCATCAGCAAATAGCAATATCAACAATTCAACAAAATCTGGTGACAATTGAATACCGTGTTTCCCTTTTTCGATAACATCTTTGGTAAGTTCATTGATGAATAGTGAAAACAAAACAGATTTCTCCTTGTTTTAAGCCAGTAGGGCACATGAATACATCAGTCAAGTCACTGCCAGAACGAACACAGGCTTTAACAGTCGAATACATACTTTTCAGAGCAGAAAGAATTTTACCATTTAAACTATTATTACTCAGTACATCCCATAGCTTTTCCCTACATACAGAGTCAAAAGCTTTACGAAAATCGATGAAAGCAACATAGAGTTTGCGATGACGAATCAACTGTTTCTGAGTGAGAGCAAAAAGAGTAAATATATGGTCAGTTGTGCTGTGTTTTTCCCTGAATCCTGCCTGCTCCTCCCCTATTAGCTCACTTTTTTCAATCCACTTGGTAATACGCTTGTTAAGTATAAAACTATACAGTTTACTGCAAATGCTGAGCAGGGAAATACCTCTGTAGTTGTCAGCTACATTGGGATCGCCTTTCTTCAGAAGTGGCTGAATAATTGCTAAGCTCCATTCATCAGGATACAAACTATGGTCAAATAGATAGTTAAAAAACTGAAGTAAATAAGGCAAAATAACATCAGCACTGTGCTTAAAAAATTCACCAATCAATCCATCAGCACCAGCAGCCTTTCTGTCTTTCAAGGCTCTAATTGCCTGAGCTATTTCACATTCTGTGATAGGCTGGTTCTGATGCTCACAGTTGGTTCTGATGCTGGTATCAGTATCATTCTCACAGGCATTGTTATCAAACATGCAATCCTGGTCATCATCATGCAATGCAATGTCATTAACAGAAACATTAAACACATCCCTGAAGTGAGAATACCACTCGTCTTTCGTTATGTTACACCCTGTAAAGCGCTCTTTAGCTCGAACACACCTAACTGTATCCCAGAATTTCTTAGGATCATGTAAGTTATTTTCAAGAGACTGAATAATTTTACTTTTGTGTTCTGCTTTCTTCAGTCTCAGAAGTTGTTTGTATTCTTTTCTTTTTTGTGAATAACTATCTCTGTCTTCCTCAAATTGTCTACGTTTGTATTCATAATCGTATCTCTCCAAATCAAATGTTACATTGGAAATTTTTCGCAAGGCTTTTCTGACAGATTTTCTGTGCTCACAACATTCCCTATCAAACCAAGTGTTTCTTTTGTCTATATCTACAACTGCATCTTTTAACATACACTGCCAAGCATATTTCAAGCATTCATTAAATTCATTTAAGGAAGCATTAATATCTCTGTCAACCTCTGAGACAGCATTATCCAGTTTGTTCAATATAAGCTCTGAATGGATCTTATCTACAAAATCCGCAGACATCTCTTCCTTCCAAATATACTTCTGGATATGAAGTGTCTGGCGTTTTTGTTTAATGGTCTCATTATTAGTGAGTTGAAATGACAACATCAAAGCCTGATGTTTGGACTCAATCATCGGAAGGAGCTTTAAGTTATCGCACCTTGACAACAGATCACGTGAAACAATGAAGTAGTCTATAACACTACAGCCACTCGGTGAAATATAAGTAAAACTGCCAGGGAAATGTAAAGAGTTCATTCCATTCAATATTGCCAATTTAAATTCTTCACATAGGCTTAACAAAAACTTTCCAAAAGAATTAAGGACAGAGTCACTTGATTGTCTAAAAGTCTTTTCTGAAAATTCTGACTCGTTTTCACTGTCAACATTTTCACACATGCTAACTAAATCATCAACAACATCAATATCTCTAGCATTCAGGTCAGCTGTCCTGGAGTTAAGGTCACCAAATATGATCAATGAGAGGTCACCACACCCATTAATTGCTTCCAGCAAACTGTCTTCTAATAGTGACACACCATTATAGATGTCGGTCTCTTCATAGTAGGCAGAGTTCTCAGGGGGTAAATATGCTCCCACAAGAAGACAATCAGATTCAGTTCCAAGCAAATGTCTCGAAATTTTAAGAATAATGATATTGTCAATTTCAGTGTCAATGCGTTCAACATATTTACACAATTCTTTCCTGACTAAAAGCACAACACCACCTGAAAGACGCCCATGAGAGCTGTCAGATATCTTAACTCCAGGAGCTACAAATGGCTTATGACATGGGAAAAAAGATTCAGAGACAGATGTCGCAAAGGTTTCAACAAGAAGTGCAAAATCAAAGTCATGTATGAAAGCAGCTAGATTGATAGTTTCAGCAATACTAAATAGACCAACATTGAAGGTTAACAAGGAAATGCTATCAACAAAAGGGCATGAAGTGTTTTCTCTGGCTGTGCATGCATTGACATTTAGACTTGCTGTTCCCTTTAACAACTGATTAAATGGTGTACTGGGTCCCGGGCCAAAACCCCAAACTATATTGCTCTTGGAAATGCAACTTTTTTTTGTGGGGGTTGCACGACCCTCCAGAATACCACCTGGACACATGTAGGTCCCAAGTGCCCTGCGTGGGGAGGAGGTGGAACTCGCAAAAGGGTTTCCCCTGGTCATTACAGGGAACAGGGGGAAACCCCCCCCAAAACCCTTTGTGGGGCGTGGGCCCAGAGAGAGAGAGAGAGAGAGAAAAGAGAAGAGGGGAAAAGGAGAGAGAGAAAAGAGAGGAGAGAGAGAGAAAAGAAGAGAGAAGAGGGGCGAGAGAGAGAGAGAGAGAAGAAAAGGGAGCCCGATACACAGAGAGAGTTTTTATTTATTTTTATTTATTTTTTTTAATTTTTCGAGGACAATGGAAAAAACCCAAACACGTGCTTTCCCTTTTCACCTGTCCCCGCGTGTGTGCTTTTTGCCCCCATTTGTCATCCTTTTCCAACCGGCACACAATGGCCTACTCTTACCAAAACGAAAAGCGAAACAGGTTTTAACGAGTGGCGCAAGTTTTTCAGCGGTCGTTCGCCCAGGGGCCCCCGGTTTAAAGCCCAAAACCGAAAGACTTTTGAGAGAGAGAGAGAGAGGGGAGAGGAGAGAGAGAGGGGAGAGAGGGGAAAAGAGAGAGAGAGGGGAGAGAGAGAAGAGAAGAGAGGACAGAAAAAAGACAGAGGCAGAGATTTGAGAGAGAGACAGACAGACAGATAACAGACAGACACGGGACTAGGGGAAAATTTTAAAAAAATAATTTCAAGGGTGGGGATGTTGTTTTTTTTCCCCCCCCAATCCTGCCGGGCCCCGGCTTTCCGAAGGGGAGACAAATAAATTGGATGTGACAAGGGTAAAAGTCCCCACAGAGGGGGGAAAGGGAGGGAGGGAGGGAGAGGGAGAGAAAAGAAAAGAACTCTGAACTTTTAAATTTTTTAATTTGGCCCTTGGGCCCACAATAAAAGGGAAATTTTTGGGGGAAAGGGAAAAACCCAAAATTTAAATTTTTTTGGAAAAAAATTTTTGATCAACTTAAAAAAAAACTTTAAATCCTTTAGGCCCCAATATGAAAACAATTAACTTTTGAATAACTTTAAAATTCATATCACCCAAAATAATTTTTAAAATAAAAACATCAAAACAGTAATAAAAAAGCCAACAAAAAACCCCAATCTTAACCATAATTGAAACAAAGCCTTAAAAACACCCTAAATTAACTGATTTTTTTGGACACAGCAATTTTTTTCCCCTTCTATTGATAGAATGAAAAATATATCTGGAAAGATAATGACAAAATTTCCTTCTATTTGATGTTTTAAGAAAAAATTTGCCCAAAGGTATATTCAAAAGTTTAAGCCCAAAAACTTACCCCCTTAGATTGAGTACATTGGACAATCGAACAAAAAATGGGTTTTTTTTTTTGGGCCCCTTTTTTTGTTTTTACAAAATGGAAAAATTTTTTTTCTTAAATCTTTAATACTGTTTTTATGGACTTTTTCATAAAAAAAAAAATTTTTTAATCAACCCTTTTGGAAAATACAACTCGAAAACAAAAAGAATCTGAAAAAGAAAAATGTATTCCCTTTTCCAAAGATAGTTTTGAATGTTTCTAAAATTTTTTCCATACCTCTCTTTATCTCTTATGGTTCCATGCCTTCTTGAATGAACATGTCTACAAAACTTTGCTAATACACTAAAAAACCCTTTTTCATCACAACCCCCTGTTGAAACCAAAACAATTTAAATCCTTTTTTGGGCACAAAATTTTCTCTTTTTTTGGGATACCAAGCATTTTTTTTCCATTTTTATCTACTTTTCCCAACAAAGATTATACAAAGTTTGGGCACTGAAAACTAAAAATTTAAATGTAAAAAAAGATCACCCCATTAAAAAAAAGCATTTAATAGGTATAAGGAAATGAATGAAAAGCCCCCGTTTTTTAAAAGGTTTTTTTGATGTTAAAGTTCAAGCCTATTTTGTTATATTTTCAAAAAATAGGGGGTTTAAAAAGAATGGACCATTTTTAAAAAATTTCAAAATGTCAGCAAGTAAAAATTTTTTTTAAAGGAGTTCCAATAAAACCCCCCAAAAAAAGGGTGTAATGGGGGGGAATTTGGGGTTTGGGAAAACCCCCTAAAATTAATTTTTATACTAATGTAAAAAAATACGGTTTTTTTTACTAGAAATGATTCAATGAGATTCCCATACAGTGCCTACCCAAATGCAAATTGGGAACTAAAAAAAAGGGAAAAAAGAGGGGAAGAGAGAGAGAAAGAGAGAGAGAGAGAGGAGAAAAGAGAGGGGGGGGGGGGGGGGGGGGGGGGGGGGGGGGGGGGGTCGAGAAAGAGAGAAGAGGGGGACAGGGGAAAGCGCGAGAGGGGAGAGGGGAGAGGGGGGACGGGGAAGAAAAGAGGGAGGAGAAGAGGGAGATGGGAGAACAGACACATAAGCAGAAAATTTTACGAGAGAGAGAAGGAAAGAAAAGAGGGGACAGAGAGAGAAGAGAGAGAGAGAGAGAGAGAAGAGAGAGAGAGAGAGAGAAGAAGAGAGAGAAGCGAAGATAGAGAGACGACAGACAACAGCAGCCCGGAACAACGAGACAGAGAGAAAGGGGGAAAACCGAGAGAAAGAGAGAGTCAAAAGAGACAGACAGACAGACAGAGAGAGAGACAGAGACAGACAGAGACAAAAACAAAAAAAAAGAAAAAAATAGGGCACCGAGAAAAGAAGAGTCAAGAGACAGAGGGGGAAGGAAGACACCCCAACCACAAAAAAAATAGAAGATGACAGATCCAGGAAGAGAGAAAAAAGGACAAAAACATTCTAAAAAAGGGGGAAAAAAAGGGAAATTTTAAAGGCGGAGAACATAATTTTTAAAAAACCCCAAATTTACCCTTGGGAAAAAGGAAAAAAAAAAAAACATATTTTTTGGAAAACATATAAAAAACTGTCGAAAAACCAAACAAGTTTAATCAAAACAGGCAAATTGATATGAATAAAATAAAAAAAGGGTTGAAGGTGTCCCATAATCTATTTTGGTTTTGTAGGGGGAGCAAGGCTTCAGAGACCTCAGCTTCTCTGGGGGCCACTATTGGGGGCGGGCGCCCATCCCCCTTTTCCCCCTCGCTGTTTTTCCCTTTCCCTGACTCAAAAAGGGGGCGGGGTCCCCCATTTACATCTGGGTGAACGGGGAACTGTAATGAACCCAAAAAGGCCCGGGGCAAACAGCCCACCCAACCATTTTAAAACCACGCTCGTGCGCATAACCTTAGCTGGGGGAAAAACCCGGAGTGCCCTGCCCACTGAGCTATCTTTTCCCCAAAATAATAATATATATTTAAAATATTTTAAAATAAAAATATATAAAAAAAATATAATATAAAAATATAGATATATATATAATATATATACCCCTTTAAAAGACTCGACTGCCCAACGACTAAAATTTCATTTCTTCGATTTTTTTATGAAGTCGGATATGGCTGCCTATATGGGGGGTTACTTAAAAACAGTCCACACGAAAAAACCCTCTCATTCAGGGGTGCAATTTCAATCCCCACGTGATCCCCGGGGTGGGATTTTTGAGTAAAGTCAGAGTGCCATTCGGGGTGACCCCCCAGGTTTTTAAGCGGGGAATGCCAACACAAAAAAACATTTTTTAAATGTTTTCCAAAGCTAACCAAAGCTAGACTGAAATTAGCTGGGGAGAATAACCCCCCCTTTAAAAACCCCCTCTGGGTTGCTAATCCCAAAAAAAAAAACAAAAAATGTTTTGGCAAATACCAAAAACAAAAAAAGAAATTGGAAAATACTAAAAAACAAAAAAAAATTGACAAAAAAAAGGGGAAAAAAACGGCCCCAAAAACCACTTTGTTTAATAAGGGGTTTGTTTTTTTAAATTTTTTTTCGAAAAACAGCGGAAACAAAAAATTTCATTTTTTTAAAATAACCCTTTTGGGCAAGGGGAAAACATTTTTAGTTTTTTACTAAAAAAAGGGAAAAAATTTTAAGGGAAACATTTTTTTTAAAAAAAAAGAAAAGGAATTAAAATCTGCCCAACCCAAAAAAAAGACAATATTTCTATAAAACTTTGTTAAAAAATTCCGCGGATAATAGAATTAAAAATTTTTAAACCCCCCGGGCTCCGCTTGCATAAAATTTTTTGAAAAATTTTTTTCCTTTCCCAAACTTTAAAAAAAAGGCATACCCCAAAAAAAGGGGAAACAGGTTTTAACGTGTGCAAAAAAAATTTATGTACATTTTGTGCAAGGGCCCCCTCTTTTTTATATGAAATCCGAAGGATTTTTGGGGGGCAGGGGAGTCGGAAACAAAATTTTAACTCCAGGGAAAAAAACAAACGAGTGTCACGGTATGAAAAAAAAACCCCCCGGGTCCCAAAATCGGGGAACACATCGCTCCTACCACGGGGCCCCCGTCCCCCCCCTGGAGATACCTTAGATCCCAGTTTTCCTTTTAAATTTTTAAACCCCAAAAAATAGGGGGGGATACTCATGGCCCGGACAATAAATTTCCCCCCCACCCCAAGGTTAACCCAACTTCGAGCGGGTTTTACCATTTGGGATGGGTCCCTTTGCCGCACCTTGGCTTCAAAATTTCCCCCCCCCCCCCACTCCACCCAGCTGTAAATGGGTCCCTTTCCCCTTTAGGGTCAGGGAAGGAAAAGGGCAGCGAGGGAGAGGAGATGAGCGCCACTGCCCCAATATCGGCCCCCACGCCTCGCTCCCGCAAACGACCTTAAAGGTTATGGGACACTGCCCTTTTAAAAATTCACTTAAAGAATTTTGCCAAAAAAAGGGGTTTGGGGGGAAGGGGAAGTTAAAAATTTGTAATGGAGTTAAGCCCTTGTAAAAAAAAAACTTTTGCATAACTCTCCTAATGGTGACGCTAAATACTTTCTTGCAACTTATACGGGACGGGCCACTCAGAACCATACAGAACACTTTAATTTTTCCATTTTTTTCCGGGTTTTAGATCAAAAGCAACCCATAAACAATATTTGTACTAAAAGACACCCCCGAAAAACCGTTGTTCGAAAAGAACCGGGGAGCATACCTTTAGGGGTACAACAACCCCCTTTTAATTTAAAATTTTCAATAGCCTGTGAAATTCTACTTTTTTTTAAAAAACCATTTGGTTTAGAATTTATCTGAAAATTACGAATGGGGTTTGTTTAGAAAATTTTTAGAAAAAACTACTTTTTAAAAAAAAAATCAAAATTTTGTTTGTAACAAAGTGGAAAAGATGAACCCCCACTCTGCAACACATGTATACATTTTTTTTTGCAAACAAAAACAATAACGAATCAGAAATTTTTTGCATTTAGTTTTCTTTTTTCAAAATCACCTTCAACAAGGCACTGAATGTTGTTTTGAAAAAAAAAAAATAGGTTGTGGTATGTGTATGTGGGGGGCGCCGTGCGGGCCCCTTTTGCGTTTATTTTGGTGAATCCCGGGGACATTTAAAGTGAAAAAAAAATCGTCCTCATTGGCATACTTCACCCAATTTGAAACCCGTTCTTATGGGCTTTTTTCCCCTCACATAAAAGGGGGGCAATATCGACAAAAGAAAATTAACCCCCTTAATGACAACAAAAAAAAAAAAACTTGTAAAAAAAAAAATTTAAACCCAAAAATTCCAAAAAAAAAACTCCAAAAAAATTAACAAAATTAAAAACAAAAGAACAAAGCGTAATTTAACAATTGTTTTCTTTTCCCGTTCCTTAGCTTTTTTTTTTCCTTTTTATCCCTTGGGAAGGGGTGAACACAGGGGGGAACACAAAATTTAAAGAGCAGAGGAAAAAAAACAAAAAAGGGAAAGAGAGAGAGAGAGAAGAGAAGAGAGAAATTTTGGGAAAAATTAATGACAAAAAGGAAGAAGAGAAAACAGAGAGGAGAGAGAGAGAGAAGAGAGAAATTTGGGAAAGAATTAAAACAAAAAGGAAGGGGAGAGAGAAAGATAGACGAGAGAGAACAGAGAGACCCGACAGAGAGAGAATGAATTTTTAATAACAAAAGGGAAAAGAGACAGAGACAGATATAGAGAGACAGAGAAGAGAAACAGAGAGCGAGACAGACCGAAGGGGAAAACAAATGAAAATTAAAAAATTAATGAACATTTTTTTGAGGGAAAAGAAAGAAAAAGAGACAGAGAGAGAATGAATGAATGAAAAAACATTTTTTTATTTTAGGGCGAAAAAAATAAGCACCTTTGGGTTTTTTTTCATCCAGCCCCCAGGAGAGAGAAGGGGCGAGAGAGAGGAAAAGAGAGTAGAACCCCTGAACTCTGAAAATTTTTTAATTTTTACTTTGGCCTTGGGGAGAGAGAGAAAGGGGGGAGAGAGAGAGAGGAGAGAGAAAGAGGGGAAAAGAAGGAGAAAAGAGAGAAAAGAGAGAGAGAGAGAGAGACAACGACAGACAACAGACAGACAGACAGAGGGAAAAAAAGAATGAAAGAAAGAACATTTTTATTTAGGGGAAAAAAAATAAGCACAAAGGGAAATTTTTTTTTCCCTCCACCCCCCCAGAAGAAGAAGGAGCGAGAAGAGGAGAGGAAACTCTGAACTCGAGCTCTGAACTTTTTTAATTTTTACTTCGGGCCCTTGGGGAAAAGAGAAAGGGGAGAGAGAGAGGAGAAGAGAAGAGAGGGGAGAGAAGAGAGAGAGAAGACAGACAGACAGACAGACAAACAGACAGAGAATAATTTGGAAAGAATGAAATGAACCAAATTTTTTTTGAGGCGAAAAAAAAAAACCAAAGGGGCTTTTTTTTTCCCTCCAGCCCCCAAGAGAGAGAAGGGCGAGAGAGAGAGAGAGAAATCTGAACTCGAGGGCCCGAACCCTTTTAATTGTACTTCGGCCCTTTGGGGAGAGAGAGAAAAGAGAGAGAGAGAGAGAGGGGAGAGAAGGGGAAAAGAGAGAGAGAGGAGGAAAGGGGGAGGAGGAGATTGGAAAAAAGGGGCGGAAAAACCTTGGGACAAAGGCCAAAAGTGGTGACTGGAATGGGGGAAAAAAACTTTTGTTTCCCAAAGCCTTGGGCCAGGATCAATAGCCCCACGCAAACACTGCAGGATAGAGGAAGTGATACAGCAAGCCAAGAGAGAGGGGAGGAGGGGGGGGAGAAGGGGGAGAGAAAAGGGGGAGGAGAGAGGCGGGGGGAGAAGAGAGAGCGAGAGCCCCGAGAAAAGAAGAGAGGGGAGAGAGAGAGAGAGAGGAGGGGAGAGAGAGAGAGAGAAAAGAAGCAAGAGCAAAGAGAAACGAGAAAAGGGGAAAGAGAGAGAGAGGGCAGGAATCGAGAGAGAGAAAGCAAGGGGGACGAGAGCAGGGAAAAAGGGGAGCGAGCAAGAGCCCGAGAGCGAGAAAGAGAGAGCGAGCAAGAGACGGAAACCCAGAAAGAGAGAGAGAAAAGAGAGGGCAGGAGATCGGGGAGAGGAGAGAAACAAGAGCACGAGAGCGAGAAAGAGAGAGCGAGCAAGAGCACGAGAGCGAGAAAAGAAAGAGCCCAGCAAAGCACGAGAGCGAGAAAAAAGAGAGAGCGAGCAAGAGCAAAAGAGCGAGAAAGAGAGAGAGCCCAGCAAGAGCACGGGGGCGAGAAAGAGAGGGGAGAAAGGGCAGGAGAAACGAGAGAGAGCGAGAGCGAGCAAACACGACAGTGAGAAAGAGAGAGAGAGGAGAGCGGCAAGAGCACGGACGGGGAAAGAGAAGACGAGAAATCGAAGAGAGAGAGAGCGAGCAAGAAAACACGAGAACGAGAAATTCGAGAGAGAGAGAAAAGCGAGCAAGAGCACGAAAGCCGAAAGAGGGGAGAGCGAGCAAAAAGCACGAGAGCGAGCAAGAGAGAGAGAGAGCAAGAGCCCCCGGGGAGCGAGCAAGAGAGAGAGAGGGGGGCAAGAGAGCCAGAGAAAAAGAGAGGAAAAGAAGAGCGAGAAAAAGAGAGAGCAAAGCCCAAGTGAGAAAGAGAGAGAGAGGGGAGAGAAGAGAGGGGAAAAGAGAGAAAAGAAGAGAGAGAGAGAAATAGAAAATTTTCCCAAAAACGAATTTTATTTAAAGAGGGTTTTAAAAAATTTAAATACAATGACTTTTTTTTCATCCAGCCCTCAAAAAGGGGAAAAAAATAAAAAAAACCCAAAAAAAAAGCAAATATATTTGAAAATAGGAAAAAAGAAAAGGGAAAAAAGTAAAAGGGAAAAGACAAAAAGAAAATACCCAAGAATAGACAAAAACATCAAAAAAAGAAGTAGTTTTTGTCCCTCGCTATCGTCGACCCATTGTTGTAGGTAGTAGTTTGTAGTAATAAGTAGCAGCAACAGCAGCAGCACAGCAGCACCCCAGCGCAGCACAGTAAAGTAAATAGTAGTAGTAGTAGTAGTAGAGTAAAGTTTGTAGTAGCAGCAGCAACAGCAGCAGTAGTAGTAGAAGTAGTAGTTTGTTAAATAGTTTTGAAATAGTAGGAGAATAGTAAAAGAAAAGAGAGGGGAGAGAAGAGAGGGGAGAGAGAGGGGAGAGAGACAGAAAACAGGGCAGACAGACAGAGACAGACAACAACAGACAAACAGAAAAGAGACAAAGAGAAGACTACTACCCTTTTATCACTGCACTGCCCCCCCTTTCCCGTCACTCCTTTATTTGGCATTACCTTTTGCAGTAACATGAAGCTTGTATAAACTCCCAAAACCCCCGTTGGGAATTTTATGGGATGTATATTTTCCCTGTGTCCCAAAGGTTTTTAACTTGCGGAAAATCCTATTGCTTTTGTGTCTTATTAGCTTAGGGGGTAACCCTGAGCAAAAAACGGGGTTTTTGGGGTTCCCCAAAACGGGCCCCAAAGGGTGTGTAAAAGAACGGGTTCGGCTTTCCCCCTTTTTTTTCAAAGGCAAATGGGAAACCCTGTGGGGATCGGCGATTGCCTTCCCAAAGACCAAAAACCCGACTTGGGGAGGGGGGGGGGGGGGTCCCCGCGCATGGGTAACAGCTTTTCCCTCCTTACTGAAAGACCCAGGTTTGCGCTCTGGAGTATAAAAACCATAGACGCCAAATTTCCCCAGTTTCCCACCGGGCTGACAAAGGCCCACAAAAATTGAACTTGGGGCAAAAAGTCCCTTTTTGCTTGTATAAAAATTAATTTCGTGCTTAGGGAAAATGCCCCATATTCCTGTTGCTTTTATATGTTTTGTGTTTGTGTATTGAACCCGCACAAAAAGGGATGGGGGCTGAATAAACCCGCTTGTAAAAATATCTCAAAGGCCAAAGGCGCCCTTCAAAAATTAACCAACACAAAAGGGAAAAAACCCCTTTTGATTGGTTAAACCCAAACAAAATATACTGGCAAATAAATTTAAGGCCATGTGTTTTGCCCCGACACGTAAATGGGCACACACCTACACAGAAACAGCACAAGCATGCGCGCACGCAAAACACTTCCCAAATAAAAACACACCCCCGCACGTCGTCGCGCGCCCAAAAAAACACACACATACACCCCTCACACCACATACAAGTACACCCTATGTCAAGCAAGTTTGCCCCGCCTCTTTCAGGGACCCATGCAAAAACCCTACACACTAGTGCGTGCGCGCGCCCCACAAACCCACACGTACTTCCCCTGACCAAACACACAACCAAACATTAGGGCCCCATTTCCCCCGCACAACGGTTTCGGGGCCCGGGTTTTAATTTAAACATTTTAAACACAGTGAACACCATTTGCTACCAAAAACGAAAAAAACATCAAAACGAAGGGGAAAAAAAACCCCAATTTTTTCTTTCCCCAAAAACCTTTTAAAATAAAGGGAAAGTTCCCCCAAAAACCTAAAGTGGTCGTAGGGGGGCGAAAGGGGTCAAAAGACCTCAACCTCTCCAGGGGCCCCGCAATTGAGGGTGGCGCCCCCCAAAAACCCCTCCCCCCCTCCCCCCCCTTTACCTTCCCCCAACCCCCAAAAAAGGGCAGGTACCCCATTTACAGCTTTTGGGAAGAGGGCATTTCTGGGAAACCAAGGCGGGGGGCAAAAAGGTCACCCATCCC
>CM054162.1:4650888-4654081 GCA_028751875.1 Rapana venosa
TGAAACAGTGAGAGCGAGCGAGAGCGAGAGAGAGAGAGAGTGTGTGTGTGTATACGTGTGTGTGTGTTTGTGTGTGTGTATGTATGTGTGTGTGTGTGTGTGTGTGTGTGTGTGTGTGTGTGATGTGTGTGTGTGTGTGTGTGTGTGTGTGTGTGTGTGTGTTCTTTTATACAAAACAGTTACTTGAGTGACACTTTTTCAGCCAAACAACGGATTAAATGTTCTTCTCCTCTTAGTTTGAAAGCGCGTGATCGCAATTTTCCCATCTATCTTCTCCTTCTTCTTTTTTCCTTCTTCTTCTCCTCCTTCTTCTCCTTCTTTTGAAAGCAGTGTGCTACTACTAAAAACAAATGAACTGCAGCGGAGGTGGAAAAGAAACATGAAGTTGAAAGATGAGTCCAAAATGAGAAATGTGCTTGACTTGAATATTAAGCAGGCTGGTATCGTTGCTGTACTGCAAAATCCAAAATGGACGAGAACTGGAAAAAACAACAACAGCCAAGCATAGAAGCTAGCGCTAAATTTCACAAGTCAAGTCAAGTCAAAAACGGTTTAATCATTTCACGAAGGGCAATTACAATACTGACAGGCAGATTAATACGATTTATTATCTCAAAAAAAAGACACAAGAAAGCTACGTTTCATTCTGGTTTAAACAGTCAAAGATAACTTCGAATAAATATCACACACACATACATACATACATACATACATACATACATACGCGCGCGCGTGCACATATAGACATACACACGCATACTTACATACTTATGCTCGCACACACACACACACACACACACACACACACACACACACACACACACACACACACACACACGCACACACAGAAACACACATGCATGCATATGGTTCAGGAATACCCTGTTTAAGGACCTTTGACTAGAAAGATATCTGTATCTGTCTGTCTGTCTGTCTGTATGTCTGTCCGTCCGTCTGTCTGTCTGTCTGTCTGTCTGTCTGTCTGTCTCTCTGTATATGATACACAACATATATGTATATGCATATCTATCTCTCTATCTCTCTATCTATCTATCTATTCACACAACATTTCAATATTCTTTCTAGATTTACACACATATCTCTGTCTGTCACTACAGCTTCCTTTCTTTTCTAAACACATTCCACTGTAGTTCCTTGTCCGAAAACATAGTTTGTTTATTCGCATGAAACAAGAGACAGATACATTTTTTTCTAAACGTACCAAAAAAAAACACCCGATCTTCATCATCAACTTTTTTTTGGCCAAGGCAAACAACCATCCGTTATCCATTCACAAACGGATAGTGAAGATAGCAGCACTCCCACAAGGGGAGATAAGGGGTTGTTCAGTTCAAAGCTATTCACCAGTGGCGATTTTAATAATAATAATAATAATAATAATAATAATATATGGAATTTATATAGCGCTGAATCTTGTAAAAAAACAAACAAATCGAAGCGCTTGCACTCAATCATTTACAGGCATGCAACTCTGCAATTTTCTCAGCCAAATCATGGATTAAACGTTCTCGGTTTCAGGTCATAGGCTACATGATCCGCACTTCAGCTTCTCTGTTCTCTATCTTCTCTTTCTTTAAAACATTTTCTTGTTTTTGCAGCGAGTGAGGTCACTGAGGACATGGTGAAGGAGATGGGATATCTTAAGGTGAAGAAGAAAGACGAAGCCGACCTGAGGAATGATGCTGGACATAATGAAGAAGACATGGGAACCATCATCACCAGACGACGGTGGAAGTGGATTGGGCACATCCTCCGAAGAGACCCACAGTCAATCACAAGAACAGCATTGCACTGGACCCCAGAAGGAAAGAGAAAGAAAGGAAGACCAAAAGCAACGTGGAGGAGGACTGTAGAAAGTGAGATGAAGGCCATGCAGCAGCACTCTTGGGGATCAGTGACTAGGTTAGCCCAGGATAGGCAGGAGTGGAAGCGCTTTGTTGCTGCCCTACACACCACTGGGTGTAATGGTTAATGATGATGATAATGAATAAGGAATCGGTTGAGGCCTTCACTGTATTGAAGGATCCAAAACAGATGAAAGCAAGACACGGGAGCCAGTACTTAATGTCCTTACAATATCGTTCAGTATATTCATTCTATTACATTAAGGACTATGCAAAAAGCACTCAAAGGTGGTTTTTTTACATCTAGTCCCCGTGTACATGCGATTTTGTAAGTTTTGTCATCTTTTCCCATCTGGGACAGAATAACCTACTCTTTCGAAAAGCGGAACAGATTTTAACATATGAGCAAGATGTTCTGCGTGCGTTCGCACACGGGGCCTCGGTTTTTATAGTATCCTCCCAAGGACTTTTTGGACGGAGTGGAGACAGCACTGATGTTAACTCCAGGGAGAAAAAATACACACCTTGGGACAGGATTCGAACCTGGGCCCGGCATATTGCGAGCGCAATGTCCAACGTTCTAACCACATCACTAACCCGTCTTCCTTCTCACCACCAGACTATCCCGTCCCCTATAGAAATAACTATGCACACATCACTCTTTGCAACTGCACTTCGTTTCTCCATTGAAAACGTTCATACGCCATTCTTTGTTTCTGCCCATTTGCACGAAATTAAAGACGGAAGAACCACTAAAAAAAGAGGAAAATAATCATCATTGCCATCCTTTCGCTACGGCTTTTGGCGCGGCCCATTCACAAATGGATGATGAAAATGACAGCACTCCTCCCCTGAGAGGGGATTTTTGCTATTGGAAGCCATTAATCTGTGACACGCTCTCCCGCAAAATAATGGACGAAATGTTCTCCTTCAAGGTTCAAAGCGTGTAAGGAGCAAATTCAGTTGTCATTGCTTTGTTTGTGTCTGAAGCAGTGTGGTCGGTTAAAATTGTGAAAAGATGTAGAAAAAAATGAAAATGAAAAATGAAAAGTACTTGAAATGAAAGGTTGAAGCCAAAATGAGAGAACGTGGTTGACGTGGATGTGGTATAGGTTGACTTGGATTATGTGAACAAATTTTGAAAAGGAAAGTAAAGAGTATTGCAGTTTATGAGTGTTTTTTCTGTTTCTTTTACTCTCTCACTCTCTCCCACTTAAACACACACACACACACACACACACAAACACACCCACAAACACACACATGTTTCTCTGTCATCCCCTTCCCCTCCTCATGTACATAATTATACACATTGACACACACACACA
>CM054162.1:4654581-4664581 GCA_028751875.1 Rapana venosa
TTTCATTTTATATTATTTTTTTTCTTCATACATGAATGCTACTTTTATGCGGATAATACTATCATTTCATCTATCTCCAATTTAGCTTTTATCATTTTCAATACATAGAATATCCATTTTAGCTTATATCATTCTCAATACATAGAATATCCTTTTATATTCATGTCAGTTGGTATTGATGTTATGGCCTTGAATACTTCTTTCAATATCAGTCCTTCTATTCTCATTCGCAATCCTTTGCATTTGAGCTTTTCGTTTTCTTTGTTACACCCGAAATCAGACACAATGCGGCTGCCTTAATAGTGAGTAAAAAACGGTCGCATACCCAAAATCTCACCATTCGTGAATCTCGGAGCCACCAATATCTTTATTTTTATCAATATCTTTATCAACATCTTTTTTTTTTTTTCCCTTAATAACAACAACAAAATCGATGCGCAAGATTTTTTTTCTGTTAGTCAATACTAGCCAAAAATAACAAAAATCAATGTTGTGGTACAACAACAGCAACAATCGTGAAAAGATGCGCAACAATAACAACCACCAGCGGCAAGAACAGCAGCAATACCACCATTACCTCCTCCCACATCAACAACAGCAACAACAACACAAGCAAAGTCCGTCTGGTTATGATGAGGTGTAAAAACATATATATATAAAGGTCTAATCCAAAGAAAATGTCTGTAAGCAAATCAGTAACAGCTGGAAGTAAAGAGGCACGGTATGGTGTGAAAGAAGCCACACTTCCTGGTTGATGACCGGAAGTCAAGCTGCTGCGACGGAAGTGACGTGATCATCCGGGTCGTTTACTCAATCTTGTAGATGTTGTCGGGAAGTTTTCCTTCCTTCCTCAGCTTATCCATCAGCTGGAAAGGATTCTGGTTCTGTGCAAAGACAGCAATTTGTTCGTCTGAATATAAAAAGGTAAAGGAGTCCCATAACCTATAAGGTCGTAGGGGAGTGAGGCGTCAGAGACCTCAGCTTTTCCAGGGGCCAGCATATTGAGGGCGGCGCCCATCTCCTTTCCTTCGCTGCTTTACCTTCCCTGACCCTAAACAGACAGGTACCCATTTACAGCTGGGTGAACTGGGAGAACTGTACTGAAGCTAAGGCGTGCAAACGGTCACCCATCCAAGTGGTAACCATGCTCAATGCTGCTTAACCTTGGCTGGGGGGGAAACGAGTGCTCTGAATCAATCTATCTATCTATCTATCTATCTATCTATCTATCTATCTATCTATCTATCTATCTATCTATCTATCTATCTATCTATCTATCTATGTGTGTGTGTGTGTGTGTAAGTTCGTGTACATTTGTTATCTGTTAAGCGTATCATTTGTGGACGGTTGCAAGTGTGTAAATGATTTGAATGCAAGTGCTTTGATTTGTTTATTTGACAAGATTCAGCGCTATATAAATTCCATACACTATTATCATAATTTCATCATTATCATCATCATCATCATCATCATCACCATCATCATCATCATCACTACTACTATCATCATCATCACCATCATCACCACTATTACTATCATTGTTATCAGTCATCCTCATCATCATTCTACTACTGTACTACTACTAGTACTCATTCCACAATCTATTATATGTATCATTATTGTTATATATTATTATAAATATCTACTGTCATCATCATCTCATCATCACACGACACAGCGCGCCGGGACCATCACCATGTACTACCACATCATCACTACACGACCACTACCATCGACTAGCTGCTACCACCATCACCGGCCACCACCATCATCACTACCACTACCACCACACACACCACCACACCACCAATCCTACCATCACACCATCATCGCCACCACAGCACCACCACCACCATCACCATCACATCACCACACCACCATCCACCACCTCATCACCACACCACCATCACCACCATCACCCCAACCACCATCATCACCACACCATACACCATCCACACCACTTACATTAATCACCACCATCCCCACCATATACCCTCACTACCAACACATCACATCACCATCCACCACACAACACAACCATCATCATACAACAATAATATCACCATCATCTCACACTATGATTTATTATTATTTATTTATATTAGTTTTTATTTTTTTATTACCATGCATCATCACCATGATTGTTTATGTATTCATTGTATGTTGGTGTGGTGTGTGATATTATGTCATTATTATTATCATCCTCATAATGTCATCCCACCACTACAACTACCACCACCACCATCTACATTCAAGAAATACACTCACCACTATATTATCATCATCACACCACCATCATCAACCATCATCAACAACATATATCACCATCATCATCATCACTATGTTGTTACCATCATCATCACATATTATTATTATCATCACCACCATCACATCACCACCATCACCCTCACCATCACCCTCACCTCCACCACCACACCCACCACACCACCATCACCACCACCACACCACACACCACCACCATCATCATCCATCATCATCAACAACAAAACATCACCATCATCACTATTATTATTTTTATTACTATTATTACCATTATCACCTCATCATCATCACCATATTATTATTATAATAATTTTATTATCATCATCATCATCCTCATCACCACCATTACCACCACCACCACAACTACCACCACCACCACCACATACCACCATCATCATCATCAACAAAAATATCACCACACATCATCACTATTTTTTATTATTATCATCATCACCACCACCACCATCACCATCATCATACAACAATATCACCATCATCATCACTATTATTGTTACCATCATCATCACCATATTATTATTATCATCACCCCACCATCACCACCACCACCATCACCACCATCACCATCACCCTCACCACCACCCTCACCACCACCCTCATCACCACCCCACCACCACCACCGTCACCATCACCACCACCACATCAACAAAAATATCACCATTACCATCATCACTATTATTATTATTACCCTCATCACCCTCATCATCATCACCATATTATTATTATAATAATTATTATTATTATCATCCTCCTCCTCCTCATCACCACCATTACCACCACCACCACAACTACCACCACCACCACCACCACCACCATCATCATCATCAACAAAAATATCACCATCACCACTATTATTATTATTATTATTATTATTATTATTATTACTATTATTATTATTATTATTATCATCACACCACCACCATCACCATCATCATCATCAACAACAATATCACCATCATCATCATCACTATTATTACCATCATCACCATATTATTATTATTATCATCACCACCACCGTCACCACCACCGTCACCACCACCGCCACCACTACCACCACCACCACCATCATCACCACCACCACCCTCACCACCACCATCACCACCACCACCATCATCACCACCACCACCATCACCACCACCACCACCTTCACCATCATCACCACCATCCCCACCACCACCACCATGATCATCATCAACAAAAATATCACCATTACCTTCATCACTATTGTTATTATCATCATTATTATTATGACCATCATCATCACCATATTGTTATTATTGTTGTTATGATAATAATAATAATAATAATAATAATAATAATAATAATTATTATTATTATTATCATCATCATCATCCTCATCACCACCACCACAACCACCACCATCATCACCATCATCATCACCATCAACAATATCACCATCATCACTATTATTATTATTATTATTATTACCATCATCACCATCATCATCATCACCACATTATTATTATTATTATTATCATCATCATCACCCCCCCCCACCACCACCAACTATCACCACCCTCACCACCACCACCACCCTCACCACCACCACCCTCATCACCACCACCACCACCCTCACCACCACCACCACCACCACCCTCACCACCACCACCACCACCACCATCACTACCACCACCACCACCACCACCACCACTACCACCACCACCACCACTATGATGATGATGAAGCAGAAGCAGAAGCAGCAGAAGAGGATGCTGCTGCTGCTGCTGCTGGTGACTGACCCTGTGGGTGGTGGGGTGTCCTGAAGCAGGCTGGAAGGAGAAGCAGGGAGACAGGTAGCAGCAGGCCAGCAGGCTGGATAATGGCCCGTCCACCTCCACACCCTCCCCCCTCTGAAATCACACACCCCCACCACCACCACCACCACCACCGTCATCATCTTCACAACTCTCTCGCGGTAAGGCACACAACGGCCCAGCCGTTAAGACCTGTTCGGCTTTTTAAAAGAGTCGCCGCCATTGAGTGTTGGTGGGAAGGGATGACAAAATTAACATTTGACTTATATTATTAAAATGCGTGAGCATGGGTACGAATGTTTACAATGTGCGAGCGTGCGTGCGCGTGCGCGAGTGACTGTGAATGAGCGGACGTACGGGTTTACTAGTGCGCACATGAGTAAAGTGATTTTTGTTGGGGTGGGTTTGTGGCTGGCTGAAATGGTGTGTGCTGATGTTGGACAGTGTGTGTGTGTTTTAAATATAATTTTTAAATGTTTATTGTTTTTATGTATGGCAAGTAACCCGCCAGAATTTCTGTCTTTGAGATAATAAAGCTGTTAAATTTGAATAACACGGGATCCGGATGTAATAAAAATCACACGAGCGCTATTCTTTTTTCCTCGAAATATAACAATGAATATATATATAATATATATATATATATATATATATATATATATATATATATATATATTATATATATATATATATATATATATATATATATTTCAATGAAAAGATAATGAGGAAAACGTCAAGCACGTGCTCCGATAGCGGTGACTGAAGGTCTGGGTTCGAGTCTTTTTGCTAAGGTATCTTTGTTAATAAATTTTTATTTTATCTTATACCACTTTTAAGTCACGGCAGATTTCTCTACATGAAAATTCGGGCTGCTCTCTCTCACCGGAGAGAGCGCGTCGCCACAAGAGCAGCGCCACCCCATTATTTTTTTTTCTTTTCCTGTCTGCATGTGTATTCGTTTGCCAGGGACAACTCTTCTTGCAGTGGGTTCTTTAACGTGGGCTAAATAATCTTGAGTTAAACACGGGACCTAGTTTAAGCAGGGAAAGGTTTACGTTTGTCATGGTCTATGATAAGAAGCCGTATATCTTAAAGTATCAAATGAAGTGGGGAAAAGACGGTCAATATAGTGTTTCTCATGCCAGTATTGTAGAGGAGGATCTAAAGTGAGTGTATGCCAAAAGGCAGGCTATCACTCTCATTTGCAGGTTTTGACCAATATCCTTGCATTAACGGCTGGACTACTAGCAGATTGTTACCACTGAATCCTCTTTTTGTTTGTTTGGTTTGTTTGGTGGATTTTTAAAAAAACTTTCTTTCTGGTGCACTTGTCTCTTTTCTCTCTTTTACTCATGCACGCACGTACGCACACACGTACGCACGCGCGCGTGCACGCACACACACACACACACACACACACACGTACACACACACACACAAACACACGTACACACACGCTCGCGCGCGCGCACACACACACGGCGCACGCACGCAAGTATATATATATATATATATATATATATATATCTATATATATCTATATATATACACGCGCGCGCGCGCACACACACTCAGAGACACATACACGCACATAGTTACATATATACATACATACATGCATACACACACGCACGCACATACATACACACACACGCACGCACGCACGCACACACGCATGCACACACACACACACACTCACACACACAAATAATGCCTGGCATATGACCAAAAAATTCTTTCTTTTGATGCAGAATGTTAAAAAAATCAGTGGAAAGATAATGTAACCTGATATTTTTTATCACTTTCCATTGTGTCGCTTTTTCTTTTTGCGTCTCTCTCTCCCCTCCCCATCCCCCTCCACCCAACCTTTCTTCCGTTTCATTTTTTGATGTTGTTGCTTCTGCTATTATTATATGGAAGATCTGGTGAAAATCAAGCAAATGTATTGCTGATTGAAGTCCCAACTTCGAACAAAAATTTGACTTTGATTTTCATACACACACATACATTTACACACACACGCACGCACGCAGGCAGGCAGGCAGGCAGGCACGCACACACACACATTTAGACACACACACACTCATGCACGCACGCACACATTTACATACGCACAGACACAACACACACACACACACACACAAAAGTCTTTCGGATGAGACTATAAACCGAAACCCCGTGTGTGAACGCACGTAGAACATCTTGCGCACACGTTAAATCATGTTCCGCTTTTCGTAAGAGTAGGCCATTGTGTGCCGGTGGGAACGGATGAGAAAATTTACAAAACCGCATACACACGGGGACTGGATGTAAAAAAGCACATAAGTGCTTATTCCATCATCCTCGATATAAAAGAATAAATTAAAAAATAAAACACACACACACGAACGCACACCCACACCCACGCAAACACAACACACACACACAGACACACACACACACAAACACACACACACACACACACTCACGCACACACACATTTACCACACACACACAAACACACACACACTCTCACACACACACACACAAACCCACACACACAAACACACAACACCCCCCCCCCCCACACACACAACACCCCCCCCCCCCCCACACACACACACAACACCCCCCCCCCCACACACACAACACCCCCCCACACACACACACACACACAAACACCCTCTCCCCCCCTCCACCTTGCCCCCACTTCACCTTAAAAACGAGGTCCACATCCCAGCGGAAGACATCAGGGTGGTCGGTTATGCCCCCCTTGTACGTCACGAGTGACGGCCCTTTCTTGGCTGCTTTGGGATGCAGCTTGAAGAGGCGCCACCCACAGCAGGCGTAGCGACCGTGCTCTGGAGAGGTATCACCACTCAGGTCAAGTCAGGTCAGGTCAGGTCAGGTCAGGTCAGGTCAAATTAGGTCAGTCAGGTCACGTGAGGTCATGCCACGTCGTGCCGGGTGAAGTCAGGTCAGGTCAGGTCATTATCAAGTCAGGTCAAATTAGATCGTCAGGTCAGGTCATGCCAGGTCAAATCAAGTCAAGTCAAGTCAGATCCAGTCAGGTCAAATTAGATCGTCAGGTCATGTCAGGTCAAATTAGATCGTCAGGTCAAATTAGATCGTCAGGTCAAATCAAGTCAGGCCAAATCAGATCAAGTCAGGTCAAATTAGATCGTCAGGTAATGTCAGGTCAAATTAGATCGTCAGGTCAGGTCAGGTCAAATCAGATCAAGTCATGTCATGTCAAGTCAAGTTAAAAATAATAATTATGTATGGAATTTATATAGCGCTGAATCTTGTAAAGCAACAAACCAAAGCGCTCATATGACTTTTTTTTAATATTGAGAATAATGGAATAAGCACTCATGTGCTTTTTTTTACATCCAGTCCCCGTGTGTATGCGGTTTTGTAAATTTTGTCATCTGTTCCCACCGGCACACGTTGGCCTACTCTTTCGAAAAGCGCAACAGGATTTAACGTGTGCGCAAGATGTTCTGCGTGCGTTCGCACACGGGGCCTCGGTTTATAGTCTCATCTGAAGGACTTACTTCTTCTTCTGCGTCGAACGCTCAGACAGCAGCTAGTATTGTCTGTCTCTGAGACCATATGAGCTAAAATGCGATGCGCTGCCGTTAAGCGCCTGACAAGTCAGGCCCTGCCCATCACTCCCGCCTTATGCACGACATCACACAACCCCACCCTCCATCAAAACTAAACCACGCCAGCTAACATCCACCCAACCCACACAACACAACACCCCAACACAAAACTCTCCAACACAATACCACGCCATACCACGCAGGAACCAAACACTACACTACCCCAACACCCCCCCAACCCACCCCAACACCATGTCCCACCCCACCCAACACCAACACACCCCACCAACCAAACACACCCACCCCAACACACCCCACCTACCCACACCCACCCCAAACCACCACACACAACCTACTACCCCCAATACCACCACACCCAGCACACCACGCCAAACCCCTAACACACCCCACCTACTCACCACACCACTCAACACACCACCTACACCACCACAAAACACCCACCTACCCAACACCCCACCCAACACCACCACACCCCACCTATACATCACACCTCACCCAACACCACCACACACCACCAACACCACCACACACCACCCCACCAACCCCACCCACACCACACCCAACACCACCACACCACACCTATACATCACACCCCACCCAACACTACCCCAGCCCAAAACACACCACCTACACCACCAAAAAACACCCAACCTACCCAACACCCACCCAACACCCCCCCCCCCCCCACACACACACACACCACCCCCAAACATCCCAACTACCCAACACTCCATCCAACACCATCACACACCACCTATACCACCCCACCCCAAAACACACCACCCACCCAACACCCCACCAAACACCACCACACCCCACCTATACATCACACCCCACCCAACACCACCACACACCACCATACACCACCCCACCCCAAAAACACCATATACCCAACATACCACCCAACACGCTTAAAATGTATCAAAAATAAAAATCAGTTCAAGACACAGCTAAAAAGCCATCTAATGCACGAATGCCTAGGAATTGACTAATAAGGCAAATCAACCATGATTAATACGGTAAAATCAACCATACTTACATTTATCAGCACTTCTTTAAAAAAAAAAATTCAAGTATGTCTTACTGTGACTAGAAATTCTACAGTCACAGGCTGTATATGTGTGGAGGGAGGGGGAGGCAGGAAAGAGGCACACTAATTATGCAAAGAAGTAAGAGTAATCTATACAAGCTAGTAAATGATCTACAAATTTTAAAACAGCCCGGAAAGGAGGAATTTATTTTTATAAATGGTAGACCTGATAGCTTGATAGTGTGTCCTCTCTCTCTCTCACTTTCTCTCCTCTCCTCTCCTCATGCCCTTTGTCTTGTCCAATTCAATAGATTTTATCGTGGATGTTGTTTTTATTGCAGTTAGAGATGAGATTATTAGTACTATCATAAGCGATGTTGTTTTAGTTTGATAGTCCAGTTGATTATGGGCTTTTGAATTTTGTATCGTATAGGGGTTTTACTTGTTTGAATAATTGTTTTTTTAATTTTTTTTTCTATTTGATTGAATGTGTTTTCCCCCTTCCCCCTTGATACTCCTCCCCCACCCCCACCCTTTCCAATGCTTTTCTGTTATCATCGCTATGTTGTTGCCTGATGGTGATGGGGATTATTTGTTATATTGTTGTCTCATGGTGATGGGTGATTGTTGTTATTATTGTATCTCTATTATAATAATCATTATCATTGTCTTATTTGACTTATCTTGCTTGTTTGATAGTTATTGTGTGAATATGTTATTTTTAAAAAGCGCTATTATGAGTATGAGCGCATAAAAACACAGTTTGCTGGGTGGAGGAGGAGAGGAGGGATGTTACTGAAGGCAATATTGTCAGTAATGACGCAATGAATGCCTAGTATTTTCTAAGGTTTTGTTCCTGTACCTTTTTATTATCTAAAGTATAAACGTAAAAGAATGGATGAAACAGTAGGTGAAGTAATTTGTTTGTCCTGACGTTTTATGATTTTCTTTTTTTTTAATTCTTAAAATATTCTTTATTTAAGTGTGTGTGTGTGGACATGAGCGCGCTCGCGCGCAGGTGTGTATGAGTATGTGTGTGCGTGTATATGTATATGTGGTAATTTGTATTTTTCCAATGTATTATCTTATCGATTTTCCTCTTTTTACTGGTTTAATTTAATGGTAAAGGATGCAATAATGTAGTATTTCAGTATAATCATTAAGAAATTTGTTCTTCGATAGATGGGTTGATGAAAAATAGGCAAATGCATTGCTTATTCAATGTACCATCTGGAAATAAAAATGTGACTTGACACCACCACACACATCACCCCCCCCCCTCA
>CM054162.1:4667081-4672081 GCA_028751875.1 Rapana venosa
AGCATTTAATGCTACATTATTTATTTTTATTTTATTTTATTTTATTTTATACCACTTTCAGTCACGAGATTTCTCTGCGTGAAATTCGGGCTGCTCTCTCTCCCCGGGGAGAGCGCGTCGCCACAAGAGCAGCGCCACCTTTTTTTTTCTTTTTCCTGTCTGCAACTGTATTTGTTTCCCTATCAGAGTGGCTTTTTTCTAAGAATTTTGCCAGGGACAACTCTCTTGTTGGCGTGGGTTCTTTTACGTGCGCTGAAAATTTTGTGTAACACACGGGACCTCGGTTTATCGTCTCATCCGAAAGACTAGCGCCCAGACCACCACTCATGGTCTAATGGATGGGAGAAAAATTTCGGGACCAAACGGGGTACGAACCACGCACACACCCGACCCGGACTTTTTGCATTCTAGACAGGCGCGTTACCTCTAGACCACCCATCCACCATGATAAATATAAAATATATAATAAAGAGGCAGCACGGTTAATACGCTCACCTGCCTAACAAGTAAACCGTGAGGTTCTGGGTTCCATTCCCAGCCTTGCCCTTTCTTCCCAGTTTGACACACAAACAAAATCAAACTGAATGTCACAGTCCTTCGATTGAAAGAGACTACAAACCGAGGTCTTGTTTGAGAATTCACGCAGAACATCTTAAAGCACACTTTAAAATGTCGGTGGATCGGTGGTCTAGAGGTAACGCGCCTGTCTAGTCTAGAATGCGAAAAGTCCAGGTCGGAAGTGTGCGGTGGTTTGAATCCCGTTTGGGCCCGAAACTTTCCCCCATTCATTAGACCATGAGTGGTGGTCTGGGTGCTAGTCTTTCGGATGAGACGATAAACCGAGGTCCCGTGTGTTGCACAAAATTAGTCAGCGCACGTAAAAGAACCCACGGCAAGAGATTTGTCCCTGGCAGAATTCTTAGAAAAAAAAGCCACTCTGATAGGGAAACAAATACAGTTGCAGACAACAAAAAAGGTGGCGCTGGTCTTGTGGTGATGCGCTCTCCCCCAGGGAGAGAGAGCAGCCCGAATTTTTATTTAATTTATATTTTTAATCTTTTATATCGAGGATAATGGAATAAGCTCTTATGTGCTTTTTTTTAATCCAGTCCCCGTGTGTATGCGGTTTTGTAAATTTTGTCATCCGTTCCCACCGGCACACAATGGCCTAATCTTACGAAAAGCGGAACAGGATTTAACGTGTGCGCAAGGTGTTCTGCGTGCGTTCGCACACGGGGCCTCGGTTTATAGTCTCATCCGAAGGACTTTTGGGGAAAGTGGAGTCTGCACTGATGTTAACTCCAGGGGAATATATCCCCTTGAACGGGAATCAAACCCGGGTCGTCAGATTGCGAGCGTAATGTTCTAACCACTAGGCTATCCCATCCCGATTTCACGCAGAGAAATCTCGTGACTTAAATAAATAAATGAATGAAAACCGCATTCCACCTTAAGAGCAGGCCATTTCGTGCCGGTAGGAATGGATGACAGACAGCATTTCTAAGAAGGCGTGTATACAGGCGTCGTGTGAAGACACCATCTCCAATGTTGGAATGCGGCTACCTACCTAACCGGTGGGTGGGTGAAGAAAACGGTCGCATAATTATGCCAAAAATATAACAAAAAATCTCAGCGTTGGTGAGCCAAGGAGCTCTTGGGAGAGGACCTAGAGAAAGAGGATCTGAACAGGCTTGTGTGTGTGTGTGGGGGGGGGGGGGGGGGGGGGTAAGGGTGTGTGTGTGTGTGTGTGGGTGTGTGGGGTGGGGGGTAGGGGGTGGGTAAGGGTATGTGTGTGTGTGGGTGGGGGGTGGGGGGTAAGGTATGTGTGTGTGTGTGTGGTGTGTGGGGGGGGGGTAAGGGTATGTGTGTGTGTGTGGGTGTGGGGGGGGGGGTAAGGGTATGTGTGTGTGTGTGGGTGTGGGGGGGGGGTAAGGGTGTGTGTGTGGGGGTGGGGGGTGGGGGGGGGGTGGGTGGGTAAGGGGTGTGTGTGTGTGTGTTTGTGTGTGTGTGTGTGTGTGTGTGTGAGTGGGTGTGGGTGTGTGTGTGTGTGGGTAAGGATGTGTGTGGGTGTGTGTGTGGGGGGGGGGGGGCGGGGGGGGGGTAAGGGTGTGGTGTGTGTGGGGGGGGGGGTAAGCGTGTGGGTAAGGGTGTGTGTGTGTGTGGGTAAGGGTGTGTGTGGGGAGGGGGGGTAAGCGTGTGGGTAAGGGTGTGTGTGGGGGGGGGGGGGGGGTAGGGTGTGTGTGGGTAAGGGTGTGTGTGTGTATTTGGGTGTGGGTGTGGGTAAGGGTGGGTGTGTGTGTGTATTTGGGTGTGGGTGTGGGTAGGGTGTGTGTGTGTATTTGGGTGTGGGTGTGGGTAAGGGTGGGTGTGTGTGGGTGTGTGTGTGTGTGGGTGTGGGTGTGTGTGTGTGTGTGTGTGCGGGTAAGGGTGTGGGTGTGTGTGTGTGTTTGTGGGTAAGGGTGTGGGTGTGTGTGTGTGTGTGTGTGCGGGTAAGGGTGTGTGTGTGTGTGTGTGTGTGGGTAAGGGTGTGGGTGGTGTGTGTGTGTGTGGGTAAGGGTGTGGGTGTGTGTGTGGTAAGGGTGTGTGTGTGTGTGGGTAAGGGTGTGTGTGTGGGTGGGTAAGGGTGTGGGTATGTGTGTGTGGGTGGGTAAGGGTGTGGGTGTGTGTGTGTGTGTGTGGGTAGGGTGTGTGTGGGTGTGTGTGTGTGTGGGGGGGGGTAAGGGTGTGTGTGTGGGTGTGGGGGTAAGCGTGTGGGTAAGGGTGTGTGTGTGTGCGTGTGTGGGTAAGGGTGTGTGTGTGTGCTGTGTGGGTAAGGGTGTGTGTGTGTGCGTGTGTGGGTAAGGGTGTGTGTGGGGGGGGGGGGTAAGCGTGTGGATAAGGGTGTGTGTGTGTGTAAGGGGGGGGGGGTAAGGTGTGTGTGTGGGTGTGTGTGTGTGTGTTGGGTAAGGGTTGTGGGTGTGTGTGTGGGTAAGGGTGTGGGTGTGTGTGGGGGTAAGGGTGTGGGTAATGGTGTGGGTGTGTGAGTTGGGGGGTAGGGTGTGGGTAGTTGTGTGTGGGTAAGGGTGGTGGGTGTGTGTGGGGGTAAGGGTGTGTGGTTTGATGGGTGTAGGGTGTGGGGGGGTAAGGGTGTGGGTGTGTGTGTGTGGGGGGGGAGGTAAGGGTGTGTGTGTGTGTGTGTGTGGGTAAGGGTGTGTGTGTGTGTGTGTGGGTAAGGGTGTGTGTGGGTGTGTGTGGGTGTGGGTAAGGGTGTGTGTGGGTGTGTGTGGGTTGTGGGTAAGGGTGTGTGTGTGGGGGGTAAGGGTGTGGGTATGTGTGTGTGTGGGTAAGGGTGTGTGTGTGTGAGGGGGGGTAAGGGTTGTGTGTGTGTGTGGGTAAGGGTGTGTGTGTGTTTGGGTGTGGGTAAGGGTGTGTGTGTACGTGTGTGGTGTGTTGTGTGTGTGTGTGATGTGTGTGTGTGTGTGTGTGGTGGTTGGGTGTGTGGGTAAGGGTGTGTGTGTGTTTGGGTGTGGGTAAGGGTGTGTGTGTACGTGTGTGTGTGTGTGTGTGTGTGTGTGGGTGTGTGTGTGGGTGTGGGTAAGGGTGTTTGTGTGTACGTGTGTGTGGTGTGGGTAGAGGGTGTGTGTGTGTATTTGGGTAAGGGGTGTGTGTTGGTGTGTGTGTTGGGGTGTGTGTGTGTGGGGGGGTTGGTTTGTGTTTGTGTGTGTGTGTGTGTGTGTGTGTGTGTGTGTGTGTTTGTGTGTGTGTGTGTTGTTGTGTGTGTGTGTTTATGTGTGTGTTGTGTGTTGTTTGTGTTTGTGTGGTGTGTGTGTGTGGTGTGGTGGGTGTGTGTGTGTGTATGGGTGTGTATGGGTGTGTGTGTGTGAGGGGGGGGGGGTGTAGGTGTGTGTGGGGTTGTGGGGTGTGTGTGTGTGGGGGGTGTGGGTGTGGGTGTGTGAGTGTGTGTGGGTGTGGGTGTGTGGGGGGTAAGGGTGTGTGTGTGATGTGTGTGTTACCCTTTTTTATATCAAGGATAATGGAATAAGCACTTATGTGCTTTTTTACATCCAGTCCCCGTATGTATGCGAATTTGTGAATTCTGTCATCTCTTACCACTGGCACACAATGGCCTACTCTTACGAAAAGCGGAACAGGATTTAACGAGTGTGCAAGATGTTCTGCGTGTGTGTGTCTGTGTGTGGGGGGGGGGGGGGGGGGGTGTGGTGTGTGGGGAGGGGGGGGGGGGTGAGTGTGTATGTGTGTGTTGTGTGCGCGAGCGCGTGTGTGTGTTTGCTCTTTCATTTACTCTTTTACTCTTTTATTTCGAGGATAATGGAATAAGCACTCATGTGCTTTTCTACATCCAGTCCCCGTGTGTATGCTAATTTGTGAATTCTGTCATCTGTTACCACCGTGGCCTAACATGCCCACCATGGCCTACTCTTTCGAACAGCGGAACAGGATTTAACGTGTGCGCAAGATGTTCTGCGTGAGTTCGCACACGGGGCCTCAGTTTATAGTCTCATCCGAAGGACTTTGACATTCAGTTCGATTTTTTTTGTCAAACTGGGAAGAAAGGGCCAGGCTGGGAATCGAACCCACAACCTCACGGTTTACTTGTTGGCAGGCGAACATCTTAACCATCCTGCCACCTTCCTTCCTGTGTGTGTGGGGGGGGGGGGGGGAAGGAGGGTGTCATACATTTTCACAGAGAGAGAATAACTTGTCAAGATACGTATTTCAACACCTTACAAAATCATAACTACACACACCCACACATGCGCGCGTGCACACATACACACACACACATACATACAGACATAAATACACACGCACACAAATACTCACACACATACAAAAACACACAAACACACAGAGAACATCGTGCGCACCCATTAAAACCTGTTCCGCTTTTCGGAAGAATAGGCTATTCTTTGCGTGTGGGCACCGATGACAAAATTTACAAAAAATTGCATACACACGGAGACTGGATGTAAAAAAGCGCATGAATGCTTATTCCATTT
>CM054162.1:4674581-4697081 GCA_028751875.1 Rapana venosa
TCCGACGCCCCGGGTTCGATTCCCGTTCAAGGGAATATTTTCACCTGGAGTTAACATCAGTGCAGACTCCACTCTCCCTTAAAGTCCTTCGGATGAGACTGTAACCGAGGCCCCGTGCGAACGCACGCAGAACATCTTGCGCACACGTTAAATTCTGGTCCGCTTTTCGAAAGAGTAGGCCATTGTGTGCCGGTGGGAACAGATGACAGAATTCACAAATCTGCATACACACGGGGACTGGATTCTTTAAAAAAGCGCATAAGTGCTTATTCAATTATCCTCGATATATAAGAATCAAATAAAAAATAAATAAAATAAATAAATAAAACACACACACACCAACACACACAGACACACACCAACACACACACACACACAACAACACACACACAACACACACACACACACACACGAACACACACACACCTACACATGCTTATTCAATGTACCATCTGAAAATAAATGTTTGGTTTTGACTTTGACACACACACACCTACACACACACACCTACACACACAACCAACACACACATAACACACACACAACAAAACACCCTACAAAACCCACACCACACACACACAACACCTACCACACACACACACCTACACCCACACCTACACATACACACACACCCAACCCACCCACACACCCACCCACTACTACACCCTACACATACACAACACACACACTACACCCACCACCACACACACACACACACACAACAACACGCACCCAACACACACCACACAACCTACCACCACACCACCTACACATACACACACACCTACACCCACCCAACACACACACACAACCTAACACCCAACACACACAACACACACAACACACATACACCTACCACACACACCTACACCCACCCACACCCCACACACACCCCCTACACCCACACACACAACCCCCCCCCCCCCCACACACCACAACCCCCACCCCCACACACCCCCCCCACAACATACACCACACACACCCACATCCCCCCCCACCCCCACCCCACACATACACACACACCTACACACACACACAGCCTCTGCTCAAGCTACTGACACAATGATGTCGAAGGATTCCTCTTCAAAACTCGCTTCCCCCAGACTTTCTGCATTCAGTTGCTGGAACTGGAAGTTGGCCTTGTCATAGCCCCACAGCTTGTAGTGGTACTCCGATTGGGACTTGGCTGTTTCGATCTGCAACAACAAGAGGTTAAACATGGGGAAAAAAACCCAAACAACATTCTTTTATTTATTTAGTTATTTGTGTTTTTATTGTATTTATTAAATAATGAAAAAGTTAAGTAGTTAAGTAGTTAATTGATTCATTTGATCTATTATCATTATTTAGTAGTAGTAGTAGTAGTAGTAGTAGTAGTAATAGTAGTAATAGTAATAGTAGTAGTAGTAGTAGTAGTAGTAGTAGTAGTAGTATCAGCATCAACATCATCATTATTATTATTTTATTTTATTTCATTTTAAATGATTATTTTTGTGTGTGTTTACATTGTTCGTGTTCATTGCAAGAGCATCTAGGTTTTACCAGTGGTGAGATTTTGCGTTCGCGACCGATTTAGTTTTGATGTTTGTTTGTTTGTTTTCGGCCCTCACCAAGAAGGTAGCCACATTCCGACTTCAGGGATGCATGCTGGGTATGGTCGTGTTTCCGTAACCCACCAAACGCTGATATGAATGACGGGATCTTTAAACGTGTGTACATCATGTTCTGCGTATATAATTATATACATGTATATATCTGTCTGTCTGTCTGCCTGCCTGTCTGTCTGTCTGTCTGTCTGTCTGTCTATCTATCTATCTACCTACCTATATATCTATATCTATCTATCTATCTACCTACCTATATATCTCTATCTATCTATCTATCTCTATCTACCTACCTATATATATTTCTCTATCTCTATCTATCTATCTATCTCTATCTATCTTTATCTATCTATCTATCTACCTATATATCTATCTATCTACCTATATATCTATATGTCTATCTATATCTATCTATCTCTATCTATCTATCTACCTATATATCTCTATCTATCTCTATCTATCTACCTATATATCTATATCTCTATCTATCTATCTATATCTATCTTTATCTATCTATCTACCTATATATCTATATCTATATACATATACACGAAAGAAAATAAAGCATTGACAAGTCTCACACTTGAAGTTGACATGGGAGATTTTTTTTTAAAAACCCACCCCAAAGCCCACCCTTAATTCACCAGATGCCACCGCCTAGATTCGAACCCTGGACCAATAGGATTGACATCGAACGGTCTTAACCACTCGGCTATAACGTCCGTCTAAAAATAGAAGCAGATTTTTAAGCAGATGGACAAACCTGCCAGATTCATAAATTACCAATTCAGAGGGATGTTTGTAGGTGGATGAATGGTTTACATGTGGCACACATAAAAAAACCCCAACCCAACAAATCGCGGGTTCGAATCCCGGCATGAACCCGAACTTTTCCCTCCCTACCTCCACTTCAACCGTGAGTGGTGATGTGGGTGCTCGTTCTTTTGGATGAGATCACAAAACCCGAGGTCTTTGTGTGTTGTGCACATTTAGCACACGTGAAAGAACCCATGACATTAAGTGAACTGTGATAAAAAGAAGAGGTAAAGGTCTCCATAACCTATAAGGTCGTAGGGGAGTGAGGCATCAGAGACCTCACTTCTCTAGGGCCAGCATATTGAGGGCGGCGCCCATCTCCTCTCCCTCGCTGCTTTACCTTCCCTGACCCTAAAAAGGGCAGGTACCCATTTACAGTTGCGTGAACTGGGGAACTGTACTGAAGCCAAGGCGCGCAAACGGTCACCCATCCAACTGGTAACCACGCTCGACGCTGCTTAACTTGGCTGGGGGAAAGCGAGTGCTCCGACCACTGAGCTATCCCGTCCCCCCCCACCAAAAAAAAAGGACTGTACCAGACAAAATAATGAAGTAGGAAAATAAATAATTATCATAAATACGGACAGGAAAATCTATATAAGAAAAGGAAAGAAGAAGAGCAAATGGGTGGCGCTGTACTTGTGGTGATATGTCTCTTTCTGGGAACAGCAGCGCAAAAATTAACACCAAGAATATTATATCTGCCGTGACAATAAAAGGTATACAATACAATGCAATACAATGCAATAAGATACAATACAATGCAATGCAATATAATAGGACGCAATGAAACACAATGCAATGCTATTCAATACAATGCAATACAAGACAATTTCAACGCAATACAACACAATGCAATGAAACACAATAAACGCATTACAACACAATACAATAAAATGCAATACAATACAATGCAACACAAAACAATGCAAAAAAGACAATAGGATACAAGACACTACAATACAATACGACACAAAACAGTGTAACACAATACAATACAATCCAACACAACACATACAATACGATACAATGCAACACAACACAATGCAATCAATACAAACTACTTTGTTATTTGTCATGTATTCACACAAACGAAACATCGGCAAAAGTAAGACCCAGCAATTGTGCAGTAAGAGATAATTCATCTAAAAGCCTGTCCAAGTTGTCTCCCTTTATACGCAAACGCTGCAGTGACTGACTCCTTTCCCCCAAAGTCCTTTGGAAGAGACCATACAGAAAGCAAGGTCCCCAGCACGAATGCGCGCAGAACATGTTACTCGCGCGTTAAACCTGTTCGGCCTTTCAAAAGAGTAGACACGGGTCTAAAAGTGGTCAAAGTTAAGCTTTATTTAAAGTATGAAAAACTGCTGAATGCAGATATGGAGATTTACCTGTGTCTTCTTTTTCCTTTTTTGTCATGTTTCTCCCAGGGGAGGTTTGACATTGATGAGCCTTCTCCATCTCTCTCTGTTTTGAGCTTCCTCCTTATTTATGCCCCTTTCTTTAAGATCATCTGCAATACAGGCAGCCCAGGTTTTGCTAGGTCTTCCCTTTGGTCTCTTTCCATCCACTACGAAGTTCATTGCTCTTTTTATGATGTGGTGGTCTGCTTTCCGTTGAACGTGCCCAAAGCAGCGCAGTCTATTGCTATTAGCTACAGACTTCAGATCATTTACCTGTGTCAATTTAAAGAATTCAGGTTGTAGAACATATTTGTAAAAAAACCCAGATTTCTTGTGGCTTGTTACAGAAAAAAAGATATTGAAGTTTAAAACATTTAGCTTTGGCAGCCATGTTGGATTGTCTCCATGGCAACAGTGCAGAAACAGGAGTTATAATTATATGAAGGATTTTTAGGCTTCACAAGTGATGATGCCCTTTTCAATGTCTAGTACCACTTCTAACATGAGCTTGTAAACACAACTGATCAGTTTTGACCCTAATGTATCACCGTAACTGCCGAAAAATTGAAGTCAAGTTAAGTCACAAACACTTTTATCATCCTATGAAAGGCAATTACAATACTGACAGGCACATTGACACCTATCATAATCTCGAAAGACACAGCAAAGCTACATTTCGTTTTGGTTTAAAGACCATCTGTTGTGACCTTCACAAGTGACGATTTGGAACAGTGTTAACTGTTCTACCACCATTTCATATTTGAAGATTTTAACATCAATAAAATCTTGACGACGGCTATTTCCAAATTAATTTGGTCCTTTTCTTTTAGTAAGAAAGTATCCTAACCCTGAATTCTTTTTTTTATATATACCCGGTGAAAAGACAAAGAGCCTGGGTTTCAAAAAAGACGCTTAAGACAAGTTTTTTGTGTGTTTAACATTAAAGATATCTTAGAAACCCCCGTGGGACTCCCGGGGTATGCTTGCAAAGCGAGCATTGCAAGAATAGGATCCCTGCCCTCCAACCAGGCATGTCGTAAGAGGCGACTAAGGTGGAACCCTTCCTCCAGGTTGGGGGTTGGGCACAGGGCTAACAACCCTGTCCCGTAAAAGAAGAGAAGTTACGGAAACAGCAACAGAGAAAACTTCTACTTTTACGTGCGAAGGACCTCCCGGGTCCAGCGAGACTCGTATGAATGGTGATGGCCAAAGCCGAGAGGAAGAGAAAGTGAGATGAAGGCCATGCAGCACTCTTGGGGATCTGTGACTAGGTTGGCCCAGGATAGGCAGGAGTGGAAGCGCTTTGTTGCTGTCCTACACACTGCTGGGTGCAATGGCTAATGATGGTATCTTAGAAAGAAGTCTTGAGGGATTGTTGACCTGACATACTCACCAGGCCCTCAGTGATGTCGATGCCCACCACAAACCCTGAGGGGCCGACCAGTTTGCTGAGCAGGAACACGAAGCTGCCTGATCCACAGCCGATGTCCAGAACTCGCTTACCCTGCAGGTTTTCTGGGAAGTTTAACCCTGACCCGTAATACCTGGAGAAAAAAACAACAACAACAACAACAACAACAAATAACCCAACGTTGAGGCGACAGGGAGAGCTTGAGATGAGGAATCTTTGTAAGTCAGGGTATGTACGTTAGTTAGCTACGGTATGGATCGGAATAAAAAATCATTTATTGCCATAAAAGCCACCGTGAACTTATTTGACACGACGAAATAATCTCTTCTTAATTCATTAATACAACATTTTTGTATGTGTGCATACTCCCGCGCAATCACAGGGGGGGGGGGGGGGGGGGGGGGGGGGGGGGGGGGGGGGGGGGGATGGGATAGCCTGGTGGTTAGAGTGATGCGCACTGCGCTCGTGATCTGCTGGCAACCCGGGTTCGAATCTCGTTCAAGAGGATTTTTCTTCTGGAATTGACATCAGTGCCGACTCCACTCTTCTTCCTAAAAGTCCTGCGGATGACACACGCAGAACATCTTGCGCACAGGTTAAAACATGTTCCGCTTTTCGGAAGAGTAGGCCTTTGTGGGCCAGTGGGAACGGAGGACAAAACTGACAAAAATTATTTGTATACACACGGGAACTTGATGTAAAAAACAAACAAACCACCCACACGAGTACTTATTCCATTATCCTCGAAACAAAAGAATTAAAAAATTTTTTAAATACCTCCTCTGCACATTTCTCACCACCACCACCCCTCCTTCTCCGCTCCACCCTAACCCCCCAAAAGACAAACCAACAACCTCCCATCCACCTCCCCCACCCCTAACCCCTAACCCCGTGTGCGAACGCATGCAGAACATCTTGCGCACACGTTAAATCCTGTTCCGCTCTTCGAAAGAGTAGGCTATTGTGTGCCGGTGGGAACAGATGACCAAATTTACAAAACCGCATACACACGGGGACTGGATGTAAAAAAGCACATGGGTGCTTATTCCATTATCCTCGAAATAAAAGAATAAAATAAAATTTTAAAAAAAACCTCCTCACCACATTCTTCACCCCCAGCCACCCCCCACCCCTCCTTCCCCCGCTCCACCCTAAACCCCCAAAAGACAAACCAACAACCTCCCATCCACCTCCCCCACCCTTAACCCCACCACCCCACCCCCACCCCCCAACCCCCAAAAAGAAAAAAGAAAACAACCCCAGAACATAATCCGCCTACCTCTTTTTGATGTCATCACTCAGACGAGCGAAGTCTTGCTTTTGCTGCTCGGTCAGGTCCTCGTCGTTGCAGCGACACACAAAGTTGGTTTCCTGGTTCAGCTTGTTGTAGAAGCCCCTCACTACGGAAGAAAGCGGGTGGTCGGCCATTTTGCCTAAAAAAACTAAAACGGTTGCCCGTGTGCGCGTGCGCGTGCAGGTCACGTGACTTGATGCGACGTCGCTGAAGCGATGCTGAAACAGTAACAACAGCAATAACTACACACGCACGTGTGTGTGTGTGTGTGTGTGTGCACGCGCACATTCACACACACGCAAACAGACATACACACACACAGACACACACACGCGCACACATACACACACACGCGCGTACGCACGCATGCATGCATGCAAGCACACTCAGAGTTAATTCAATGAAAGTGTTTATGTAGTGCGTGTTCATTATCTCTCTGTGTGTCTCTGTCTATCTCTGTCAGTCTGTCTGTCTGATGTGTGTGGCGGAAGTCAAAAACCGAAATCAACAAACAACTTTTCCGAAAACAAATAAACAAAGTCAAACTCTTAATCCATTCAGCAAAGACAGACTACTACTCTTCCCAAATTCTCTGTGCTACATCCATAAAATCTCTTTTTTCCCTCACCTCAAATCTCTTGGATCTGCAAAAACAACTCCTCTGCCTAACACCCACAGCCTGTCTGAACTTCCATCCATATTTTCTGCCTTCTTTTCAGATAAAGTTCGAAACATACGCTCCAGACTTGATCAAACTCAATTCCAGCCTGCGCCTCCTGACCCCCAGTTCACTGGCACTCCTCTCTTTTCCTTCCATCCCACAAGTGAAAAAGAAATCATGACAATTCTGAAGGAAATGACTATAAAATCATGCGACCTTGATCCCATACCTGCTCCTGTTTTCTCACAATGCCTTCCACAACTTGTGCCTATTATCACTAAAATAGTAAACTCATCTCTTCAGTCAGGAAATTTTCCATCAGCTCTTAAAACAGCAATAGTCACACCTCTACTGAAAAAGCACGACCTCGATCCCAACATTCTGAAGAATTATAGGCCTGTCTCAAACTTACCCTTTATCTCTAAAGTACTAGAAAAAGTTGTTCTCAAACAGCTCAACAGTCACCTTCATTCCAATGATCTTCTTCCCACTTTTCAGTCTGCCTATCGCCCAACCACAGCACCGAAACCACCCTAGTCCATACTTTAGATACACTTCTACTTGCTTCTGATGCAGGAAAATCTCCCTCTCACTCTTCTTGACTTATCTGCAGCCTTTGATACCATAGATCACTCAATTCTTCTTTCTCGCCTCCAAAATACGTTTGGTTTTAAATGGCACAGCCCTCCCCTGGTTTACTTATACCTCACAGACCGGTTCCAGAAAGTTATTGTAAACAAAATTAAATCAAAACCTGTCAAAATGGAATTGGAGTCCCGCAGGGATCAGTCCTGGGCCCTGTTTCTTTATCTATACACTGCTCCACTCTCAATATTAATAAACAACCCCTATTGATCATCATTTCTATGCCGATGATACTCAACTTCAGTGCAGCGATACTGTTGAAACTTGCCTTCCCTCTTGACAAATATGTCCTACTGCCTTCAAGACATTCAAAACTGGATGACTCAGAACAAGTTACAACTTAATCCCGATAAAACCGAAGCCATGCTCATAGGGACCCAACATAAACTTTCCTCTATCACAAAAACTTCAATAGAATTCGGCAATACGTCATTTCCCTTTGTCCAACTCTGTGAAGTATTTAGGAGTAGTTCTTGACAACAACTCTCTATGAAAAAATTCATCACCAGCCCTGCCAGTCTTGCTACTATCAATTACAGCGCGTAAGCGCGATTCGCAAGTATCTGTCCACTGATGCAACTTCCAAGCTTGTCACATCTCTTATTCTTTCACGTTTAGACTACTGTAATGCTCTTTTGGCTGGCCTACCAGCATCATCTATCCACTCTCTTTCCCAAAGCATACAAAACTCTGCAGCTCGGACTGGTCCTAAGAAAGAAAAAATCTGAACACATCACTCCTCTTCTGCGATCTCTTCCCCTGGTTGCCTGTCTCACAAAGACTGCAGTATAAAATCAATACCCTCTGTTTCAAATGTCTCCACAATCTGCACCCTCTTATCTCTGTAACTGTCTTCACCTGTACACTTCCATCCGTTTCCCTTTGTTTAGCCGCAGATACTTTGTGCTTTCGAACACCCAGATTCAAACAAACCACTGTTGGCCGTCGCTCCTTCTCTGTTTCTGGTCCATCCACCTGGAATGACCCCCCTCTTTCACTTCGTCAAAGCCTTCACTTGATCCTCAAATCCAGCCTCAAAACACACTTATTTCCTACCTGAAAACTTTCCCCCCACATATCTGTCCCTAAAATTTTTAACAGCATCTTTCACCGTCTAAGTGTTGTTCCCAGTGTGGGGTGTGTGTGTGTGTGTGTATGTGTGTGTGTTGTGTGTGTGTGTGGTGTGTGTGTGTGTGTGGGGTGTATGTGTGTGCGTGCGTGTGCGTGGGTATGGCGCGCGCATGGATTTCTCATTATGTTTAAGGAGAGTTGCATGCCTGTAAAGATTGAGTGCAAGCGCTTCGATTTGTTTGTTTTTTTACAAGATTCAGCGTATATAAATTCCATATATTATTATTTATTATTATTATTATTTGTGTTGTGTGTGTGTTTGTGTGTGTGTGTGTGTGTGTGTGTGTGAGAGAGAGAGAGAGGAAGAGAGAGAGAGAGAGAGTGGTGTGTGATGTGTGTGTGGCGCCGCGTGGGGATGTGTGTCGTCTCTTCTCTCCCCTCTGATGTGCGTTTGGGTGTGTACGGTTGTGTGTGTGGTGTGTGTGCATGCGCGCGCGTGCGTGCGTTTGTGTATGTATGTGCGTATGTGTACGTTATTTATTTATTTATTCTTTTATATCGAGATAATGGAATAAGCACTCGTGTGCTTTTTTACATCCAGTCCCCGTGTGTATGCGGCTTTGTAAATTTTGTACGTACGTATGTATGTATGTATGTATGTATGTATGTATGTATGTATGTGTGTATGCGCGTGCGTATAGGTATGGGGGTAAGTTAGCAGCAGAAAACGCGTCTCCTGACTTGAATTGAAGGCATCCATGTATTGCTGGTTACGTACTTCAGCCAAGTGGACAGAACACATTCTCCTTTACTCACCTACACCTCCAAACTTCCCCAACGGTGAGGTTTTGCGTATGCGACCGTTTTGGCACACTATGAAGGTAGCCGCATTCCGACTTCGGGGATGCATGCTGGGTATGCTCGTGTTTCCGTAACCCACCGAACGTTGACACGAATGACGGGGATCTTTCAAGTGCATATCATTTCGATCTTCTGCATGTGTGTATATATATACACGGAGAGGATGCAGGTTGTGGCAGGTCTGCACTTGAAGCTGACCTGGGAGATGGTCAAAATCCTCACTCTTCTTTCACCAGAGCTTGCCGAGATTCGAACCCACGACTTCATGGACCCATGGGATTGAAGGCGAGTGGTATTAACCACTCGGCTACAGCGTCCGTCAAGGTAGAAATGAGTTCTGACTCTAAAACACACACACACACACACACTCTCTCTCTCTCTCTCTCTCTCTCTCCTCTCTCTCTCATCTCTCTCATCCTCTCTCTCCTCTCTCTCTCTCTCTCTCTATCTCTCTCACAGACAGACAGACATACACACAAACTCTCTATCACACAGACAGACAGACAAACATACACACACATACACACACACTCTCTATCACACACACACACGCACACACTCTCTCTCTCTCTATCACACACACATACACTCTCTCTATCACACAGACAACAACACACACACATCTCTATCACACACACACACTCTCTCTCTATCACACCCACACACTCTTTTCCTATATATATCAACACACACACACTCTCTCACACCACACACTCTCTCTCTCACACACACACACACACTCTTTTCTCTAAAACACACACACTCTCAAACCCAACTCTCTCTCTCTCACACACATACTCTCTCTCTCTCACAGACACTAAAGTCCTTCGGTGAGACTATAAACCGAGCCCGATGCGAACTCACGCAGAAACATCTTGCCACATTTAATTCCTGTTCCGCTTTCGAAAGAGATAGGCCATGTGTGCCGGTGGGAACAGATGACAATTTTACAAAGCCGCATACACACGGGACTGGATTGTAAAAAGCACTGAGTGCTTATTCCATTATCCTCGATATAAAAGAATAATACATAAATAACATAAAATAGAAAACTCCTCTCTCTCTCCTCTCTCTCACAAAACACACACACACACACACACACAACACACACACACACACACACACACACACACCACACACAACACACACACACACACAACATCTCTCTCTCTCTCTCTCTCTCTCTCTCACACACCCCACACACACACACTCTCTCGCTCTCTCTCTCTCTCTCCACACACACATTCTCACTCAATCACACATCTACTTCTTGTACCTTTTTATTTTCTAAAGTATGAACGTGAAAGAATGGATGATATAGTAGGTGAAGTAATTTGTTTGTTTGACGTTTTATGATTTTTAAAAGTTTGCAGCATATTGTTTATAAGGTTCGAAATAAGTTTGTGAATGTACATAACTACCAACATGCATCTCTTCTTCTTAAAGCCATCATGTCATTATGTCCCCTTCCCCACCTCGTTCGTCTAATATCACTTTAAGTCATCATCATCATCATCAGACCCGTGACCTTGGCGGTCGTGGGGGAGACACAAAAGACGATGCCGTGGTAAGCCTCCTTCATCCATCTCGGTTCTCGGCTCTGCGCCGAGTGAACAGACGTAAAATGGAAGACACACACCCTCTCTCTCTCTCTCTATCACACACACACAACACACACACACACACACACACACACACACACACACACACACACACACACACACACTCTCTCTCTCTCCTCTCCCCTCTCTCTCTCTCACACACTCTCCCCTCTCTTTCACGATCTCTCTCTCTCTCTCTCTCTCTCTCTCACCACACACACTCTCTCTCTCTCTCTCTCTCTCTCTCTCTCACACACACACACACTCTCTCTCACACACACACACTCTCATACACCACACAAATCTCTCTCTCTCAAACACAAAACCACATCTCGAGCTCTCTCCAATTTTGCACACACAACTCTCCTCTCTCTTTCTCTCTCACACACACACACAGACACTCACACACCACACTCTCTCTCTCTCTCCCTCTTCACTATCTCTCTCACACCACACTCTCACTACACACTCTCTCTCTCTCTCTCTCTCTCTCTCTAGCTCCTACTTTTATTGTGTGGATGTAATGGGTATTAAATTCATTTCATTATCATGACATAAAATTTGAAACGAAATAATCAAAATGAGCTTGATGGGATCGCATACTGTTTTGGGAATTATAATTGGATTTACTCTGAAATACACACACACACTCTCTGTCTCTGTCCTCCCCTTTTATCGCTGCTTAAGTTTAGTTTACCCTTTAAAAGGTTTTCATATTTTTTTTTTTAAAATACTTTTTGGGACTTGCCTCTGTACTTAATTTTTAATGATCCCATTTCAATTCTTATAGTTATGGTAAAAAGTATGTGTACCATTTGACAAGGGTTAGATTTTACTTTAACTTTTTAATTTTGGTTTGTTATTTTCTTGGCTCGTTGTTTTTTCTTTTGTTGTTGTTTGTCTTTTTTTCCCTTTTTTTTTATCTTCTTCTTTTGGTTTGGTTTTTTTTTTTTTTTTTTTGTTTTTTTGTTTTGGTTAGGGGTTTTTTTTTGGGAGTGGGGGGATTTTTGGGGTTTTTTTTTTATTTGTTGCTTTGGGGGGGGGGTTGTTGGGGGGGGGGAGGTTTTGAAAAGGGTTTTTCCCCCTTTTTTTTTTGAGACTGTATAAGTATTGGGGTTTTTATTATTAAGAGTATCCCAAAAGGGCGGGGGCGGTGTAAAAAAACAAATGGTGCTTTTTCATTTCCTCGAAATAAAAGAATTTTTCATTGTCATTGTCCTCTTCCACTCACAAATCTCTTTCACTATCCCTCTCTCTCTCACCACCCCACTTTTTCTCTCTCACCACAAACACACTCTCTCTCCCCCTCTCTTCCCCTCTCTCTCTCTCTCCTTTTCCTCTCTCTCTCTCTTCACTCTCTATCACCACACACACACACACACACAAAAAAACACACAACACCACAACAACACACACACACACAAAACACACACAGACACACACCACAGACAAACCCCACCACGCACACCGTTCTCGGTCTAGAATGCAAAATTGAAGAACGAAAACCAAAACCCATTCCCTCCCCTACCCCCCCCCAAAAAACCCCCCAACACACAACCAGCACGGGGGGTTTTTGAAAAGGGTCAGAGATGAAAGAAATATGTGCTTGGTGACCGTTTTTCCCTTTTGCCTACCTCAGAAACAATTCCTTTAACCCACATTTCCCCCAAACCCCCCCCCCCCCCTCTCTCCCTTCCGTTGTGTTTGTGGTGTGTGGGTGTTGTGTGTGTGTGTGGTGGTTGTGTGTTGGTGGTATGTATTATGTGTGTGCGTGCCTTGTCATTTCCTGTATTTCGTATTATCATATATATATTATATATATATATATATATATATATATTTAAAATAATAAAATAATATATGGTTTTGTGGTGTGTGTGGTGGTTTCGTCCAAAAAACGCAGGTAGCATAGTATCAGAGTGTGCGGGGGTATATATCTTTATATTTTTGTTATCATATCCTTTATTTGCTATTGAACATCACATTCAGCATTAATAATCCCCGGCATATATAAAATAAAAAATATCTGTTCCTGTTTGCTGAATCGATCCCCAGGATATTAGACACACCATTTCAGAGAAGATTGCTGACGATCTTTTTTCACGACTTCTATTAGAAAATAATTTTTTTTTTTTCCTCGACCTAAACGCAATTTTTGCCCCCGTCTACAGCGAAAAAGCGTTCGCTGCTGTTAAGCCCCTGACAAGTCGGGCCCACGCATCCGACTTCAGGAAAAAAGAGAAGTGCCATTTCTAACTGTTTCTTGAAAAAAAAGGGGCAGGAGAAGGACCAAAAAGGCAGAAAAAAACAAGAATGACGTGCAGGAAAAAGAAAAAGTAACAGAAAACAAAGGGGGGGAAGAAAAGGGGAATTCCGGGAACAGTTTTTTTCAAAATGTGGGGATGCTATTTCTACTGGCAGACCCCCCCCCCCCCCCGGCGCCCCAGGGGGTGGGGTGGGGTGTGGTTGGGGGGGGGGGGGGGGATGGGGGGGGAAGGACCCCTTTAAATTTTCGTTAATGAGTCCCTTTACCCTAGCATGTCCCGGCTTGACCGCGGTTTTCGACAAAAAGGGGTTTTATAGGAAAACGACAGAGAGCTGGTTGACGCTTGGTTACACTTTTCAGAGACACAGTTTTCACCCAGACATCACTCACCTACCCGAGGGGACTGTTTTTTAACCTACCTGAGCTGAGCTAACTTGGTTTTAAAAATATTATTAAATATACTTTTATAAATAAAAATATATAATATTAATATATATATATATTTATATAATGAAAGGAATTTATATAGCCGAATCTTGTAAAGCTACAAATTTTAAAACCTTATTTTTTAATGCGTTGTTTACGGGGTTTTTAATTTTGTCATCGTTCCCCCCGGCACACAATGGTAACTTTCGAACAGCGGAACAGGGTTTTTAAGTGCGCGCAAGATGGGCTGCATGCGCGCCACGGGGGCCCCGGTTTTTAGTCTCTGAAAGGGCTTTGACATTCATCGATTTTTTGTCAAACGGGGGAAAAAGGGGGAGGCTGGGAATCGAACCCAAACCCCACGTTTACTTGTTTGGGAGGGAAACGCTTTAAACCCTCCTGCCACCGTCCTTAAATTATATTATTTATATAATAATATATTTTAAATTAAAAAATTTAATTTAAAAATTAATAAAAATATATATATAATAATTTAAAAATATATTTTAAATATTATAAAACAACATGACGGGGGTAATAACTAAGGGGGTTTGAAATTGAATAGCGGGGTGGGGGGGGGGGGGGGGGGTTATAGCTGTCCTGCTTGATGCTGGGTGGGGGGTGGGTGGGGTGGGGGTAGTGGTGGGGGTAGGGTTGGGGGGGGGGAAACTGGTGACGTTATCAGAGCGTGGTAGTGTCACACGTGTGTGTGGTGTGTGTTGTATGTGTGTGTGTGTGTGTGTGTGTGTGTGTGTGTGTGTGTGTGTGTGGTGTGTGTGTATTGTGTGTGCGTGTGTGTTTTGGTGTGTGTGTGTATGTGAGAGAGTGAGTGAGTGTGAGTGTGTGTGTGTGTGTGTTGGTGTGTGTGTTGTGTGTGTTGGTGTGCTGTGTGTGTTTTTTTTTGGTGTTTTTTTAAAAATTCTTTTATTACGAGGATAATGGAATAAGCACTCATGTGCTTTTTTACATCCAGTCCCCGTGTATGCGGTTTTGTAAATTCTGTCATCTGTTTCCACCGGCACACAATGGCCTACTCTTCCCAAAAGCGGAACAGGATTTAACGTGTGCGCAAGATGTTCTGCATGCGTTCGAACATGGAGCCTCGGTTTATAGTCTCATCCGAAGGACTATGTGACAGAGTGAGTGAGTGAGTGAGTGTGTGTGTATGTGAGAAAAGAGAGAGAAAGAGAGTGAGTAATGTATGTGTGTGCGTGTGTGAGCGCGTTTGCTTGTTTGAGAATGTGGTGGTTAGGGAGAGAGGGGGGGGGTGCTCAGGTTTTGGAAGTGAAATAAGGCATGTACTTTTTGGGTTTTGAATAAATTTACGAGAGATTAGGGAAATGGTTACGAGGGGGGGGGGGGGGGGGGGGGGGAGGAGGAGAGAGGGGCGTAGTAGTCGAGAGTAGGAAATGAAATCGATCTTTAACATGGTCTGTTTATTTTCCAAAAAAAAAAAAAAGCTTTCAACTTGGTAGCTGTAGTATAGAGGTCTATACTGAACGTTGGAGACGGTTAAAAAACAACGTTTCGTGTTCAAACTTGGGTCGTTAAATAAATCTGAAATATGGTAAGGGTGTTAGGAATTCGGCTTGACGCTGTGTAGAAATGGTTGAGGTTGAGGTTGAGGTGAGGGTTGGAGGTGGGAGGGGGGGGGGGGTTGGAGGTATGAGGGTGTTACATATTTGCAAGTGAAACCAATCTTTGGGGTGATAGGTTTGTTAGGGCTTGTTGGTGGACATAGTTGTACAACTCTCAACTTTCAGAACAAAATGAGCATGGTGTGTGTGTGTGTGGTGTGTGTGTTGTGTGTGTGTGTGTGTGTGTGTGTGAGAGAGAGAGAGAGAGAGAGAGAGAGAGAGAGAGAGAGAGAGAGACTCGGACTCGGACTCGGAATGATTTAATGTATAGGCCTTGACCCTTTACAAGCAGGATGAACATAACATTTCGTAATTACAACATTAAACAAAACGTGTTGTTATGTAATCACAACGTTAAACAAAACATGACATTCCGTAATCACACCATTCAACAAAGCATAACATTCCACAATTACAACATTAAATGAAACCCGGTATTCTGTAATTACAACATTAAGCTCTGTTTTCTAATGTTTAGTGCTTTATGGACAAAAGTGGCAACTTTCATCACAGTTGTTCTGTTCTCAGAAGACAATAATAATGAACATTTAAACATGCATGGATGGCTGTGATATTTACTTGGAATCAGTTCTGCTCTAAGATCATTGTACTTTGGGCACTGAAGCAAAAAGTGTACTTCTGTTTCTAGTACGTCATCACAAAAGGGGCATACCAAGTCTGTGTGTTACTACGATTGTTAAATTGCAGAAAGCTACAGTTCAAAGACGACATTCCAATTCTCAGTCGGGCCAGATCCCTTCTTACAGTAAAGGCTTTTATGTAGCTTAAATATACACTTTGTTCTAATGATTGTTTGTAACTGTTATACACGTTATAGAAATCATGGTTCCCTAAGGCAGAAAGCCAGTCTTGTTTGAAACAGTCTATAAGTCGTTGCTTGAATTCAGATACAAATGTTGCTATATCCCCCACCCCTTGTGTTTCCCAGACTACTCCGAACCCAAATTTATACAAAACATTTCTAACTCCACATGCCCATGTACATAGTTTGTTTCCTGTAGAGATATAGAGCATATTGTAAGCTTTTCGTGGATATCTGTTGGTATCCATACCAACGATTCGTAACCAAAATTTGATGCACTTTACGAAAGTATTCACCTGTAAAGGATGTCTGCCTGTCTCGCCATACACAACGTGTCTTGGTGACTTTGGGCTTACACCCAAAAACCTTTTTAAAGCAGACAAATGGACTCTTTCCACAATATTTTGATCAGGTACTAAACCCCAGATCTCAGAGCCGTAAGTCAAGATGGGCTGAATTTGACAATCAAACAGCTTAAAAAAGAGACTAGGCGAGTGTTCCCCAATAGACCAAAGCATTCTTATAATGGCTGATACACCTTTCTTTGCTCTGTCAGCAAGATCAGACATGGTATACGAAAATGAAAGCCGGGTAGACAGATAAATACCAAGATACTTATAAGTGTTGACAATTTTCAGTTTCACGTCACCATAATGCCAGTTTTCACTGGCAGCAAGATAACCCCCATTACGAAAGACAACAATGTTCGATTTCTCTAAGTTTACTATTAAATCAAGTCGCTTAGATGTATCATACAATATATTCAACTGATTTTGGAGACCTATCACACTGTCAGAAAATAACACAACATCATCAGCAAATAGCAATATCAACAATTCAACAAAATCTGGTGACAATTGAATACCGTGTTTCCCTTTTTCGATAACATCTTTGGTAAGTTCATTGATGAATAGTGAAAACAAAACAGGTGAACAGATTTCTCCTTGTTTTAAGCCAGTAGGGCACATGAATACATCAGTCAAGTCGCTGCCAGAACGAACACAGGCTTTAACAGTTGAATACATACTTTTCAGAGCAGAAAGAATTTTACCATTTAAACCATTATTACTCAGTACATCCCATAGCTTTTCCCTACATACAGAGTCAAAAGCTTTACGAAAATCGATGAAAGCAACATAGAGTTTGCGATGACGAATCAATTGTTTCTGAGTGAGAGCAAAAAGAGTAAATATATGGTCAGTTGTGCTGTGTTTTTCCCTGAATCCTGCCTGCTCCTCCCCTATTAGCTCACTTTCCTCAATCCACTTGGTAATACGCTTGTTAAGTATAAAACTGTACAGTTTACTGCAAATGCTGAGCAGGGAAATACCCCTGTAGTTGTCAGTTACATTTGGATCGCCTTTCTTCAGAAGAGGCTGAATAATTGCTAAGCTCCATTCATCAGGATACAAACTATGGTCAAATAGATAGTTGAAAAACTGAATTAAATAAGGCAAAATAACATCAGCACTGTGCTTAAAAAATTCACCAATCAATCCATCAGCACCAGCAGCCTTTCTGTCTTTCAGGGCTCTAATTGCCTGAGCTATTTCACATTCTGTGATAGGCTGGTTCTGATGCTCACAGTTGGTTCTGATGCTGGTATCAGTATCATTCTCACAGGTATTGTTACCAAACATGCAACCCTGGTCATCATCATGCAATGCAATGTCATTGACAGAAACATTAAACACATCCCTGAAATGAGAATACCACTCATCTTTCGTTATGTTACACCCTGTAAAGCGCTCTTTAGCTCGAACACACCTAACTGTATCCCAAAATTTCTTAGGATCATGCAAGTATTTTCAAGAGACTGAATAATTTTACTTTTGTGTTCTGCTTTCTTAAGTCTCAGAAGTTGTTTGTATTCTTTTCTTTTTGTGAATAACTATCTCTGTCTTCCTCAATTGTCTACGTTTCTGTTCATAATCGTATCTCTCCAATCCAATGTTACATGGAATTTTTGCAAGGCTTTTCTGACAGATTTTCTGTGCTCACGACATTCCCTGTCAAACCAAGTGTTTCTTTTGTCTATATCTACAACTACATCTTTTAACATACACTGCCCAGCATATTTCAAGCATTCATTAAATTCATTTAAGGAAACATTAATATCTCTGTCAACCTCTAAGACAGCATTATCCAGTTTGTTCAATATATGCTCTGAATGGATCTTATCTACAAAATCCGCAGACATCTCTTCCTTCCAAATATACTTCTGGATATGAAGTGTCTGGCGTTTTTGTTTTGTTTAATGGTCTCATTATTAGTGAGTTGAAATGACAACATCAAAGCCTGATGTTTGGACTCAATCATCGGAAGGAGCTTTAAGTTATCGCACCTTGACAACAGACCACGTGAAACAATAAAGTAGTCTATAACACTACAGCCACTCGGTGAAATATAAGTAAACCTGCCAGGGAAACGTAAAGAGTTCATTCCATTCAATATTGCCAATTTAAATTCTTCACATACGCTTAACAAAAACTTGCCAAAAGAATTAAGGACAGAGTCCACTTGATTGTCTACAGTCTTTTCTGAAAATTCTGACTCGTTTCAACTGTCAACATTTTCACACATGCTAACAAATCATCAACAACATCAATATCTCTAGCATTCAGGTCAGCTGTCCTGGAGTTAAGGTCACCAAATATGATCAATGGGAGGTCACCACACTCATTAATTGCTTCCAGCAAACTGTCTTCTAATAGTGACACAACCATTATAGATGTCGGTCTCTTCATATAGGCAGAGTTCTCAGGGGGTAAATATGCTCCCACAAGAAGACAATCAGATTCAGTTTCCAAGCAAATGTCTACGAAATTTTAAGAATAATGATATTGTCGATTTCAGTGTCAATGCGTTCAACATATTTACACAATTCTTTCCTGACTAAAAGCACAACACCACCTGAAAGACGCCCATGAGAGCTGTCAGATATCTTAACTCCAGAGCTACAAATGGCTTATGACATGGGAAAAAAGATTCAGAGACAGATGTCGCAAAGGTTTTCAACAAGAAGTGCAAAATCATAGTCATGTATGAAAGCAGCTAGATTGATAGTTCAGCAATACTAAATAGACCTTCAACATTGAAGGTTACAAGGAAATTCTATCAACAAAAGTGCATGAAGTGTTTTCTCTGGCTGTGCATGCATTGACATTTAGACTTGCTGTTCCCTTTAAGGACTGGTTAAATGGTGTACTAGGGCGCTGGCCTAACCCCTATCTATAATTGCTTTTGGCATGCAACTTTTTTGTGGTGGAGGTTGCACGATCTCCAGAACTAGCACCTCTGGACACATGTAGGTCCAGAGTGCCCTGCTGTGAGGAGGAGGTGGAACTCTGCAGACGGTTCCTGGTCATTACAGGGGAACAGTTGGAACGCCCAACCCTTGTCAGTCGTGACTGGTCATGGGCACCAGCTTGGCTGGTTCTACCTCTTCCTTTACCTCTCCCTCCACTGTCTACACATCCCCTTCTGTGGTCCGTTTCACGAGAAGAACGCTCTGGAGTTCCCCTTCCAAATCCATGGCACTTTGCTGAACCGGTTGCTGTTGCTGGTGAACAAGGGCGTGGCTCACTCTCAGTCATCACCGTATCCAGACACTGTGAACCGGGTGGCATTGCTCCCTCCCCATCGTCATCCTCATCTGTGGCACATCCTGCAGACTGAGCATTCTCTGGTTGGTCACACCACGCCAGGTGTTCTGGGGAGTCTTGGGAACGTCTTCTTCTGGGGATGGCAGCTGCTGCTTCTGCGTATGACTGATGACGTGCTGGTGAAGCGCTGTCCTTCACACGGTCTGTGCTTGACGAATGGGAGAGAGGGTTCTGTCTGAAATCCTGGACGATAAGTTTTCCATTGACGTACTAGGCGTGTTTGTTTTGAGCCTTGTAGTCTCTGATGGTGTCCCTCTGTTGTCGGTCAGGTCCGCTCCACTCTCAGTCCCCAGCATTTTTCATGGCGCTCTTCCCCTCCCTGTCTCGCATGATGGCCATGGCGTCACGCCACTTGTGGACCCGGATGATCAAGGGACGAGGACGACGATCGCAGTGGTGGACTTCTTTCCCAAGCGTGGGATCGCTCTATGTCATCCTCACTCCAGCTTCTCTGAGGGAAATGATGCTGAAGAATGCTGATGCCTTTTCCGTGCAGGCGTTTATAAGATCCTGATTCTGCAGGGTCCTCTTGACACCATACAGCAGCACATTGGACCGCCGTGAGTAGCGTTGCTGTCTTTCCACTTCTGCTCCAGCTGACTGATCCTGGACGATGTGCAGGTTTGCTCTTCTTTGGCCTGTTCTATGTCTTGTGTATGCTGGCTGACCGTCTGGCCAAGAGACAGGACTGAGTTCTCAAGCGCATGAACTGGGATTTAATCTTTTCATTGATTGCTGTTATGTTTTCTTCAAGGTTTGCAATCGTTGCCAAGTTCTGCATATTGCTTCTGGATGTGTGCATGAGTTCCAGAAGTTTATTCAGTTTTTCTTCAAAACGCTCACCGTGACTGTCAACTTTATTCTCCAGTCTCTGGACATGTTCGTCAATAGAAGGGCCTGGATTAGATTCAACATCACCACAAAGGAGAAGCATGAATCTCAAGTTCGGAGCCGGATGCGTTGTACATTTCTCAGGTGACTCAGGAGATGCCAAGTTCGAGCTGTGGAACATAAGGGGGTAGACGCGGAAATGGTCGTACAGCCTGTCACACCCATCAGTGGCAGAGTCCAAAGGAAAAGAGTCAAACAGACAGCGTTTCAAAGTGCGAGTATCCCCGCAGATACAGGCAAAAGGGAAAGTTGTAGAGCAAGATTGCTGTGAGAGCCGTGCACACTGTAAACAGCGCTATGTCCAAGCCACTGTGTATCTTGCCTGTCTCCTCTTCACTGTCACCTTTTCTCCTCGATTTTCGCATCTTTTTCAGCAGGAATCCTCGAATTGACAACGCAAATCGACCCACAGATGTTCGATATGCTTGTATGCCAATCGTCATCACGCTGATGACTGTACAACTAATTAATATTTAATTTAATGTCTAATTTAGTTGCACTGCAAATTTTCTGCTGCCGCACCGAATCGTGAACACTTGTTCATCGAGAGAGAGAGAGCAGAGAGAGAGAGAAGAGAGAGAGAGAGAGAGAGAGAGAGAGAGAGAGAGAGAGAGAGAGAGAGAGAGATTTTTTATTTTATTTATTCTTTTATATCGAGGATAATGGCATAAGCACTCATGTGCCTTTTTACATCTAGTCCCCGTGTATATGCGATTTTGTCAATTTTGTCATCTGTTTCCACCGGCACACAATGGCCTACTCTTCCGAAAAGCGGAACAGGATTTAACGTGGCCTACTCTTCCGAAAAGCGGAACAGGATTTAACGTGTGCGCAAGATGTTCTGCATGCGTTCGAACACGGGGCCTCGGTTTATAGTCTCATTCGAAAGAGAGAGAGAGAGAGAGAGAGAGAGAGAGAGAGAGAGAGAGAGAGAGAGAGAGAGAGAGAGAGAGAACAACCCCGAGGACCTTACGTCCCTAACGGGAAGTTGCATTAATCTGGTGTCAGCTTTACTGCGCTAGACAAAACTGTGTTGTCTGCCATTATCTTAAATCTAATCCACTGGATAAAATCCAACCCACCCCGAAATCACACGTTGACTGCATTTCTCGAGAGCTGTTCACAAATATCAAATGGAAGAGTTGCTTAAAGCTGGAAGACAGCTAGCTACCTTCATAGCAAAAAACGCCCAAACAAAAACAAAAATAAAAAATCCCAAACCCGCCAGTCGCATACGCCAAATCTCACCATTTGAAGAACCTCGAAACTCTAGCCCAAGAATGAGTAGCCTACACACACACACACACACACACACACACACACACAACAAGAGAGAAAACTGTCAGAGAAAAATAAAAAACCGAGCAGGTAAGATGTTTTCTTCCCTCTCTCTCTCTCTCTCTCATCTCTCCTCTCTCCTCTCTC
>CM054162.1:4699581-4707081 GCA_028751875.1 Rapana venosa
TTTTTCTTTTTAACATATCTTACCAGGTCTTTACGTATCAAATGCATAATTAAGAAGGAAGGTGACAGGATGGTTAAGACGTTCACTTGCTTAACAAGTAAACCGTGAGGATCTGGGTTCGATTCCCAGCCTTGCCCTTTCTTCCCAGTTTGACGAGAAAAATCAAACTGAATGTCAAAGACCTTCAGGATGAGACTATTATAAACTGAGGTCCCCGTGTGTGGATGTATGCGTAACATCTTGCTCACATGTTAGAAACCCGTTCCACCTTTCGAAAGAGTCGGCCATTTCGTGTTGGAAACGAAAGCAAGCTGGGAACTTCCGGTTTTTCTTTTCGTTTTCTTTAGGACTTCCGGTTTATCTGTCTGTTTCATGAACATGAACACTCGCTTTCCCCCAGCCAGGTTAAGCAGCGTCGAGCGTGGTTACCAGTTGGATGGGTGACCGTTTGCGCGCCTTGGCTTCAGTACAGTTCCCCCAGTTCACCCAGCTGTAAATGGGTACCTGCCCTCTTTAGGGTCAGGGAAGGTAAAGCAGCGAGGGAGAGGAGATGGGCGCCGCCCTCAATATGCTGGCCCTAGAGAAGTGAGGTCTCCGACGCCTCGCTCCCCTACGACCTTATAGGTTATGGGACTCCTTTACCTCCTTTACCTTTTTTCATGAACATTTCATGTTTCTTAGGAAGTAACCATTTTTTTTCTGAACTACGTGTGTATGATGTCTCCACATCTCCAAAACTCGCATCCTTTGACTAACGCCCAAATCTCGGTGTTTAAATAAACGGTTTGAATCGAGGCTGCCTACATACCACATGAATAATGCACACACACACACACACACACACACAGAACGGATGACAAAAAATTTACAAAACTGCATGCACACGGGAACTGGATAAAAAGAAAAGCACACGACTGCTTATTCCATTATCCTAGAAATAAAAGAATAAAAAAGTAAAAGAATAATAATATAAATAATTAGGACACCCCCCTCCCCCCCCCCCCCTCCCCGCATCCCCCAAAAAATTGTGAACTTTTTTGCTGTCAATTAAAACAGGCCTACTCATAGACTCTTTTTGCCAAGGCTTCGTAATAATCTCTTAATGTCAAGCCTTGCTTATTCAGGAAGAACACTGCAGAATAATTTACATACCTTTTTGAAATTAGGTCTTTAAAAGCAAATGTTTAAGAAACTTTTCAAGAAACATGTAATGGAAATATTGTAAAACAATGTGGTTTTGTTCATGCTCGAAATTATTTTTACGTTTAAAAGTTTACAGATTTTTTTTTGAAGAAACGTCTAATGGAAAAAAATTCAGGATCACTTGTTTCATGCTAGAAATCATTTTACTTCTGGATTGCTTTGTACGTTGTTATTCTTACCCTTATACTGTTGTTGTTCTTCACTCCTTGTCTGTCTGATTTAAACACATGTTTTGTAATGTCTTGGTTATGTTTTAGCTTTTGCTGTGAGATCTGCATTTTTTTTCATGTTCTTTTTAGTTTTTAACATTGTCTTTTGTTTGCTTTTGTCAGTCAATTTTCTTCCTTTTTCTCGATGAAGGCAGGGTGAAAAAAAGTTGTGTAAACTTAATCTTTTATTCTCACTAAAGATCATTTTGATTTGACTTCACACACATATCATTCTGATTTCATTATTTAGTGGAAGGCCCTTTAACTGAACACCACAAACACACACACACTCTCTCTCTCTCTATTTCTTTCTCTCTCTCTCTCTCTCTCTCGCACCCCCTACCATCTCGTCTCCTATAACCCTCCGGCCACACCATATTTTCATCATCATACTACCAATAATAAGAGGGAAAGGTGTCCCATAACCTATGTGGTCGTAGGGGAGCGAGGCGTCAGAGACCTCACTTCTCTAGGGGCCAGCATATTGAGGGCGGCGTCCCATCTCCTCTCCCTCGCTGCTTTACCTTCCCTGACCCTAAAGAGGGCAGGTTCCCATTTACAGCTGGGTGAACTGGGGGACTGTACTGAAGCTAAGGCGTGCAAACGGTCACCCATCCAAGTGGTAACCCACACTCGACGCTGCTTAATTAATCTTAGCTTGGGGGGGAAAAGGCGAGTGCTCTGACCTCTGAACTATCCCGGCCCCAATACTTACAGATATATCTCCAGCATGCAAAGAGAATATACCCCCTCCTCTCCCCCGCCCTCACCATAATGTCATCATCATACTACATACTACCACCAAACGATACTTACAGATACAATAGCGCCAAGCAGGCAAAGGGAACGAACCACTGCTAGCAAGCACTTAAAGCCCTCTCTGACAAACAAAGAGCCGACAACCGCCGCACGATGCAAGAGCGCGTAACTCTCCGTGTCCCCAGTTTTTATACAAGCGCTCTACCAACGTTAACTGGGTCAGGTCAGGGTGGTTGTTTCGTATACCAAAAAAACAAACCATAAAATAAAACGACCTTATTTTCTTTCGGCGAAGTTCCCCTCCTCCACCCACCCCACCCCCTTTTCTCCCTTTTAATCGTTTCTTTCCTTGCTTTTTTTTCTTCTTCTTTTTCTTCTTTTGCTTTCTGTCTGGGTAAGAGTGGTGTGATGGGGGTGGGGGGTGGGAGGGGAGGGGGTTGTAAACCTTGACCTTGCATTGCAGAATTCTTGTACAGGGGCGTGGGTTTAGTGCGTGTGTGTGTGTGTGTTGTGTGTGTTTGTGTGTTTGTGTGTGTGTGTTGTGTGTTATGTGTGTGTGTTTTTGGGTTTTGGTTTGAGTGTGTGGTGTGTGGTGTGTGTGGGGTGTGTTTTTGTGTGTGTTTTTGGTTGGGGTTTTTGTGTGTTTTGTGTTTTTTTGGGTTGTGTGTTTGTGTGGGGGTGTGTTTGTGTGTTTTGGGGTTGGGTTTGTTTGTTTGTGTTGTTGTTTGGTTTGTGTGGTGTTTTTTGGGTGTTGTGTGTGGGCGGGGTGTTTTTTGTGTGTGTTGTTGTGGTGTGTTTTGTGTGTTGGGCTTGTTGTGTTTTTGGGTTTTGTGTGTTGGTGGTGTGTGTTGGTTGTGTGTTTTTTTTTTGTTTGTGTGGGTTTGTGGTGTGTGTGTGTGGGTTGGTGTGTTTGTGGTGTGTCTGTGGTTTTGTGTTGGTTCTGTGGGGGTTTTTTTTCTTGTGTGTGTGCGGGGGGTTTGGTTGTGTTTTGGGGTTTGTGTGGGTTGGTTGTTTTGGGTTGTTTTTTTGGTGCGTGTGTTTTTTGGTTTTGTGTGGGTTTTTGTGTGGTTTGGTGGGGCGGGTGTTTATGTGTTTTTTTTTTTCGGGGGCGGGCGGCGTCTTTTTTATTTTTGGTTTGGGGGGGAGAGGGGAGAGAGAAGAGGAGAAAAAAGAAGAAGAAAAAAGAGAGAGAGAGGAGGGCGAAAAGAAAAAAAAGGGGGAAAGAGGAAAGAAGAAAAGGAAAAGAAAAGAAGAAGAAAAAGAAGAAGAAGAAGAAGAAGAAAAAGGGAAAAAAAAGAGAAAAGAAAAGAAGAAGAAAAGAAAAAAAGAAAAGGAAAAGAAAAAAAAGGAAAGAAAAGAAGAAAGAAAAAGAAAAAGAAGAAAAGAAGAAAAAAAGAAAAAAAAAGAAGAAGAAAGAAGAAGAAGAAGAAAAAAAAGAAAAAAAGAAGAAGAAAAAAGAAGAAGAAGAAGAAGAAGACAAAGAAAAAAAAGAAAAAAGGGAAAAAAGAAGAAAAGAAAAGAAGAAAAGAGAAAAAGAAGAAAAAAAGAAAAAGAGAAAGGAGAAAAGAAGAAGAAGAAGAATAAGAAAAGAAGAAGAAGAAGAAAAAAGAAGAAAGAAGAAGAAGAAAAGAAGAAGAAGAAAAAGGAAAAAGAAGAAAAAGAAGAAGAAAAAAAGAAGAGAAAGAAGAAAAAGGGAAAAAAAGAAAAGGGGGAAGAAGAAGAAAAGGAAAAAGAAGAAGAAAAAGAAGAAGAAAAGAAGAAGAAAAAAGAAGAAGAAAAAAAAAGAAGAAAAAAGAAGAAGAAGAGAAAAAGAAGAAGAGAAAAGAAAAGAAGAAGAAGAAAAGAAGAAAAAAAAAAGAAGAAGAAAAAAAGGGGAAAAAAGGAAAAAAGAAAAAGGGAAGAAGAAGAAAAAAGAAAAAGAAGAAAAGAAGAAGAAAAAGAAGAAGAAGAAGAAAAAAGAAGAAAAAGAAGAAGAAGAAAAAAGAAGAAGAAGAAGAAGAAAAGAAGAAGAAGAAAAGAAGAAGAAGAAGAAAAAAAGAAAAAGAAAGGGGGAAAAAAGGGAAGAGAAAAAGAATAAGAAGAAAAAAAGAAGAAAAAAAAAGAAGAAGAAGAAGAAGAAGAAAAAAGAAAAAAGAAGAAGCAAGAAAAAAAAAGAAAAAAAGAAAGGAAGAAGAAAAAGAAAAAGAAGAGAAGAAAAAGGGGAAAAAAGAAAAAGAAAAAGAAAAAAGAAAAGAAAAAAGAAGAAGAAGAAAAGAAAAGAAGAAGAGAAGAAGAAGAAGAAAAGGAGAAAAAAAGAAAAGAAAAAAAGAAAAAAAGGAAGAAAGAAGAAGAAAAGAAAAGAAGAAAAAAGAAGAAAAAGGGAAAAGAAAAGAAAAAGAAAAAGAAGAAGAAAAAAGGGGAAAAAGAAGGAAAGGAGAAGAAGAAGGAAGAAAAGAAAAAAGAAGAAGAAAAAAAGAAGAAGAAGAAGAAAAAAGAAGAAGAAGAAGAAGAAGAAGAAGAAGAGAAAGGAGAAGAAGAAAAAAGAAGAAAAGAAAAGAAAAGAAAAAAAGAAGAAGAAGAAGAAAAAAGAAGAAAAAGAAAGAAGAAAAAAAAGGAAAAGAAGGAAAAAGAAAAAAAGAAAAGAAGAAAAAAAGAAGAAAAAAGAAGAAAAAGAAAAGGAAAAGAAGAAAGAAGAAGAAGAAGAAGAAGAAGAAGAAGAAGAAAAGAAAAAGAAGAAGAAGAAGAAAAAGAAGAAAAAAAAAGGAAGAAAAAAGAAAAAGAAGAAAAAAGGGGAAGAAGAAGAAAAAGAAAAAAGAAGAAGAAGAAAAGGGAAAAGAAAAAAAGAAAAAGAAGGGGGGAAGAAAAAAAAAAAGAAGAAAAGAAAAAGGGGAAGAAGAAAAAAAGAAAAAAGAAGAAAAAGAAGAAAAAAAGAAGAAGAAGAAAAAAAGAAGAAGAAGAAGAAGAAAAGAAAGAAAAAAAGAAGAAGAAGAAGAAGAAGAAAAAAAGAAAAGAAGAAGAAGAAGAAGAAAAAAAAAGAAGAAGAAGAAGGAAAAAAGGGAAAAGAAGAAAGAAGAAGAAAAAGAAAAGAAGGAAAAAAAAAAAAAAAGGGAAAAGAAAGAAAGGAGAAGAAAATTGCGAAGAAAAAAATTTTGCGAAGAAAAAGAAGAAGAAAAGAAGAAAAGAAAAAAAAAGGAAGAAGAAAAGAAGAAGAAGAAAAAAAAGAAAAGAAGAAGAAAAAAGGGGAAGAAAAGAAGAAGAAAAGAAAAAGAAGAAAAAAAAAGAAGAAGAAGAAGAAGAAGAAGAAGAAAAAGAAGAAGAAGAAAAGAAAAATTGCGAAGAAAAAAGAAGAAAATTTGCGAAAAAAAAGAAAAAGAAGAAGAAAAAAGAAAAGAAGAAAGGGAAGAAAAGAAGAGAAAGAAGAAAAAGAAGAAGAAGAAAAGAAAAGAAGAAGAAAAAAAAGAAAAGAAGAAGAAGAAGAAAAGAAAAAGAGAAAGAAAAGAAGAAAAGGAAAAAAGAAGAGAAGAAGAAGAAGAAGAAAAAGAAGAAAAAGAAGAAGAAGAAGAAGAAGAAGAAGAAAAGAAAAAAGAAAGGAAAGAAAAGAAAAATTGCGAAAATTCGAAAAGAAAAGAAGAAAAAAGAAGAAAAAAAAAGAAAAGAAGAAAAGAAAAAAGGAAAAAAGAAAAGAAGAGAAGAAGAAAAAAAGGGAAAAAAGAAAAAGGGAGAAAAGAATTGCGAAAAAGAAGAAAAGAAGAAGAAAAAAGAAAAGAAAAAAGAAGGAGAAGGAGAAAAAGAAAAAAGAAGAAGAAAAAAAAGAAGAAAAAAGAAGAAGAAGAAAAAAGAAGAAAAAAAGGAGAAAAATTTGCGAAAAGAAGAAGAAGAAAAGAAGAAAAGAAGAAGAAGAAGAAAAGAAAAGAAAAGAAAAGAAGAAGAAGAAAAGAAGAAGGGGAAAAGGGGAAGAAGAAGAAAAAGAAAAGAAGAAGAAGAAGAAAAGAAGAAAAAGAAGAAGAAAAAAAGGAAAAGAAAAAAAGGAAAAAAGAAGAAGAAGAAGAAAAGAAGAAGAAGAAGAAAAAGAAAAGAAGAAAAGAAGAAGTTTTGCGAAAAGAAGAAAAGAAGAAGAAGAAGAAAGGGAAGAAAAAAAGAGAAAGAAGAAAAGAAGAAGAAGAAGAAGAAAAGAAGAAGAAAAGAAGAAGAAGAAAAAGAAAAGAAGAAGAAGAAGAAGAAAAAAGAAAGAAGAAGAAAAAAAAGAAGAAAAAAGAAGAAAAGAAGAAGAAGAAGAAAAAGAAGAAGAAGAAAAAAGAAGAAGAAAAAGGGAGAAGAAGAAGAAGAATTGCGAAGAAGAAGAAAAAAGAAGAAGAAGAAGAAGAAGAAGAAAAGAAGAAGAAGAAGAAAAGAAGAAGAAGAAGAAGAAAAGAAGAAGAAGAAAAAAGGGGAAGAAGAAAAAGAAAGAGAAGAAGAATTGCGAAGAAGAAGAAGAAGAAGAAGAAAAAAGAAGAAGAAGAAAAAAGAAGAAGAAGAAGAAGAAGAAGAAGAAGAAGAAAAAGAAAGAAGAAGAAGAAGAGAAAGGAGAAAAGAATTGCAAAGAAGAAAAAGAAGAAGAAGAAGAAGAAAAAGAAGAAGAAGAAGAAGAAAAGAAGAATAAGAAGAAGAAAGAAAAGAGAAAGGAGAAGAATGCGAAAAAGAAGAAGAAGAAGAAGAAGAAGAAAAAAGAAGAAGAAGAAAAAGAAGAAGAAGAAGAAAAGAAAGAAGAAGAAGAAGAAGAAGAAGAAGAAGAAGAAGAAGAGAAAGAAAAAAGAAGAAGAAGAAGAAGAAGAAAAGAAGAAGAAGAAGAAGAAGAAGAAGAAAGAAAGAAGAAAAAAAGAAGAAAAGGAAGAAGAAGAAAAAAGAAAAAAAGAAGAAGAAAAGAAGAAGAAGAAGAAGAAGAAAAGAGAAGAAGAAAAAGAAGAAGAAAAGAATTCGAAGAAGAAGAAGAAGAAGAAGAAGAAGAAGAAGAAGAAGAAGAAAGGGAAGAAGAAGAAGAAGAAAAAGAAGAAGAATAAGAAAGGGAAGAAGAAGAGGAAGAAGAAGAAGAAGAAGAAGAAGAAGAAGAAGAAGAAGAAGAAGAAAAGGGAAAAGGGAAGAAGGAGAAGAAGAAGAAGAAGAAGAAGAAGAAGAAAGGAAGAAGAAGAGAAAGGAGAAGAAGAATTGCGAAGAAGAAGAATTGCAAGAAGAAGAAGAAGAAGAAAAGAAGAAGAAAGAAGAAGAAGAAGAAAGAAGAAGAAGAAGAAAAAGAAGAAGAAGAAGAAGAAGAGAAAAGGAGAAGAATTGCGAAAAAAGAAGAAGAAAAAAGAAAAAAAGAAGAAGAAGAAGAAGA
>CM054162.1:4712081-4722081 GCA_028751875.1 Rapana venosa
TTATTAAGATGTATCCCTAACGGGCGGGGACTGGATGTAAAAAAGCACATGTGTGCTTATTCATTATCCTCGAAATAAAAGAATTTGTCATTGTCATTGTCATTGTCTCTCTCTCTCTCTCTCTCTCTCTCTCTCTCTCTCTCTCTCTCTCTCTCTCTCTCTCTCTCTCTCTTGTTTCTGCCTTCTTCCTGTCACCACCTTCTTGGTCCGTTCTCCTCCCTTCTTGGTCCATTCTTGGTCCGTTCTCCTTCCTTCTTGGTCCATTCTTGGTCCGTTCTCCTTCCTTCTTGGTCCATTCTCCTTCCTTCTTGGTCCGTTCTCCTTCCTTCTTGGTCCATTCTCCTTCCTTCTTGGTCCGTTCTCCTTCCTTCTTGGTCCATTCTTGGTCCGTTCTCCTTCCTTCTTGGTCCATTCTCCTTCCTTCTTGGTCCGTTCTCCTTCCTTCTTGGTCCGTTCTCCTTCCTTCTTGGTCCGTTCTCCTTCCTTCTTGGTCCATTCTCCTTCCTTCTTGGTCTATTTTCCTGCCTTCTTTTTCTATTCTTGGTCCATTCTCTGCCTTCTTTTTCTATTCTTGGTCCATTCTCCTGCCTTCTTTTTCTATTCTTGGTCCATTCTCCTGCCTTCTTTTTCTATTCTTGGTCCATTCTCCTGCCTTCTTGGTCTATTCTTGGTCCATTCTCCTGCCTTCTTTTTCTTTCTTTTTTTTGCAAGGAAGATTTAAACGAAAACAGCATTCTTTCCCATGCCGAAGTCGGATGCGCTGGGCCAGACATGTCAGGTGCTTAACGGCAGCAACGAATTTTCGTTCATGTGACTGACAACAACAATTGCTGTCTGAGCGTTGGACAAAGAAGTCTGAAAAATGCTGAGCAGCAATATTAACTTCCACAGCAAATGTTGCCGTTAGCATGCACCTATTTCCAGTGACCTCGATCACATTGACATAGTTAGGTTTTAATGAAACACTGGTGTAGACAATAGCTCACGTGACAGATGTGGTTGAGGCGATAATTATAAAGGTCAAATAGTGGGGCAAAACTGTGTCAGGGCAACAGGTTGTAAGTGTACCTCTCCTTCCCGCCAGTGAAGTGATGACAGAGTGTTGTTGTTGTTGCTGTTGTTGTTGCTGTTGTTGTTGTTGTTGTTGTTGCTGCTGCTGCTGTTGTTGTTGTTGTTGTTGCTGTTGTTGTTGTGTTGTTGCTGTTGTTGTTGTTGTTGTTTGCTGTTGTTGTTGTTGTTGTTGCTGTTGTTGTTGTTGTTGTTGTTCTTCTTCTTCTTCTTCTTCTTCTTCTTCTCTTTCTCCTTCGTCTTCGCAATTCTACCTCTTCTTCTTCTCCGCTATTCTTCTTTCTCTTCTTCGCAATTTTTCTTTTTCTTCACAATTCTTCTTCTTCTTCTTCTCTTCTTTTTCTTCTTCTTCTTCTTCTTCTTCTTCTTCTTCTTCTTCTTCTTCTTCTTCTTCACAATTCTTCTTCTTCGCAATTCTTCTTCTTCTTCTTCGCCATTCTTCTTCTTCGCAATTCTTCTTCTTCGCAATTCTTCTTCTTCGCACTTCTTCTTCTTCGCAATTCTTCTTCCTCTTCTTTGCAATTCTTCTTCTTCGCAATTCTTCTTCTTCTTCTTCTTCTTCTTTGCAATTCTTCTTCTTCTTCTTTTCTTCTTCTTCTTTCTTCTTCTTCGCAATTTCTTCTTCTTCTTCTTCTTCTTCGCAATTCTTCTTCTTTTTCTTCTTCTTCTTCTTCTTCTTCTTCTTCTTCTTCGCAATTCTAATTCTTCTTCTTCTTCGCAATTCTTCTTTTCTTCTTCTTCTTCTTTTCTTTTTTTTCTTCTTCGCAATTCTTCTTCTTCTTCTTCTTTGCAATTCTTCTTCTTTGCAATTCTGCTTCCTCTTCTTTGCAATTCTTCTTCTTCTTCGCAATTCTTCTTTGCAATTCTTCTTCTTCTTCTTTGCTTTCTTCTTCTTCGCAGTCATCTCCTCCTTCTTTTTAATTCTTTTTCTTCTTTGCATTCTTTGTTTACTTTGCATTCTACTTCTTCAACAAGATTTAACAGCTGCAACAAACTCTGGTAATATAAACTTTGATTCATTACTGTAATTTTTAGCAGAGCGAAAGCATTGAATAAAATTTATTGCTGTTGACATTTTTACCAGGCATTCATCAGTGAGACACATGAATTAAATGAGGTAAAATATGCCTTTTGTTTTTGAAAATTCACATCATGTTTGGGGACGGGATAGCTCAGTGGTCAGAGCACTCGCTTTCCCCCAGACAATCTTAAGCAGCATCGAGCTTGGATATCACTTGCATGGGTAACCATTAGAGCTGCTTGGCTTCAGTACAGTCCCCCAGTTCACCCAGCTGTAATTGGGTACCTGCCCTCTTTAGGGTCAGGGAAGATAAAGCAGCGAGGGAGAGGAGATGGACGCCGCCCTCACTATGCTGGCCCTAGAGAAGTTGAGGTCTCTGATGCCTCGCTCCCCTGCGACCACAAAGGTTATGGGACACCTTTACCTTTACATCATGTACAAAATAAGCTGTGACAGAAAGAGAGTGGGAATGCAACAGTTTGATTCAATAATTATAGGTCTTGGCCCCTCATGAAAGGGAAGGTGTGTGTGTGAATATGGTCAATACAATGCAAAGTGTCTGTCAAAGAGGAACATGGTGTTGTATTCTGTTGTCCTGTATTAAATGATCTGAGAAGTCAGCTAATACCGCAAACATATGTGAGCTGTCTTTCTGTTCAGACTTTGTATACTGAATGTGTTCATGAGCGACTGGCGATGACTTTGTGTAAGGTTCACACAACTAGAAAGACTGTTTGTAGCTGAAGTAGGGGACAGGATAGCTCAGTGTTTAGAACACTCCATTTCCCCAAGCTAAGGTTAGGCAACGTGGAGTGTGGTTGCCAAGTGGATGGGTGACCGTTTGCACACCTTGGCTTCAGTACAGTCCACCCACTTCACCCAGCTGTAAATGGGTACCTGCCCTCTTTAGGGCCAGGGAAGGTAAAGCAGCGAGGGAGAGGAGATGGGCGCCGCCCTCAATATGCTGGCCCCTAGAGAAGTTGAGGTCTCTTATGCCTCGCTCCCCTACGACCGCATAGGATATGGGGGGGAGGGGGACACCTTATTTACCTTTTTGCTGAAGTATCATTCTTCTGTTTCCAAAAGAGTCCTAGGCAATATTTTTTGGAGAGAGAGAGAGAGACAGACAGATAAATAGACCAACAGACAGACCGACAGACAGACAGACAGACAGACAGAGACAGTGAGGAAGAGGCAGGCCTGGCTACTTGTACATTGTCATGGGCATGTGATACACCTTGTCGGGGGTTGCCCACACCTTGGGCATTTATCATGCCTGCAAAAAACCACGTACCTCTTAATTAAGCTATACTTTTTGACTGATAATCATAGCCTTGAGCATCAACCGCCCCCCCCCCCCACCATCATACCTCTTCTCTCCTCTCCACCCACCCCCCCTTCTCAGAGAGAGAGAGAGAGAGAGAGAGAGAGAGAGAGAGAGTGTGTGCCACAGGTAGTTGTTGCCAGATGCTATCACGTCTATCCATGTTGACACAAATATTAACCCACTTGTCACAACTATACTTTTCAGTTCGTCTGCTTGGGAGAGAATGTGAGTGTGTGCGTGTGTGTGTGTGTGGTGCGTGTGTGTGTGTGTGTGTGTGGTGTGTGTGTGTGTGTGTGTGTGTGTGTGTGTGTGTGTGTGTGTGTGTGTGTGTGTGTGTGTGTGTGTGTGTGCATGTGTATTTGTCTGGTGCTGTTGCTAGTCTCCCTCTTCTGTCTTTCCACTCGTCTTCCATTCCAATCTTCTGCTTTTTTCTTTCTTTCTTCCTTCCTTCCTTTCTTTTTTCCTTTCTTTCTTTCTTTCTGTCTTCCTTACTTTCTTTTCTTTCTTTCTTTCTTTCTTTCTTCCTTTCTTTCTTCTCTTTCTTTCTTTCTTTCCTTTCTTTCCCTCCCTCCTTCCTTCCTTCCTTCCTTCCTTCCTTCCTTCCTTTCTTTCTTCCTCTCTTTCTTTGTTTCTTTCTTCCTTCCTTTCTTTCTTTTTTTCTTTCCTTCCTTCCTTCCTTCATTCCTATCTTTCTTTCTTTCCTGCCTTCCTTCCTTACTTTCTTTCTTTCTTTCTTTCTTTCTTTCTTTCTCTCTTCCTTTCTTCCTTCCTTCCTTTCTTTCTTTCTGTCTATCTTTCCTTCCTTCCAATTCCTTTCTTTCTTTCTTTCTTCCTTTCCCTCCTTCCTTTCTTTCTTTCTTTCTTCCTTCCTTCCTCCCCCTTCCTTCCTTCCTTCCTTCCTTTCTGTCTTTCTTTCTTTCTCTCTTCCTTCCTTCCTTCCTTCCTTTCTTTCTTTCTATCTATCTTTCCTTCCTTCCAATTCCTTTCTTTCTTTCTTTCTTCCTTCCTTCCTCCCCCTTCCTTCCTTTCTGTCTTTCTTTCTTTCCTTCCTTTCTTTCTTTCTTTCCTTCCTTCCTTCCTTCCCCCCTGCCTTCCTTCCTTTCTTTCTTTCTTTTTTCCTTTATTTTCTTCTTCACCAAAACCATGACCTGGCACACTCTGTCAGCCATCATTCTTGTCTGGTTTCTTGGCCAGCACTCCCACGTTCAGCAGAGGTGACATGTTTGCATACCAGACCGTGTTCTTCCCTCCCTCCATTAATATTAGCTAGCCGCATTCCGACTTCCAGAATAAGTCAGCTTATTTGCATTTAGGTCTGATTCTACAACTCCAAATTGGGCTGTCTGGGCATGCCTCGGAAGATGGACTGTCATCATGTTTTATTCCATCGTTGCTGGTAGGCCCCTTATCCTTAGTATGGTAGCCAACATTCACGTCTGCATACTAGTGTTTGTTAGATGCAGGTCGATTTATCTGTAAAAAGATATTTGGGATGAGTAAATAGTGAGTAAAAAAAAAAAGGTACAGGGTGTTCCATAAACGATAAGGTTGTAGGGGAGTCAGGCGTCAGAGACCTCACTTTTTCCAAGGGCCAGCATATTGAGGGCGGCGCCCATCTCCTCTCCCTCGCTGCTTTACCTTCCCTGACCCTAAAGAGGCAGGTACCCATTTACAGCTGAGGTGGTGAGTACTAACGGATTAAAGGGACGGGATAGCTCAGTGGTCAGAGCACTCGCTTTCCCCCAAGCCAATGTTAAGCAGCATTGAGCATGGTTACCAAGTGGATGGGTGACCGTTTGTGCGCCTTGGCTTCAGTACAGTCCCCCAGTTCACCCAGCTGTCTGTGGGTTTCTGTCCTCTTTAGGGACAGGGAAGGCAAAGCAGCAAAGGAGAGGAGATGGGTACCGCTCTCAATGTGCTGGCCCCTGGAGACTTTGAGGTCTTTGAGCTCCCTAAGGTAGGTTATGGGAACACCTTCATCTGACCCTTTTCACTAATAGATTCAAAGCTGTCGTGAGTGACTAATTACATTTGGTCCACATTACATGAAGCACACGTACACCCCATGACTTTTTTATGTCAAGGGAGGCTATGCTGGTTTGTTTCCTCATGTGTCATATGGACACACCGCACAGGTGTGTGTGTGTGTGCGCGCGCGCGCATGCGTGCGTGTATGCATGTGTGAACATCTATATATATGGCGCATGATTATATTAGCATTCAACAGCAGCAGCTGCTGCAACAGCAATCACAGCATCACACACACACACACAACACAACACACACACACCACACACCACACACACACACACACACACACACACAACACACACACACACACACACACACACACACATTTCAAATATGTCATTTGAACATTTATTGGCCGATAATGTGATTATGTTGTCAAGTCAAGTCAAGTCAAGTCAAAATTTTATTTCCAGATGGTACATTGAATAAGCAATGCATTTGCTTTTTTTCATCAAGCCATCTATCTAAGAACAAATTTCGTAATGATTATACTAAGACACTACATTATTGCATCATTTACCATTAAATTAAACCAGTTAAAAAATAAAAAAAGAGGAAAAAATCGATAAGGAAATACATTGAAAATACAAATTACCACATATACATATACACGCACACAATCCTCATGCACACCTGAGCGCGTGCGCGCTCACGTCCCCACACACATTTAAATAAAAATGTTTTAAGAATTAAAAAAGAAAAATCATAAAACCGTCAGGACAAACAAATTTACTTCACTTACTGTTTATCCATTTTTTTCACGTTTATGCTTTAGATAATTAAAAAAGGTACAGGAAATAAAACTTTAGAAAATCTAGTCATTCCATTCGTCATATACTTGATATATACCTTCAATGACCCTCCCTCCTTCCTCCTCCACCAGCAACGTGTGCTTTTTTATGCGCTCATACTTTTCAAATAGCGCTTTTTATAAATGACACATATTCACACTATACTGATCAAAGCAAGAGAAAAGTCAATTAAGATTACCATAAGAGTTATCTATAATAGAGATTCAATTATAACAACAACCCCCTCCATCACCATGAGACATACAATATAAACAAATAATCCCCATCACCATGAGAACAACAAACATAACGATGATAACAGAAAAAGCATTGGAAAGGTTGGGCGTTGGCGGCTGGGGGAGGGAGTATCAAGGGGGAAGGGTGAATTACACCTTCAATCAAATAGAGAGAAATAATAATTTTTTTAGAAAAACCAAATATTCAAACATGTAGACCCTATTTTGTTTTTTTTTTTATTTTTTTTACGATACAGATTCAAATAGCCCATCAATTCAACTGGACTATCAAACCTAAAAGCAATATCAAGGCTTAAAACAGTATCGCTTATTATAGTACTAATTATTCATCTTTTACTGCAATAAAAAAAACTACATCCACGATTTAAAATCTATTGTATTAGACCATGAAAAGGGATGGGGGTGGAGAGGATTGGTCGAGGTGAGATATGAGTGAGTAGTGAGAGAGGAGGTGGAGGAGAGTCGAGAGAGAGAAGAGAGAGAGAGGGGGAGGTGAAGTTCCGTCAAGGAAGGGGAGGACGAATGGCGCGGGTGAAGAGATGAGGACGAGGAGAGATAGAAGTTGAGAATCAGAGGTGAGTGATTGAGACGGAGAATGAAGAGAGTGAAGAGAGAGGGATGAGGAGAGATGAGAGGGAGAGGGAGCGAGAAGGGAGAGAGAGACTGAGAGATGGACACACTATCTAGCTATTCAGGTTACCATAAAAAAGATTTTTTAAAATTTCCTCCTTTCCACTTGTTTCAACATTGCAGATTATATACTAGCTTGAATCAATTACTCATACCTTCTTTGCATAATTTAGGGGTGCCCCTCTCTTTACTGCTCACCTCCTCCACACATATTCAGTGTGTGACTTGTAGAATTTATAGTCAGAGTAAGTCTTAAATTGAAATTTTTTGTTGTTGTGGGGTATTAACATTAGTGCTGGTTAAATGTATGTATGGTTGATTTTGACGTTTTAATCATGGTTGTGTAGTTGCACTTATTAGTCTATTAATTGGCATTCTGCATTTAGATGGCGTTTTTAGCGTTCTTGAAATGTTTTTTGTTGTTGCATACAGTGGTTAGCGTTTTGGGTTGAGTGTACATAAGTCTGACAATGAGTACTTGTTGGCGATTAGTGGTGGTTAAGAGGGGGATGGAGGTGGTGTTGAGGTTGCGATAGGTGGGGTCTGGGTGTGGGGTTGAGTGGGGGGTGCGGGGGTGGGGTATGGGAATGGGGTTTAGGGGGGTATTTGTGTGAGGGGGGGGGGGGTGTTGTTTGGATGAGGGAGGGGGGGGGGGGGGGGGGGGGGCGGTGGGGGGGGGGGGTGGGGGGGGCGGGGTGGGGGGGGGGGGGGGGGGGAGGGGGGGGGGGGCGGGGGGGGCGGGGGGGGGGCGGGGGGGGGGGGGGGGGGGGGGGGGGGGGGGGGGGGGGGGGGGGGGGGGGGGGGGGGGGGGGGGGGGGGGGGGGGGGGGGGGGGGGGGGGGGTGGGTGGGGGGGTTTTTTTTTTTTCTTTTTTTTCTTTTTTTTTTTTTTTTTTTTTTTTTCTTCTTTTTTTTTTTTTTTTTTTTTTTTTTTTTTTTTTTTTTTTTTTTTTTTTTTTTTTTTTTTTTTTTTTTTTTTTTTTTTTTTTTTTTTTTTTTTTTTTTTTTTTTTTTTTTTTTTTTTTTTCTTTTTTTTTTTTTTTTTTTTGATGGTTAGGATATTTTGTTTTTTTTTTTTCCTTCTATTATCGTTGATGGTTAGGGAGCTTGTTTTAGTAGATTAGAAACAAGATTTCAGTGCTCTTTTAATAATATATATGAATCAATTTAAATTTGTATACGGCAGCTGTCCCCCAAAGAGAGGAAGCATAGTCAAACTATAGGGCAAAAATTTGGCCGCAAAAAAAATAAATTGGAGTTTGTGCGAGAGTGTGGGTTATCTGAAATTGTTTTATTTTTGATATACTGATGTAGCTTGTAAGGAATGATTGAAGACGTTTTACTAAAGCCTTCTCATGGGCGGGCCAAGTTAGTTTTTTTTGGTCATAATTACACCATGGTTGTCTGGGGGTGGCATCGGCTGCAATGTATATTGGTGAGTTCACTATGTGGCAAAGCCGGGGGTTAATTGTCCACTATTATTGCTTTAGGTGTTGGGGATGTGGATAGGGGGTGGGTGGGGAAATTGTGTCTGGTTGGATTTGTTTGTGGGTTGGTGGATGGAATCTTGGCTGTTGGGCGGGGGGTGGGATTGTGGTGCGTTGGTGGTGTGGGGTGGGTTCTTCTGATGCCCTTGTTTTTCGGGTTGCTCTCTTAGCCTTGCTGTTGGGGTGTTAACAATTTTAATTTATATTTATTTTTATTTTTTATTTAAATTTATATAAATTATTAATTAATAAAATTTAAAAATTTAAATATTTATTTATAATCAATTTATTCAAAATTTATTTATCTTTCATTTTTTTGTATCTTTTGTCATTGCTAGTACATACATTTACACTTAGTTTACGGCGTATTTAGGGACATTATGGTTTAGCTTAGTCCAAGTAACCAATCTTGTACAATATTGTGTTAAGTTTGATTGTAAGTCTGTTGTGGGGCGTAGAATCACTACATTAGAGGGATGTGTCATCAGCAAAAATTTCACAGGCTACATTCTAGAAATTGGTGGTAAGTCATGTTACAATAGATTGAAAATAGAAAGTGGACCAATATTGGACCCTTGTGGGTGGTACTCCTGTTTATAGGTACTAGTTCTGATGTTTGAATTATTTGGCAGTTATAGCTGCTGCCTATTCGACAAAAGCTTTTCAAAAGATTTTTATCGTTTCTGGTGTTAGTTTATAAAGTGAAGTTTACGCCAATTAATAGGGAAGTGATTGATTACATCAAATGCTTTTCAAAGTCAACAAAAAAAGAAGGCCTGTATATTAATTTTCATTGATTTGTGTGGAGATGTCTGTAATTCTGTGTTAAGAGTTGTGTGACAGGAATAGGGTTTTTTACGAAAACCTGACTGTTTTCATTTAATAGATTGTTGTTTACAAAGTCAGGATATACGGATTTTTGGATATGATTTTTTCAAAGGGTTTAGTAAGAATCCAGGACAGATTAAAATGAAATTGGTCTGTAATTTGAAGGATAAGCAGTATCAACCTGATATTGTGGATGGTATGTTTTTTGCCTTTTTTAAATAGGCAGGGAGTTTGTTTTTCTCTATTGCAACAAGTTATACAAGTATGTCAGTGTTCTGCTATAACTTGGAACTAAGCTTAATTATTCTTCCATCTAGATTGTCTCCTTAACCACGTGTTCTGGAACTTTTTTGAAGAGACAGGCTTTCCACAAGGACGTCTGTGTTAGTCATTTGGCAGTAGTAGTTTAAATGGGAAAATTTTATTTCTTTTGATTCGGTATATTGTTTCTACGTAATGGAGATCATTTTCATTTGACTTGTCATTTTAATACTTTGTCGGGCCAATGTTTGAGAAGTGTGTTGTTTCAATTCATCAGTGTTATATCTTTAACTTGTCTGTG
>CM054162.1:4724581-4732081 GCA_028751875.1 Rapana venosa
GGATGATGAAGTTAAAGCTTGCACCTTGGTGAAGTGTTTAGACACGATCCCCGAAGTCGTAATGTCGCTACCTTAATGGAGGGCAAACTGTTTGTATAGGCAAAAACCTTATCATTTTTTGTGAATTTTGGAGATCTAGCCCAGGATTCCACCCTCCCCCCTCCCTACACACACTCCCCCAATTTAAAAAAAAAAGATATACTGTATATTGATGAATCATCTCATCTCATCTGCTCCCATAACCCCCTCCAGGGTCGTAGGGGCACTGCAGTGACGAACGTTGCACCAGCTGGCTCCGTTTGCGGCGGTTGTGGGCAAGTGCCTGGGTTGTGGAGAAGCTCTTCGAGGTCTTAGAGGTCAGGTCAGTCAGGTCAGGGGGAGTTCTCCTGCTACTGGTAGCCATGGAAACCAGAGTACTGCCTGTTCCATGCAGGGGGAGCCAACCCCTACCCTCCAAACACCAGTCAGGAGAGGGACGGGCTCCACCTGGCTGTAATTGCCCTAGATAATAATAATAATAATAATAATAATTAATAATAATAATAATAATAATAATAAATTTGTATAGCGCTATATCTTGCAAAGACAAATCAGAGCGCTTGCATTCAACATATTCTTACAGAGTCATGCAGCCAATAACTATCAAAAGCTTAAACAAAATTCAAATGTACACACACCACACAACCACACACCACACACACACACACACACACACACACACACACACGTTATAGGCTTTGGCAGGGTAATGGGATTTGGGCTGTTGAAGGCAGGGGCAGTTTTGAGATGAAAGAGGGAAAAAGTTAGGTTTGAAACAAATATGTCTTGAGGCTGGATTTATATGTGTCATATGTAGGCCTCTGTCGAAGAGAGAGAGGAAGGTTGTTCCAGATGGATGGACCAGAAATAGAGAAAGAACGACGACCAACGGTGGACAAGCACAAGGTATCTGCAGCAGAGCGGAGGGAACGAGAAGGAGTGTACAGGTGAAGACATTCACAGAGTTAGGAGGGTGCTGTTTGGTGGAGACATTTGTAACAGAGGGTACTGATCTTATAGTTTACTCTCTGTGGCACAGGCAATCAGTGGAGAGATCGCAAGAGAGGAGTAATGTGTTCAGATTTTTCCTTTCTGAAGACTAGGCGAGCTGCAGAGTTTTGTATACGTTGAAGGGAGTGGATAGATGTTGCTGGCAGACCAGCTAAAAGAGAATTGCAATAGTCCAGACGTGAGAGAATGAGAGACGCAACAAGTTTGGATGTTGCATCAGTGGACAGGTACTTTCGAATTGCACTGATACGCCGTAATTGATAGTAGCACGACTGGCATGTCTGGGTGATGAATTTTTGCATAGAGAGTGTGTTGTCGATAACAACTCCTAGATACTTCACAGCAGTGGACAGAGGGACCGATGTATTGCCAAGTACTATTGAAGTTGTAATGGAAGAGAGTTTGTGTTTGGTCCCTACAAGCATGGCTTCGGTTTTATCTGCGTTTAACTGTAACTTGTTTTGTATAATCCAGTTTTGGATATCTTGAAAGCAGTAGGCCATCTTTGTCAAGAGAGAAGGCAGATTTTTAGGTGTAACACTACTTTGAATCTGAGAGTCATCTGCGTAAAAGTGATAGTTGATATGATGACGGTTTATTATATGTGATAGTGGAGCAGTATAGAGAGTGAAAAGAACAGGGCCGAGAACTGATCCCTGCGGGACACCACATTCCAGTTTGGCAGGTATTGACTGTGGTTCGGTCACCTCACACGGATGCCGCCAAACCAGCCAGCCTTGCGTGCTTACAACTTGAGGTACTCTGGCACGAGGGCCAGAGGTAGACCCAGGCGACGCTGGAGTGACGCTGAGGTATTGGCCATGAAACGTTGATGAAGAGATAGTCCTTATCTTCTTCTTCTTCTTTCTTTTTCCTTCCGCTTGTACTCTGTGGCGTCGCGGGGAGATATAACTGTCTGTCTGCTGCAAGGCGGGTAGCTTGGAGGAGGGACAATCCATGGACTTTCAGTGTTTCTGCCACGGAATCACTCCAGCGTCGCCTGGGTCTACCTCTGGCCCTCCTGCCAGAGTACCTCAAGTTGTAAGCACGCAGGGCTGGCTGGTTTGGCGGCATCCGTGTGAGGTGCCCGAACCACTTGGTTCGTTGTTGTTCACTATGGTGTAGGACGGGTGTGGCTCCTACCATGTCTCTGATCACCTCGTTTCTTATCTCGTCTCTCCTGGTCTTATTGACAGCTTTCCTCAAGCACTTCATCTCGCACGTTACCAGTTTCTGCTCCAGGGCTTTTGTCAGGGGCCATGTCTGGCACTGGTAAGTGAGAGTTGGCAGGAAGATGGCGTTGATCAGCTTTGCCGTGGTGCTCATAGGGATGTTAGGATGTCGCAGAAGTGGGGCAAGTTGACAGCTGACTGCGTTTGCTTTTTGACAGCGTGTGTAATCCCCGACTTACATTAATTACCATTGATGGGGTATTTTTTGGTATTCAGACATACCCACTGGTAGGAACCTCACTACCTCCCCTTCCTACACACACACACACACGCACGCACGCACGCACGCACACACACACACACACACACACACACACACACACACACACACACACACACACACACACACACACACACACACACACCCTCCCTCGCCACCCCCACCCCATTCCCTCGGGGGAAAAAGAAGAGAAGAAAGAAAGAAAGGTATGAGGTATTGGCGACAAAGGCTAAACTGACCCCCCAATTATAAAACTTATGATACTGTCAGCTGTAGGACGTTGATGACGTGTTGAAAGTGTTACAGGTGTTGCTGTGTAAATATGGTAGTGTGTGGTGTGTGTGTGTGTGTGTGTGTGTGTGTGTGTGTGGTGTGTGTGTGTGTGTGTGTGTGTGTGTGTGAGGGGGGGTGTGTGAGTGTGTGTTGTGTGTGTGTGTGTGTAGGTCGTGGTGGTGGTGGTAGTGATGTGTGTGTGATTGTGTGTGTGTGGTTTGGTTTTTGGGGGTTTGTGTGTGTGTGTGTGGTTGTGTATGTGTGTGTAGGTGGTGGTGGTGGTGGTGGTGGTGGTGGTGGTGGTGGTGGTGGTGTGTGTGGTGTGTGTGTGTGTGTGTGTGTGCATGAGTGTGTGGTTGTGTGTGTGTGTTGTTGTTGACTTCAATTTTACGTCTGTTCACTTCTAGTGATATTAGACGAGGAGAAAAAAACAAAAAAATTGGAGGGGTGGATGTCTTTAAAAAAATGTATGTGTGTGTAGTTATGTGTGTAGTTGTGTGTGTGGTTGTGTGTGTAGTTATGTGTGTAGTTGTGTGTGTGGTTGTGTTTGTGTGGTTGTGTGTGTGTGTGTGTGGTTGTGTGTGTGTGGTTGTGTGTGGTGTGTGGTTGTGTGTGTGTGTGTGCGTGTGTGTGTGTGTGTGCGTGTGTGTGTGTGTGTGTGTGTGTGTGTGTGTGGTTGTGTGTGTGTGTGTGTATGTGGTTGTGTACGTGTGTGTGCTTGGTATTGTTTGTTTTGCATTGTATAGTTATTTTCTTTTTTAAAAGTCAAGTCAAGTCAAGTCAAAATTTTATTTCCAGATAAGCAATGCATTTGCTTTTTTTCATCAAGCCATCTATCTAAGAACAAATTTCGTAATGATTATACTAAGACACTACATTATTGCATCCTTTACCATTAAATTAAACCAGTAAAAAAAAAAAAAAAAGGAAAAAAATCGATAAGGAAATACATTGAAAATACAAATTACCACATATACATATACACGCACACACATACTCATGCACACCTGAGCGCGTGCGCGCTCACGTCCACACACACATTTAAATAAAAAGCTTGGTGCAGTTTGTTTGTTTTAAACCTGGAATTTTGATAGGTCTTCTTTTCTCTCGTTATATTAGGGGTTTAAGTAGGGAAGTTAAGTTGCATGTGTGTTTCTCTGTTAGTTTCTTTTTGTCTTTGTTTTGTTTTGTTTCTTCTTCTTTTTTATTTGGGAGGGGGGGGGGGGGGGCGGGTTGCAGGGTTTTTTTTGTGTTATACAATATTATACATACACACACCACATACATATACATATATATATATATATAGAGAGAGAGAGAGAGAGAGAGAGAGAGAGACAGAGAGAGAGAGACAGAGACAGACAGAGACAGAGTAGGAGATCATTTCTTGGCTAGTGTTCTGATTTGTCTTTGCAAGATATAGCACTATACAAATTCCATTTCTTATCAGTATTATTATTATTATCATTGTTATCATCATCATCATCATCATCATCATCATCATCATCACCATCATTATTATTATTATTATTATATCATTGTTATTATCATTATTATTATTATTATTGTTATCATCATTATTATTATTACAACTCCGAGGTTCACCGATGGTGATATTTTGCGGATATCACCGATTTTGCCCACCATGAAGGTAGCCGCACTTCGACCTTGGGGATAATTCATTTTTTTGTTTATTATTATCGGCTGTTTGATTTTGGATGGATTTCATATTAAGGGGGTTTATCTCTGAAGACGGAATGATGCGACCTTCAAGGTGAACAAGAACAGGCCCTGTACGCACAACTCTCACCAATGGTGGTGACTTCACTTAGAGCTTCGACCCAAGACCACATTTAAAAAATAATAAAATTAGGACAGCAGTTGATCCTGAAACTGTGGCAATGCAAATTTTTTATTTCTTTTTTTTTTATCTGCTAGAGATGAAAATCTAACCCGAAGTCTTGCATAGTTGAGACGACCATTGCTTTTATGGCCCATTATTTCTCAGAGTGTCTGAAACCCCTGAAAGGGCCTCAGCAGAGTTGGTTGACGTCCATTCTTACAGCGTGAACAATTGCTGGCGTGTCTGCCCACACAGAGTGAAGTGTAGGCTACGTGCAGAGAGAGAGAGAGAGAGGAGAGAGAGAGAAGAGAGAGAGAGAGAGAGAGAGAGAGAGAGAGAGAGAGAAGAGAGAGAGAGAGAGAGAGAGAGAAGAGAGAAGAGAGAGAGGAAGAGAGAGAGTAGAGGAGAAAGAAGAGAGAAGAGAGAGAGAGAGAGGAGAGGAAAGAGAGGAGAGAGAGAGAGAGAGGGAGAGAGAGGAGAGGAGAGAGAGAGAGAGAGAGAGAGAGAGAGAGGGAGAGAGAGAGAGAGAGGAGAGAGAGAGAGAGAGAGAGAGAGAGAAGAGAGAGAGAGAAGAGAGAGAGAGAGAGAGAGAAGAGAGAGAGAAGAGAGAGAGAGAGAGAGAGAGAGGAGAGAGAGAGAGAGAGAGAGAAGAGAGAGAGAGGAGAGAGAAAGAGAGAGAGAGAGACGAGAGAGAGAGAGAGAGAGAGAGAGAGAGAGAGAGAAGAGAGAGAAGAGAGAGAAGAGAGAGAGAGAGAGAGAGACAGAGAGAGAGAGAAGAGAGGAGAGAGAGAGAGAGAGAGAGAGAGAAGAGAGAGAGAGAGAGAGAGAGAGACGGAGGTGTTATGATGTCAAGAGGTGCTCAGATCTCTCTGGAGACCTGTGTCAGTTTTAGCCAAAGTCTTCATTGTACATGTCTCTATGCACACATACATTCCCCGCCCCTCCCCCCCTCCCCGCGCGCGAGCGCGACGCACGGGGCACGAGCGCGCACGCACGCACGCACGCACGCACATGCGCGCAGGCACACGCACAACACACACACACACACACACGTGCACACCCACACATCCACTCACCAACACACACACCACAATGCACTCACCAACATACACACACACATCCACTCACCAACATACACACACACATCCACACACCAACACACACACACACACACATCCACTCACCAACATACACACACACACATCCACTCACCAACATACACACACACACACACACAGACACACACACACGGGATAGTTACTGGTTCAATCTATTGGTAAAGGTTGCAATGATGTAGTATTTCAGAATAATCATTAAGAAATTTGTTCTTAGATAGATGGCTTGATGAAAAAAAGCAAATGCATTGCTTATTCAATGTACCTTCTGGAAATAAAAATTTGACTTGACTTGACTTGACTAGCCTGATGGTTAGAGTGATCCGTTTGTGATCTGCTGACTCAGGTTCGAATCTCGTTCAAGAGGGTTTTTCCTCTGGAGTTTACATCAGTGCCGACTCCACTCTCCCCAAAAGTCCTTCGGATGAGACTATAAACTGAGGTCCCGTGTGCGAACGCACGCAGAACATCTTGCGCACACGTTAAAATCCGTTCCGCTTTTCGGAAGAGTAGGCCATTGTGTGCCGGTGGGAACGGGTGACAAAATTGACAAAACCGCATACACAGGGACTAGATGTTAAAAAAAAAAGCACGTGAGTAATTAATCCGTTATCATCGAAATAAAAGAATAACTAATTATATAAATAACAAAAATAAGTAAATAAAAAAGTGAATAAGAGCGAGAGAGAGAGAGAGAGAGAGAGAGAGAGAGAGAGAGAGAGAGAGAGAGAGAGAGAGAGCTCTGAACTGATTTAATGTACATGGTCTTGGGCCACAATATCTTTTGTAGGGCTTGGGATTGAATAATTGATTCGTTCATATCATTGGCAAAGCAAATGCGCGCACGCACACATACACACACGCACACACACACACCACAACACACACACACACACACTACACACACACACACACACACACACACTAACACACACACACACCACTCTCTCTCTCTCTCTCTCTCTCTCTCTCTCTCTCTTCTGTCTCTTGTCTCTTGTCTTTTAACTGTCTGTCTTTGTGTGTGTCTCTCTCTGTCTGTCTGTCTCTGTCTCTGTGTCTGTCTGTCTCTGTCTATATCTATATATTTCTTTCACTATATGTATATATATATATATATATATATATATATATATAGAGAGAGAGAGAGAGAGAGAGAGAGAGAGAGAGAGAGAGAGAGAGAGAGAGAGAGACATTATATGTGTGTGTGTTTTGTTTTTTTTTTTCATTCTTTTATATCGAGGATAATGGAATAAGCACTCATGTGCTCTTTTACATCCAGTCCCCGTGTGTATGCGGTTTTGTAAATTCTGTCATCTCTTCCCACCGGCACACAATGGCCTACTCTTCCGAAAAGCGGAACAGGATTTAACGTGTGCGCGCGCTAGATGTTCTGCGTGCGTTGGCACACGGGACCTCGGTTTATAGTCTCATCCGAAGGACTCTGTGTGTGTGTGTGTGTGTGTGTGTGTGTGTGTGTGTGTGTGTGTGTGTGTGTGTGTGTGTGTGTTACTGTCTATCTGTCTGACTCTGTGTCTGCGTATGTGCGAGTCTGTGTGTATGCATATATATTACATCAACTGTATCCCAGAGTCAGCTTTATGGAGGCGATGCAAAGTCCATTTCAAAACTCCGGTAAAAGCCTGTGCAGATAGGCGTCAGATACAGCATGGAAATAGGCCCCTGTCTCGACAATGGCCTGACCTTGCAGAAACAATGACACAATGATCATGAAACATATCACGAAAACAATACAGCTGTAGGCTAGAA
>CM054162.1:4739581-4742081 GCA_028751875.1 Rapana venosa
AATATACCGCTTTGCCGGGTAAAACTCTCTTGACGTGGCTTCTTTTACGTGCGCTAAATGTGTATTGCACACGGAACCTCATTTTAATGTCTCGTGTGAAAGGTTAGCTAGCACCAACACCGCCACTCAAAAGTATAGTAGATGGGGAAAATGTTAGGGTTCACACGGGAATCGAACTTGCGACTTCCAGATTTCAAGTCGGGGCGTATTACCTCTAGACCACTGATCCAGTGTAGTGTGGTGTGGTGTGGTGTGGTGTGGTGTGGTGAGGTGTGGTGTGGTGAGGTGTGGTGTGGTGGTGTGGTGTGTGGTGTGGTGGAGTGTGGTGTGGTTATGGTGTGGTGTAGTGTGGTGTGGTGTTGTGTGTGTGTGTGTGTGTGTGTGTGGTGGTGGTGTGTGGTGTTGGTGTGGTGTAGTGTGGGTGTGTGTGTGGTTGTAGTGTGGTGTGGTGTGGTGGTGGTGTTTAGTGTGGTGTGTGTGGTGTAGTGTGTGGTGTGTGTGGTGTGGTGTGTGGTGTGGTGTGGTTGTGGTGGTTGGTGTAGGTGTGGTGTGTGTGTGTAGTGTGGGTGTGGTGGTGTGTGTGGTGTGGTGTGGTGTGGTGTGGTGTTAGTAGAGTGGGTGTGGTGTGTGTGTGGAGTGGAGTGGAGGTGTGGTGTGGTGTGGTGGAGTGTGGTGTGGTGGAGTGGAGTGGAGAGTGGTGTGGTGTGGTGTAGTGGAGTGTGGGTTGTGGTGTGGTTGTAGTGGAGTGTTGGTGTGGTGTGGTGTGGTGTGGAGTGGTGTAGTGGAGTGTGATGTGGTGTGGTGGGGTGTGTGGTGTGGATCTGGTGTGGTGTGGAGTGGAGAGTGGTGTGGTGTGGACTGGAGTGTGGTGTGGTGTAGTGGAGTGGAATAAATGTGTGGAGTGGTGTGGAGTAGGGAATGGAGTGTGGAGTGGTGTGGAGTGGTGTAGTGGCATGGAATGGAGTGTGGATTGGATTGGATTGGAGTGGAGAGCAGTGTGATGTGGTGTTCTGGAGTGGAATGGAGTGTGGAGTGGTGTGGAGAGTGGTGTGGTGTGGTGTAGTGGCATGGAATGTTGGATGTGTGGGGAGTGGTGTGGTGAGTGGTGTGGTGTGGTGTAGTGGAGTAGAGTGGAGAGTGGTGGGGTGGGGGTGTAGTGGAGTGGGTGGTAGTGGTGTGGTGTGGTAGTGGAGTGGAGTGTTGTGTGGTATGGTGTAGTTTGGCATAGAATGGAGTGTGGATTGTGAGTGGATTTGGAGTGGATGAGTGGTGTGGTGTGGTGTGGTGTAGTGGAGTGGAGTGTGGAGTGGTGTGGTGTGGTGTGGAGTGTGGTGTGGTGTGGAGTGGAGCATGGTGTGTGTGTGGTGTGTGGTGTGGAGTGGAATGGAGTGTGGAGTGGTGTGGAGTGGTGTAGTGTAATGGAGGTGGAGTGTGGATTGGAGTGGTAGTGGAGTGTGGAGTGGTGTGGAGTGCGGTGTAGTGTAGTGTAGTGTAGTGTAGTTAGTGTAGTGTGGCGTGGTGTAGTGTAGTGTAGTGAAGTGTAGCGTAATGAAGTGTAGTGAAGTGTGTGTAGTTAGTGTAGTGTAGTGTGTGTGTAGTGTAGTGTAGTGTAGTGTAGTGTAGTGTAGTGTAGTATAGTCTGGTGTAATGTAGTGTACTGTAGTATAGTGTAGTGTAGTGTGGTGTGCAGTGTAGTGCAGTGTAGTGTAGTGCAGTGTAGTGTAGTGTAGTGTACTGTAGTGTACTGTACTGTACTGTAAATGTACTGTACTGTAGTGTACTGCAGTGTAGTGTGGTGTACTATAGTGTAGTGTAGTGTAGTGTGGTGTACTATAGTGTAGTGTAGTGTACTGTGGTGTAGTGTGGTGTACTATAGTGTAGTGTACTGTACTGTACTGTAGTGTAGTCTACTGTAGTGTACTGTAGTGTACTGTAGTGTAGTGTAGTGTAGTGTAGTGTAGTGTAGTGTAGTGTAGTGTAGTGTAGTGTAGTGTACTGGTGTGTAGTGCAGTGCAGTGAGGTGTAGGAGAAGAAGAAGAAGAAATGGAATTTGTATAGCGCTATATCTTTCAAAGACAAATCAGAGCGCTTGCATTCAACATATTCTTATTCTTAGTCTAGTGTAATGCAGTGCAGTGCAGTGTATTGTAGTGTAATGTAGTGGAGTGGAGTGTAGTGTAATGTGTAGTGTAGTGTAATGTGGTGTAATGTAGTGTAGTGTAATGTAGTGCAGTGTAGTGTAATGTAGTGTAATGTAGTGTTGTGTAATGGAGTGGAGTGGAGTGGAGTGCAGTGTAGTGCAGTGCAGTGTACTGTAGTGTAGTGTAATGTAGTGGAGTGTAATGTAGTGGAGTGTAGGGTAGTGGAGTGTAATGTAGTAGGGTAGGGTGGGGAAGGGTACGGAAGGGGAGGGAAGGGTAGTGGAGAGAGAGAGAGAGAATGTGTGTGTATGTAAACATTTCATCAAAACATTGTCCTACAGTTAACCCTCCCTATCACA
>CM054162.1:4744581-4752081 GCA_028751875.1 Rapana venosa
CCCGATTTCACGGAGAGAAATCTGCCGTGACTTAAAGTGGTATGAAATGAAATCTGAGCGCTTTGATTTGTTGCTTTACAAGATTCAGCGCTATATAAATTCCATACATTATTATTATTATCATTATTATTATTATTATTATTATTATTATTATTATTATAATGGAATAAGCACGCATGTGCTTTTTTACATCCAGTCTCCGTGTGTATGCGGTTTTGTAAATTCTGTCATCTGTTCCCACTGGCACACAATGGCCTACTCTTTCGAAAAGCGGAACAGGATTTAACGTGTGCGCAAGATGTTCTGCATGCGTTCGCATACGGGGCCTCGGTTTATAGTCTCATCCGAAGGACTTTGCTTGTGTATGGGTGTGTGCGTGCGTGCGAGTGTCTGTGTACGTTTGTGACTTTGTGTCTGTATGTGCGTGCGTGTGTATACGTTTGTGACTCTTGTGTGTGTATTTTCGCGCGTGCGTGCGTGCATATGTACGTGCATGTGGATGACCCCCATCTTTTCTCAAATGCATGCACACTGGTGTCATTTTCAGACATCATCCCGAAAGATGGAATACAGCTACCTTAAAGGGTGGGCAACAACAACAACAACAACAAAAATCTCACAATAATAAACCTCGAAGGTCCGGCCGAGGTACGGGACAAGTAAATGCACTGTGAGCAGCGGACACTCAAAGTTCATGGAGGAAGTGTAGCTACACTCTGCACTGCAGAGTCGACATTGCAAACCTGGTGGTGAGGGTTGTACTCAGAAAAAAATATAAAAATATCTAATATGTGTATCAGTGAGGGTGGTGGGAACTGGGATGAGGGTGAGTGAGTGAGTGGGTGAGTGAGTGGGAACTAGGAGAGTGTTATTAACCTTCACCTTGACAGTGAATGATTCACAAGCTGGTTGGTATGTATTTAGGACAACATCAGAATAGAGCTCTCTCTGTCTCTCTCTCTCTCTGTCTCTCTCTCTCTCTCTCTCTCTCTCTCTCTCTCTCTCTCTCTCTCTCTCTCTCTCTCTCTCTCTCTTTATTCTACTATTTGCAGATGATCTCGTGTTGTTGTCTTGCACACCAAATGGACTTCAAAACCAGATTAACTGTATGCTTAAAGTATGTACTGATCTTGGTCTGAAAATTAACAAAGATAAGACAAAAGTTATGGCTTTCAGAAAAGGAGGATTTCTAGGTAGGAGTGAGAAGTGGTTTGTTGACGGTGTTCCTGTAGAAGTGGTGAACAAATATGTGTATCTAGGATTCACCTTTACAACCACCATGAGTTTGAATGAAAATGCCAAACACCTTGCAAAAAAGGGCAAAAGAGCGCTATTTGATATTGTCAGAATATATAACCAATATAATAATATGTGTAGGAAAACATTTTTCAAAATATTTGACACTAAAATTCAACCAATTCTTCTGTATTCTTCTGAAGTGTGGGGCATTTTATCTGAAAATCATCTGGTTGAGTCAGTGCATTTATTCGCTTGCAAGAGATTTTTAAATGTTTCCAGCCGCACTCCAAATGAAATGATATATGGTGACCTCGGGAGGTATCCTTTACAAATCAACTGTCGCATGCGTGCTGTTAAATATTGGCTTCGTATACTTAAAATGGATTATACTCGACTTCCAAAACAAGCTTATCAAATGCTGATGAGCTTAAACGAATCTGGTAAAATAAACTGGGTTTCTAAGCTTAAACATATGTTACATAGTGTTGGGTTTGGGTATGTTTGGATAAATCAAAGAGTTGATAACGAGAGGCATTTCTTGCTATCATTTAAGCAGAAACTCTTGGACGTGTACATGCAAGAATGGATGACAAGTGTTTGTAACAGTGACAGATTTAATCTTTACGCGTGTTTCAAGTCTTCCCTTATCCCAGAAACTTATTTAGGTTGTGTGCAGCAAAAGTGTTTTAGAGACATTCTTATTCGAGTACGGCTTGGAATCAGTGACCTCCGAATCCATAAGAATCGTTATGTGTGTGCAGATAATATAAACAATGAATGTCCATTTTGTCCATGGTCAGAAGAAAATGAACTTCATATGTGTTTTCAGTGTGACACATACTCTACTTTAAGACCAAACATGCTAAAGGAGATTCCCATTCATTTTCAGAAAGCAAAGTATGTGAGTCTTATGGCCACCCAGAATGTGTCAATAATCCGACAATTAGCATGGTTTTTGTACAAAGCCTTCAAACTCAGAGACAGTAAACTCAGTCTCCAGTATACATAGAATTTTGCAAATCTTGATGTCATTTATTCATATGTGGTTTCTTTCACTTTTCATTGGCGTCACTTTTCTTGATATATGCATTCATGTGTCTGTAGACATTTATGTACCCCATGAAAATGGGCAGAGGCCTAAATTCATTAAACATTGTCATTGTCATTGTCATTGTCATTGTCTCTCTCTCTCTCTCTCTCTCTCTCTCTCTCTCTCTCTCTCTCTCTCTCTCTCTCTCTCTCTCTCTCTCTTCTCTCTACCATTTGACATTGTGTAGGTGTTTATCTTTATGACTTATTAAGTTTGGTTGTGTTATTTTTCTTGGCTCTGTTGTTGTTCTTGTTGTTGTTGTTTGTCTGTTTTTTCTCTTTTTTATCTTCTTCTGTTGGTTTGGTTTTTCCTTCTCTTTTGTTTGTTTGTTTGTTTTGGTTAGGTTTTTTTTGGGGGGGGTGGGGGTGGGGGGTATTTTAGGGTTTTCTTTTATTTGCTTGCTTGGGGGGGGGGGGGGGGTGGCTGTTGGGGGGGAGCTGTTTTGAAAAGGGTTATTTCCCTTGTTTTTATTGTGAGACTGTATAAGTATTGGGTTATTATTATTAAGATGTATCCCTAACGGGCGGGGACTGGATGTAAAAAAGCACATATGTGCTTATTCATTATCCTCGAAATAAAAGAATTTGTCATTGTCATTGTCATTGTCATTGTCTCTCTCTCTCTCTCTCTCTCTCTCTCTCTCTCTCTCTCTCTCTCTCTCTCTCTCTCTCTCTCTCACACCACACACACACACACACACACACCACACACACACACACACACACTAAAACCCACCCCGAAACGCCGCCATGTGCTAGGCGTTGAAACTTATTACAAAACTTTTGCGTCAAAAACTGATATCTTAGCCGTCTCTCACCCATGCACGCTCATTTTAGTTTTGATGTATTAAAGAACTGTTAAATGTCAAAAGTGACGTTTGAGTAAAGGTGGAATAAAAATAAAAATTTGTTTTGTCTAGCTTTAAATATCTGGGAGCTAGAGTATCGGAAGAAGGATCAAAACCTGAAATTCTCTCCAGGATAGCCCAGACCACAGCTGCAATGACCAAACTGAAAGTCCTCTGGAACGACAAGAACATCGCCATCAGCTTCAAGATCAGACTGATGCGTTCCCTGATCATGTCCATATTTGTGTAGGCATGTGAAACGCGGACTGCAACAGCAGACACTGAAAGAAGGATACAGGCAATGGAGATGAGATGCTGTCTCAAACTTCTCGCTATCTCATACAAACATCACATAAGTAACGACGAAGTAAAAACATTGAAACACAACCTTGAAAACGCCATCGGGACATATGAAAAGCTCCTGACTTGAGTAAAAATCAACAACCAAAAAACAAAAAGAACCCAAGAACAACGAAAAACCTATCCTTCTTTCAATGTTGCCAACTGAAGTGGTACGGGCACGTCACACGAACATCTGGACTGGCCAAGACTGTCCTACAGGGAACAGTACAAGGAGGGAGACGAAGAAGAGGCAGACAGAGAAAACGATGGGAAGACAACATCAGAGAGTGGACTGGTAGCCTTGAGTGGATCAGCATTATTGCAGAAAGCTGAGAAACTCCAGGAGTGGAGGAAGCTGGTGACAAAATCTCCAGTGGTGGCTTACAATCTATCAGACTATGAGACATATGAAGGTGAAAGACAATACCCCCTCCCCCACCCCCCAAAAAAGAAACGCCTACGTTTTTAAATTTAGTCTGCTTCTCCTACTGCCTGTAAGCTGCATTGAATTGTGGCAAATATTATGTGTGTATGTGTGTGTGCGTGCGTGCGCGCGCGCGCGCGTGCAGGTGCGTGTGTGTGTTTGTGCGTGCGTGCATGCGCGCGTGCACCGTGTGTGTGTATGTGTGTGCGCGCGCGTGCGTGCGTGCGTGCGCGCGCGCGTGAACCGTGTGTGCGTGTGTATGTATGTATGTGTGTCTGCACACAGCGTGCGCGCGCGCGTGCAGGTGTGTGTGTGTTCGTGCGTGCGTGCATGCGTGCGTGCACCGTGTGTGTGTGTGTGTGAGTGTACGTGTCAAAGTCAAAGTCATGTGTATGTGTGTGTGTGTGCGTGCGTGCGCGCGTGCGTGAGTATGTGTGTGTGTGCGTGTTCGTGCGTACGCACAGCGTGTGCGTGCCTGTGCGCGCGCGTGCACCGTGTGTGTGTGTGTATTGTGTGGTGTATGTGTGTGTGGGTGTGGGTGTGTTGTGTGTGTGTGTTGTGTGTGTGTGTTGTGTGTGTATGTTGTGTGTGTGTTGTGTGTGTACGCGCGCGTGCGTGCGTGTGTGTGTATGTGTACGTGTGTATGTGTGTGTGTGTGTGTGTACTCAAGAGTCATGTTCAAGGATTTAGCCTGGCCTAGCACTTCTCTCCTGTTGTTGGTGTTATTATTTTTTTACACCTAAAACGGGAGAAGAAAAGATAGAGGGGGGGGGGGGGGGGGGTGACGAGAAATATCAAAATTGTATCTTTTGAAGCCGAAAATATACCATAAACTCAGCAGCCCTTTTCTTCTTCTTTTAAAAAAAAAAAAATTCCGGATTATTTTTTTGTTCTCCTTTGTGCGAGAGAATATCATGCAGCGTGTTCTTCACTCTTCTCAGATATCTAGGTCATCAACCAACTGCTGGTGGTGGATTGTTTTTTTGTGATTGTGTGTGTTTTTGTTTGTTGTTGTTTGTTGTTGTTTTCACCTTACCCCTTCCCTCACCTTTCTGCCCTCACGTCTGTTTCTTCAACAGGGTTAATTAATTGGGAGTCATGTCGGCCCAGATTTTCTTCTTCTTCTTTTTTTTATATTTTTTTTATAGTAATTATTTGTTTATTTATTTATTTATGCCACTTTAAGTCACGGCAGATTTCTCTGCTGTGAAATTCGGGCTGCTCTCTCTCCCCGGGGGAGATCGCGTCGCCACAAGAGCAGCGCCACCCTTGAAAACAATATATTATTTTTGGGTCTGCAACTGTATTTGTTTCCCTACCAGAGTGGCATTTTTCTACAAGAATTTTGCCAAGTCACTCTGATAGGGAAACAAAAGTTGCAGACAGGAAAATGAATAATGGGTGGCGTTGCCCCAAGTTTCATGCATAGAAATATGCCGTGACTGAAAGGGGTATAATAAAATGAATAAATAAAATGTCTGAGATAGAAAGAGAGAGAGAGAGATGTAGCGTATACTAAGGCAGATGATATTGAACACAATTCTCAAACACTGATACCATTATCAATCCAGGTGATTATAGCCACAACAACAACAACAACAGCAACAACAACAACAAAAGTGAACACCAACATATCACAATCACGATAAACATGGTTATCATATTCAAAGTAACAAGTTAATGGAACAAACGGTGTGTAAACCAGTAAGTCATTATGAATGCACATTCTCTTATATCATCTTCTCAAAAAACAGAATCTACATTGATCGGTTGGAATAAAACTAAACCGCTTACAGCCAATAATGTGTCGTTACGATTGTATATCCGTCCCAGCGGAGATTTACGATTTTGGAACTGTGAGAAGATGGCATAGAGTTTGTTTTAAAAAAACCAACCACATCAACAAACTGAGAGGGGTGGGGGCGCGGGAGTGTGGTAGTGTTTATCTATATCACCTGTTGTCATACAGGTTAGCGTATATACAAGGTGTGCGAGACAGTACCCACACCGAGAGATAGGTATAGTGGGCGAGTTGAGCGCACCCCCCTAAAAAAACATTTATAATCACTTTGTCACTGGAAGAAATAGATTTCATTTGATTACCATCACTTTGAATAGCAACAGTAATTCTAAGTGTTTCGACATCTAAATTTTGCCAAGCGATAGATATTCCTTTCATTAAATTTTCACTAACTCCAACAGCCCCACCAGGTTTTGGGTCCTGTGCTCTAACAGAAATATCAAATATCATAGTGAATGTACTGGGTAAAGGCATTTGAGGGTTAAACTGTAATTTTGTGGTTGCTTCTTTAGTTACTGAATCTTTTCTATGTAGAAGATACTGCCTCTGCTTAAAAGTATTTATTTCAATTTCACCTCTGCTTTGGTTCATTGGTACAAGACTGATATGTAAGGGACCAGAGTTCAATGCCTTTCTAAAAGTTTTTTCAAATTTGCTAAAGTAAACATATGGACTTAAAAATTCAAACTTAATATCCCAATCAATAATAGGAACAAGATGCCATTTGTTATCATCAGGAGTTCTCACTATTTTATATTCAAAGTTATCAATGTCTTCCACAGCTACATTTCGTAGTTGCTCAAGTTTTGGATTTTTAGGATCACTTATTTCACTTCGCTTATAATAACCATCATCAGTATATTCAAATCCATACATAGCTCCAATCTCTCCATTAAGATCAAAGTCTTGAGTATCTGCTAGATCTTTAAGTTCTACAGTAATACATTTAATAGGTGTTATCTCAGTTGGTCCACGCGACATTTTTATAAGATAAAATTTGATAAGTTACTTAATAGGTTATTGATAGGTTGTTTATAGGTTATTGATAGGTTTCCTATTAGGTTGTTTATAGGTTTCTATTAGATTGTTTATAGGTTCCTATTAGGTTGTTTATAAATTTATTTGTTTAAAAATGGTTATAACAAAAAATGTAGAAAATTATATTAATCAAGGAGATTTCCTCTTTGATAAAATAGATAATAAATTAAATAAACTTTTTATTGTTAATATAGTTATTATTTGTCTTTTAGTTGTTTTACTAATTGTTGCCTTTGTTTCATTCTGTTATTAAAAACATAAACTATTCTTAACTTCATCATTATTATTTTCTTTTAGTAATTTTTTAACATTTTGGTTAACTCTTTCAATATTTTCTTCACCAATTTCTTTCTTTAATTCTTCATTTTCTATACCTAATTCATAAATATCATCTCTTAATATATTAAATGCTTCTTTAATTCCAGGTATCATTGCTACTAATTTTTCACCTTGTTTTGCTTGATTACAAAGATTTTCTTTTCTAAATTCTTTAAGTGCTTGTATTGATTCATTTTTAATATTTATGTCATTTTTTATAATTTGTAAAGCATCCTCCATTTTTATAAGAAAAAAATTAAAGATTAAGTATCAAGTATTTTATTTAATTCTTCATCAGTTATTTCTTCTTCTTCTTTTTTTTTTCCAAAGCCGACTTTTTCCTTTTTTAATAAGGACTTTTTATTTGTTTTAGTATTCACTTTTGTTTCATTTTCAGACAA
>CM054162.1:4757081-4767081 GCA_028751875.1 Rapana venosa
GTGTGTGGGTGTGTGTGGGTGGGTGTGTGGTGGGTGTGGGGTGTGTGTGTGTGTGTGTGTGTGTGTGTGTGTGTGTGTGTGTGTGTGTGTGTGTGTGTGTGTGTGTGTGTGTGTTGTGTTATTCTTTTATTTAGCTATTCTTTTATATTTAGTTATTCTTTTATATCGAGGATAATGGAATAAGCACTCATGTGCTTTTTTTACATCCAGTCCCCGTGTGTATGCGGTTTTGTCAGTTTTTTTCATCTGTTGTGTGTGTGTGTGTGTGTGTGTGTGTGTGTGTGTGTGTGTGTGTGTGTGTGTGTGTGTGTGTGTGGTGTTGTGTTGTGTTTTAAGGTCGCTACATTGCGACTTGGGGATGTTTTCTGTTTGATTCATTGCCAATACTTTATCAGCAGACTCTCTTCTATTCGATGCGTGTCTAGTCTGCTCACGTGTTGTTGGTTTGGATTGCGGGGTGTGGGTGGGTAGGGAGGAACAGGGGGGAAGGGGGAGGGGAGGGGGTTGGGGGGGGGGGGAGGGGAGATAGTGGTGGAGTTTCATTTCGCAATGCTTTCCAGGTGCAATATCTGCAATTTTTTTTCTTCAAATTTTGTCGCATTTTTCTTTTCAAACGTTCCAGTTTTTGACCCTTTTCTCTTTCATTCTTTCTGTTCTTTTCTGTTTGTTTTGGGGTTTTTTCGGTGGATGGGGGGGGGGGGGGGGGGGGGGAGTGCAAAGCTTTTGAGAAAAAGTGTTTCTCTTTCTCATTCTTTTTCCAAACCTTTCCTGTTTTTTGTCTGTCGTTGTCAAAGGAGGATCTAGAGAAGCACCATCCGTAGTGTGTGTGTGTGTGTGTGTGTGTGTTGTGTGTGTGTGTGTTGTGTGTGTGTGTGTGTGTGTGTGTGTGTGTGTGTGTGTGTGTGTGTGTGTGTGTTTGTGTGTGTTGTGTGTGGGGTGTGTGTGTGTTTGTGTGTGTGTGTGGGGGGGGGGGGGGTGTGTGGGGTGTGGTGTGTGTGTGTGGGGGGTGGGTGGGTGTGTGGGTGGGTGTGGGTGTGTGTGTGTGTGTGCGTGGGGGGGGGGGGTATGTGTGTGAGTGTGTGTGTGAGTGTGTGTGAGTGTGTGTGTGTGAGTGTGTGTGCGTGTGTGTGTGTGTGTGTGTGTGTTAGTGTGTGTGTGTGTGTGTGTTTGTATGTGTATGTGTGTGTGTGTGTGTGTGTGTGTGTGTGTGTGTGTGTGTGTGTGTGTGTGTGTGTGTGTGTGTGTGTGTGTGTGTGTGTGTTGTGTTTTAAAGGTCGCTACATTGCGACTTGGGGATGTTTTCTGTTTGATTCATTGCCAATGCTTTATCAGCAGACTCTCTTCTATTCGATGCGTGTCTAGTCTGCTCACGTGTTGTTGGTTTGGGTTGCGGGGTGGGGGTGGGTAGGGAGGAACGGGGGGAAGGGGAGATAGTGGTGGAGTTTTATTTCGCAATGCTTTCCAGGTGCAATATCTGCAATTTTTTTTTCTTCAAATTTTGTCGCATTTTTCTTTTCAAACGTTCCAGTTTTTGACCCTTTTCTCTTTCTTTATTTTTTTTCTTTTCTGTTTGTTTGGATTGGGGTGGGGGGGGGAGGGGGGGGGTTCTGTGGATGGGGGAGTGGGGGTGGGGTGGGGGTGGGGTGGGGGGGGGGGCGTCTGCAAAGCTTTTCAGAAAAAGTGTTTCTCTTTCTCATTCTTTCTTTCCAAACCTTTCCTGTTTTTTGTCTGTCGTTGTCAAAGGAGGATCTAGAGAAGCACCATCCGTAGTGTGTGTGTGTGTGTGTGTGTGTGTGTGTGTGTGTGTGTGTGTGTGTGTGTGTGTGTGTGTGTGTGGTGTGTGTGTGTGTGTGTGTGTGTGTGTGTGTGTGTGTGTGGCGGTGTGTGTGTGTGTGAGGTGTGGTGGTGGTGGTGTTTGTGTGTGTGTGTTTGTGTGTATAATAATAATAATAATAATATTATTATTATTAATATTAATATTAATATTAATAATAATAATGTATGGGATTTATATAGTGCTGAATCTTGTAAAGTAAACAAATCAAAGCACTTGCATTCAAATCATTCACACGCATGCAACCGTCCATAAATATCAAGATAAACAAATATCAAATGTATACACACAACACACTTAGGTGGGGGTGGTGGAGGTGAAGGCAGCCTTTGAAAAGTAGGAACAGATAACAGGGGAAGATCTCAAGTAGAGTAAAAGTGCATTTTGAGGCTAGATTTGAAAGAATCAAATGAAGGCTTTTGGCGAAGTGGAAGAGGGAGGTCGTTCCATGTGGAGGGACCGGAAACAGAGAAAGAGCGACGGCCAACAGTGGTTTGTTTAAATCTGGATGTTTGAAAGCGCAAAGTATCTTGTATCTTGTATATAATTATTATGTACATATATCAATGTATGTGGTGTTGTTGTGGTGTGTGTGTGTGTGTGTGTGTGTGTGTGTGTGTGTGTGTGTGTGTGTGTGTGTGTGTGTGTGTGGTGTGTGTGTGGTGTGTTGGTGTGTGTGTGTGTGGTGTGTGTGCATGCGTGCGTGCGTACGTCCGTCCGTAGGGGTTGGTGTGCATGCGTGCGTGCGTCCGTACGTCTGTAGGGTGTGTGTGTGTGTGTGTGTGTGTGCGTGCGTGCTGCTTGCGCGCGCGCGAGTGTGTGTGTGTGTGTGTGTGTGTGTGTGTGTGTGCTTATTCAAACCAGACATTGGCACTTTTCTAACAAGCTCTCTCTCTCTCTCACCACATACACACACACTTACACACACAACACACACACACACACACACACACACACACACACACACACACCCCACACACACATACACACACACACACACCGCATAGCAATGGAGACAACCATCATTTGCCTCATTTAATTCAGTCAATAAAACCACAGCATAGATCGCACATTCAGTAAAGCACAGGATGCATCTCTCGTTTTATTCGTGCACTTCTGTTACTCATAATCACTGATAACAGCAATACATAACAACACGCTTCGATTCAAGAGTTGAGCATTGAAAAACACGCACCTCAGTAGTCTGTCAAAACCCAATGTGTTATGCCTATTATTAGTACCTTTTATTAATTTTTGTCCCACTCACGAAATCTGAAACACTCTTTTCTGAAATATTGCATCGGTTTAAGTTTCATTTCATACTGTTTATAGCATACAAACAAACAGCAATAAAGATGATGATGATGATGATGATGATGATGACGACGACGATGATGACGACGACGACCATAATAATAATAGTAATAATGATGATTATAATAATAATAATAACAATAACAACAACAATGACAATGATGATGATAAGAAGCAGATGAAGAAGAAAAATATAAACAATTATGATAATTAAAAAAAAAATATACTGGCAGCAACAGTAGAAGTGATAATAACAACAACGACAACGACGACGACGATGATGATGATGATGGTGATGATGATGACAAAAATAAAACCCCGTGACATTATTATCTCTCAGGGATTCCTCTCATCTTCCCTTCTCCTTAACTTCCTCAGAAGTCACTGGTGCACTGCACTGAAGTTTTTCAGGCCGTGTCTCTCCCTCAACAAGTTGAAGAACCTGGCGGAGCCCATCCCTCTCCAAGTACAGGCTGCATGCTAGGTATATTCATGTTCTTGTAACCCACCGAGCTCTGACACGAATTAGGGGATCCTTAACGTGCATGTTGTATCTTCTGCATGGGTATTTTCACGGAGGGAATTAAGGCACTAGCGAGTTTGCACCTGACCCAGAAGATGATTGATACTTCACAGCGGAAACGCTTCATGAAGACGGGTGTTTTTGCCACGGTGACATGAATCATTAAATGAAAGATAATCTTGTGGCCTACCCAAACCCACATACAAAAAGAATACAATGTCAATAGGACGATTATTTAAAATTCAAACAAACACTCGTAAATCATACACAGTTTGAGTTGAGCAGTTCTCAGAAAAGTCAATACATTATATAAGTATACTTTGCTTCGAATGAATTGTTTCTGCGAAAAAACAGTCTACAATATTACGTATTCACAGAGGCAGTAATATTTTAGACAGCCAAACACAATTCCAATATCACAAAGTCTGTAATGTTTTTAACAAGGCTTAATATCATGACGTTATCACAGAGGCGAAAATATATTCATCACAGCCCAATATTATGACGTTATTACAAAAGCTATGATACATTTAACACAGCTGAATATCATTACGTTATTACAAAAGCTATGATACATTTAACACAGCCCAATATTATGACGTTATTACAAAAGCTATGATACATTTAACACAGCTGAATATCATTACGTTATTACAAAAGCTATGATACATTTAACACAGCCCAATATCATGACGTTATTACAAAAGCTATGATACATTTAACACAGCCCAATATCATTACGTTATTACAAAAGCTATGATACATTTAACGCAGCCCAATATCATGACGTTATTACAAAAGCTATGATACACTTAACACAGCCCAATATCATTACGTTATTACAAAAGCTACGATACATTTAACACAGCTGAATATCATTACGTTATTATAAAAGCTATGATACATTTAACACAGCTGAATATCATTACGTTATTACAAAAGCTATGACACACGTAACACAGTTGAATATCATTACGTTATTACAAAAGCTATGATACATTTAACACAGCTGAATATCATTACGTTATTACAAAAGCTACGATACACAACACAGCTGAATATCATTACGTTATCACAAATAATATTGTAATGTTTTATTGGTTTAAAAATATCACAGTCGACTTTGCACCAATCACATATTTATTATACTTGAAATAACAACAATAATATCAACAACAGCTTGAAAGACAAAAAGGAACAAATCAGTTCTTTGCAACAAAAAACCCAACTCTTCTTAATCGTGTCACCACACAAAACTTCAATCAACACTTTTTTCACAAAGCAAACAGCAAGAGTAATGTCCACTGCACACAACTTTGTGCGCCTTTCGTCTGACCATGCATTTCATTTCCCTTCAAATTGATAACGGCCCCAACGACCACAAAGGCCACATCCGGGCTGTCACCTCATTCAGTTTCATTACTAAAACACCATCCAGTTAATTTCATTAGCTAAACACCATCCAGTTCATTTCATTAGCTAAACACCATCCAGTTCATTTCATGTTGTTTATAGCCCCGCCGACCACAAAGGCCATAACGTCAGGGCTTCTTGTTCTTGTTCTTGTTCTTGTTCTTCCTTTTTTGTCATGTTTCTCCCAGGGGAGGTTTGACATTAATGAGCCTTCTCCATCTCTCTCTCTGTTTTGAGCTTCCTCCTTATTTATGCCCCTTTCTCTAAGATCATCTGCAACACAGGCAGCCCAGGTCTTGCTAGGTCTTCCCTTTGGTCTCTTTCCATCCACTACGCAAGTTTATTGCTCTTTTTATGATGTGGTGGTCTGCTTTCCGTTGAACGTGCCCAAACCAGCGCAGTCTATTGGTACTAGCTACAGACCTCAGATCATCAACCCTGCACATTCTCCATAGTTCTTTATTCGTGATCCTGTCTTCCCATTTGATCTTTGTCATGTAGTGCAGCATTCTGTTTTCACAGCTCTTCAACAAATGTTCGACGGTTTTTGTGAAAACCCACATCTCCGAACCATACAGGAGAACATGTGTGATGCAGACATCAGGGCTTCCACGGCATTTAATGTTAATCTCATCAACTCCAACAACATTCACCCCCAATACCCTCAATCACCCAACACCCTCAAGCAGAAAACAATGACGAAATACCGTAACCACTTCATTCTTTAAAAAAAAAAGAAAGGGTAAAGGTGTCCTATAACCTATATAGTAGTAGGGGAGCGAGGCATCAGAGACCTCAGCTTTTCTAGGGGCCAGCATATTGAGGGCGGCAACCATCTCCTCTCCCTCGCTGCTTTACCTTCCCTGACCCTAAAGAGGACAGGTACCCATTTACAATTGGGTGAACTGGGGGACTGTACTGAAGCGAAGGCGCGCAAACGGCCACCCATCCAGGTGGTAACCACGCTCGATGCTGCTTAACCTTGGCTGGGGGAAAGGGAGTGCTCCGACCACTGAGCTGTCCCGTTCCCCTTAAAGGCCACTGATACAGGCCCTGCTAAGGACGCCAGCCATTCCCTGCCCAGTTATAAACAAAGGGTAAAATATGAAATGTTCAAAGTATGGATGACAAAATTTATAAACCCACATACACACTGGGACTGGATGTAAATAAAAGCACATGAGCGCTTATTCCATTATCCCCGAAATAAAATAATGGATTAAGATTCTATTTTAAAATTGTTCTTCAGATAAAACTGGAAATACAGGATTGTGCAAATTGGTACGGATTTCACTCCCCCTGAAAGTTTTGTTCAGATAAAACTAGGAAAATGTAGTTGTGTAAACTTGTACTAAATCCACTTTCCCTGAAAGTCCTTTAGATGAAACTAGAAACATGGGATTGTGAAAAATTGTACTAAACCCACTTCCCTAAAACCTTCAGACGACACTAAGAACATGGGACTGTGCAAATTATTGCCAATTGCACTTTTCCTGAAAGTCTTTCTGATGAAACTAGAGCCATAGAATTGTACAAATTGGTACTAATTCCACTCCCTCTGGAAATTCTTTGGATGAAATTGAAAACAAAGAATTGTGCAAATTGATACGGATTCCACTCCTCTAAAAGTTATATAAAGATGAAAGTAAAAACATGGGATTGTGCAAATTGGTATTGATTCCGCTCCCTCTGAAAGTTCTACCAATGAAAGTACGAGTAAAAAACATAGAATTGTCAAACTGCTACTAATTCTACTCTCTTTAAAATTCTTCAGATGAAACTAGAAACATTTAACAGTGCAAGAGTTAGTTTGAAATCACGATGTATGTCAATTTTGGGGTACTACTTGAACTCATCTTTTATTTTCTTTGAATCATAGCTTAAAATGGTTGTTTGTAGTCCCTTTGCAGAACAAGGGGCAAATGAAAGTATGCAAGCTCTTATCTTCAACCTTTGAAAATAAAGATCATCATCATTATCATCATCATCATAATCATCATCATCTTTATCATCATCATTATCATCATCTGTGTCTATGTGTTACGATTTACTGACTTTTATCAAACATTCACTCGCAGAAAAGCCATTCAATACTCATCTCCCACAGCTGTTCAAGATGTTCCGGAGTCCTCCCATCATTCCATTCAAAGCCTGACATTAAGAAACCTTTCCCTTTTCAACGGGAGATCGACGTGACCTTGTCATCCAGAACTGAAGAGACTGACTCTATTGCCTCTGACCCAAATCCCAAATGCATCATTGACAGGAGTCCAATATCACATCAGATGCATGTGAAGCATCACACCAGAGAAATATCACATCAGAGATTCCCAGAGATCTATTTCCACCGACCCAAATCATGGATGTATCAGTTCACAGAGATCCAGTACCACAGCAGAGGTTCTACCTGCACTGACCCAAATCCCAGATGTATCATTTCACAGGATTCTAATGTCACAGCGAGGATTCTATTTTCACTGACCCAAATCTCAGATGTATCATTTCACAGGGTTCAAATGTCACATCAGAGATTCTACCTTCACTGACCCAAATCCCAGCTGTATCATTTCGCAGGATCCAAATGTCACATCAGAGATTCTACCTTCACTGACCCAAATCCCAGCTGTATCATTTCACAGGGTCCAATATCACATCAGAGATTTCCAGATATTCTGTTTTCACCGGCCCCAAATCCCAGATGTATCATTTCACAGGATTCAATTTCACAGCAAGATTCTATCTTCACTGACCCAAATCCCAAATACATCATTTCGCAGGGATCCAGTGTTGCAGTATCGATTCCAAGGGATTCTATCCCCTCTGACCCAATTCCAAGATCTATCACATAACTTGGGATCTGATCCCACAGTAGAGATTCCCAGAGAATGTATTTCAACTGACCCAAATCCCAGATGTATCATTTCACAGGATTTTGATGTTACAGTGAGGATTCTATTTCCACCGACCTAAATCCCGGGGATCCAGAATCACAGACTAGTTCCCAGAAATGCATCACAAAAACCCTCATTTCACAAGAACTCAAATCTACAGTGTCACGTGAAGACCCCAGCAATTATCTGCTTTTGCAAAAGTGTGCGTGTGCGTGTGTGAATGTGTGTGTGTGTGTGTGTGTGTGTGTGTGTGTGTGTGTGTGTGTGTGTGTGTGTGTGTGTGTGTGTGTGTGTGTGTGTGTGTGTGTGTGCGTGGTGTGTGTGTGTTTCACCCCCCCCTCCACCCTCTTCAATTAGTGTTCAGCGTTTCCAAAGTGGGATCTAAGACACAGGCATGTTATTCTGTGATACCACCCCCCCACCCTCCTCTCTCTCCAATCCATGCTACTTGTGGATACCTCTCCCCAGCCTAGCCCAACCTACCCCCCACCCATCTCTCTCTCTACAATCCACGTTACTTGTCATACCTCTCCCCATCCCCCCACCCCTCCTACTCCACTCCCCCCCCCCCCTTCAAACCCCCCCCCCCTCCTTCTCTATCTCTCACACGCACCCACACACACATCCCCTCACCAAGATCAGCTTAAAAATAAACCCCTGGAAGTTTTTTTTCCATTGGGAGGGTTTCGCTTTTTCAGGTGGTGGTGGTGGTGGTGGTGGTGGTGGTGGTGGTATCTCAGAGTTGGCAGCCATCCAGAGTTAGAACCTGAGTGATGCCTGAGTGAGGCTTACCACGAGCCCCCCCCGCTTTCCCCCCCCCCCCCCCCCCCCCCCCCCCTCCCGGAGCCAAGGAGGAACACCCCTCTCCCTCTCTGAGTCAAATTCCGGGCCGTAGACTTATGCTCGGACGCTCTATTCGGCCCTGCTGTTGGGATCCATTAGCCCTTTGGGAGCCTCAGTTTAACACGATACCTGCCCCCAAGTCCCCTCAGGATGGACACTACACTCAGTTGACCAGTGCAGGACAGAGGCCAGCCCCAATTCAGCAGTGTGGGCGCTGCTCTGTCCTGGGCCTGCCTGTTCATGACGTTGGCTTGTGGCTTCATATCGTGACGTTGGCTTGAGGCATCATACCGTGACGTTGGCTTGAGGCTTCGTATCGTGACGTTTGCTAGTGGCTTCATACCGTGACGTTTGCTTGAGGCATCTTATCATGACGTTTGCTTGTGGCTTCATACCATGACGTTTGCTTGTGGCATCATACCATGACGTTTGCTGGCATATCATGACGTTTGCTTGTGGCATCGTACCATGACGTTTGCTTGTAGCTTCATATCGTGACGTTTGCTTGAGGCATCATACCATGACGTTTGCTTGAGGCTTCATATCATGACGTTTGCTGGCATAACATCATGACGTTTCCTGGCATGTCATGACGTTTGCTGGCATCATATCGTGACGTTGGCTTGTGACATCATATCGTGACGTTTGCTTGTAGCTTCATATCGTGACGTTGGCTTGTAGCTTCATATCGTGACGTTTGCTTGAGGCATCATACCGTGACGTTTGCTTGAGGCATCATACCGTGACGTTTGCTTGTAGCTTCATATCGTGACGTTTGCTGGCGTATCATGACGTTTGCTTGTGGCATCAAACCGTGACGTTGGCTTGTGACATCATATCATGACGTTTGCTTGTGGCATCACATCATGACGTTTGCTGGCATCATATCATGACGTTTGCTGACATCATATGACGTTTGCTTGTGGCATTACATCATGACGTTTGCTTGTGGCATCACATCATGACGTTTGCTGGCATCATATCATGACGTTTGCTTGTGGCATCATATCATGACGTTTGCTGACATCATATCATGACGTTTGCTTGTAGCTTCATACCATGACGTTTGCTTGTGGCATCATACCATGACGTTTGCTGACATCATATCATGACGTTTGCTTGTGGCATCATAGCCAGTCTTGAACTGGGGGAGGCTGCCCTCATAGCTTGGGCCCTGTGGGC
>CM054162.1:4774581-4824581 GCA_028751875.1 Rapana venosa
CCAACATAACGACCTTGATGTTCCTGTCCAGCATAACGACCTTGATGTTCCTGTCCCCCACGATGACCTTGACTTTCCTGTCCAACAGGACGGCCTTGACTTTCCTGTCCAGCACAACGACCTTGAAATGTTTGTCCAGCACCACGACGACAACAGGTCAGACAGTCACACTGAGCACAGGCCGACGTGCTTTCCTTGCCCTTACCAGCGCCGCAGTCAGGCGCCACCTTTCGGACCTTTTCCGTCCCACTCCCCAGATCTGGAGAGGAGGTCAAAGCTGCTGACCCACCCGCCTCTTCACCAAATCCTGTCCGACCAGATTCCTTGGACGTCAGAGAGGTTTGGAAGGTCACCGGCTGCGTTTGGAGCACTGTGGGCACTGAGGATGGTCCAGGCATTGAGGTGGAATGCATTGAGGTGCTGGGCATTGAGGGGGCAGGTGCCGAAGAAAGCGTTTTCAATCGTGGAGGTGCAGAATCCGAGGATTCCTCAGCAGAGGCTGCAGAAGAGGTTAGAAACTGAGCACTAACTGGGTAGTGGCTCCTCTTTGCTGCCGATGTTGATGAAGCCCGTTGTGCTGAAGACCTGGCAGACCTCTCCAAGCTTGATGCCGGCACAGACCCTGCAGGAGACACGTCCTGGCTTGGAGGGAGCCTGTGCACCCCAGCCACATTCACAGGAACAGGGTCTCGTGATCCTGACTTCACGCCAACTTGCCAGGAAGATGCCACGTCCACCTGAGAATGCGTGTCATCCAGTTTTGCTGACGAACCTGCCAGATGCGGACTCCTACAGCGTGGGTTAAAGCCTAACCTCCTCTTTTCAGGAGAAACCCCACTCCTACTGAACTGCGAAGGTCGAATCGGTTCTGGGTTTTTGTCTTCTTCCAGTTTCTGTGGGTAGGATTCCGCTGTAAAAGTGTTCAAATCTGGTAAGTTTAGATTGTCCATGTACTTTTCAATCGTTTTGGACATTGCCTTCTGAAATAATTCTACAGGATCGTCACGGCTTAAATCGGAATGGGTGTGGTGTGAATGAACATGATGTGTGGAAGTAGTGGCACTATCGTTTGGGCCACCATCAGATGAAGACACTACTTCTTGCTCTTGAGCATGTTCTTTTGTTTCGTTCGTTTCGTTTCTGATCGTGCCATTGTCAGTTATTCCTTCCCCGCCGCTGTCTTCCATTTTGTCACTGTGTGCTGTTCCTTCCTTCCAGGGTATCCTGCTACTGCGATGTACAACGTTGTCGTCTGCTTAAAAATGGGAGCTGAAACCACAGTTTGAGTCCTTTTCATCAAAAGAGCGCTTCCGTCCTTGTCAGGTTTTAATGCGGTGAGCGTGTGTGTAGCTGAAGGCCTAGCAAACCTCGTGATTTTGATGAACAGGAGAGGATAACTGGAGTTGATGTGATTCTTCTTCTTCCTTGAACACTCACACAGCAACTATTGTTGTCTGTCATATAAGAAAAAAAAATGCGTTGTGCTGCTGTTAAGCGCTGGACAAGTCAGACCTAGCGCATCCGACTTCGGCGTGGGAGAGAACTGCTATGTGGAGATGACAGAAGAAAAGAAGCAAGGCAGAAACAAAGACTGTTTCCGTAACCCGCTGATATTAGTTTTACCTGAAGTACAGGATCTTTAACGTGCATAGTTGATCTCCTGCATGTGTATATAATACACGAAGGAAATTAAGGCAATGGCAGGTCAAGACTTGAAATTGACGTGGGAGATCGTAAAAATCCCCACACTGAACTCGCCACCGAGATTCGAACCCATCATTTCATGGGCCCAGGGGAACGGTCTTAACCACTCGGCTATAGCGTCTGTCTTACTTATTCAGTATGCAGATGTTTTGGTTGAAAGGTTTCATGTCATGAAGACGTAAGTGCCTGCATAAAGGAACTATTTTTTATGATTAGTATAGAAATAGGGGGACGAGGTGGCTCAGTGGGCAGAGCACTCGCTTTCCCCCAGCCAAGTTAAGCAGCGTCGAGCGTGGTTACCAGTTGGATGGGTGACCGTTTGCGCGCCTTGGCTTCAGTACTGTCCTCTAGTTCACCCAGCTGTAAATGGGTACCTGTCTCTTTAAGGTCAGGGAAGGTAAAGCAGCGAGGAAGAGGAGATGGGCGCCGCCCTCAATATGCTGGGTCCTAGAGAAGTTGAGGTCTCTGATGTCTCACTCCCCTACGACCACATAGGTTATGGGACACCTTTACCTTTAATAGAAACAGCTTTTTTTCAAGGGGGCAGGGGGGGGGGGGGGAGCATGCAACCCTGCTGAAATGCTCATCTGATCAGCAATAACTTATGTGCACATTGCAATAATTTGTGTTTAAACAGAAATAATGATGCCATGTTTTCCATCAGTAGATTGGTAACGTACCTGCCTACAAACAGGAAAGTCCAGGTTCGAAGTGTCTGGTGGTTCGATCCCCATTAGTACCTGAAACTTTTCCTTCATCCACTAGACCGTGACTGCTGGTCTGGGTGCTGATTTTTCGGATGAGACGATAAACCGAAGTCCTGTATGTGTAACACGCATTAAGCGCACGTAAAAGAACCCACGACAAAAAAAGAGTTGCCCTGACAAAATTCTGTAGAAAACAGCTAGTCTGATAGAGAAACAAATACACATACAGACAGGAAAAGAATAAAGGGTGGCGCTGCTCTTGTGGCGACGTGCTTTCCCTGGGGAGAGCAGCCCGAATTTCACGCAGAGAAATATGTCGTAACTTAAAGTGGTATATAATACAATACAATGCAATACAATAAATACAACACAAATATGAGGTCACCATGAGACCAGAGCAACGGGTACCACTGAATCAGGACCATCTCCTTCTTCCACGCTCCCTGCCATGCTAAATGGTTAATCCTGTCTGGATGGCGGAAGTCTGCTGCAGTCTGTCGCAGTGACGCCGCCTGTCCCCACAGTTCTTCCTGTCAGAGCTCTGCTGGGCTGGGCCACTACGTCGGGGGTCTCGAAGTGTTGGATGTAGTCTGACAGGACAGGGCTGCAGGATATGAGAGGGGAGTTGTGAGCCTGTGCCACAGGTCAGTATGGGATTTTTTTGGGAGATAGAGATGGGATAGGAGCTGGCAGTGTCCTGTTGGCAGTCTAGTCTGAAGAGGGTGACTTGAGCGGCTCTGTCTAGCTCGAGAATACCTTCTTTTTCCTCTTCTGGCCCCATGTCCAGGCTCCATGCTTTCCTGAAGAAGGTGTTTCTCAGCATTGTCCTTGCCTCGCTGTACAACACTGGATGGGCTGGCTGCTCCAAGTTGCTGCCTGCCTTGTCTCTTCGTTGTCCCCTATACCACAGAAGAAAGGGATCCACTGCAGCACCACTATAGTTCTTTGACTGAGAAAGCTTAGTTCTGGCTTGATGTCTCTCAGGATCTGCTCTCCTCCTGGTGCCTGAAGACTCTGCAGGACGGACCTGCAGTCAGTCAGGAACACCGTGGTGTTGGTGGGCAGAGTGTCCTCCTCCTGGCTGACAGTCAGGGCTGCAGCAGCAGAGCTCAGGCCTCAGCACGGTCACTGGTGGACAGACAGGGGGCCTGTGGCCAGAGACTTGCTGGTGGTCAGTCCTGCCATCAGGCAATCTGATGTACGCCCCGCTTCCTCCATTATTTTAATAATAATAATAATAATAATGTATGGGATTTATATAGAGCTGAATCTTTTAAAGTAAACAAATCAAAGCGCTTGCATTCAAATCATTCACACGCATGCAACCGTCCACAAATATCAAGATAAGCAAATATCAAATGTATACACACACCACACTTAGGTGGGGGTGGTGGAGGTGAAGGTAGCTATTGAAATTTCTCACCGCTTCTTCAGCAGACCCCTCTGTGTGTGCTCTAGCCCTGGCATTGGGAGGGTATCTGGTGTTCCAGTGTCAGCTACTTTCTGTCAGGAATCAGGGACCATTTTCTTTCTTTTTTATTGCATGGTGACAACTAAGGATAATGTAATGATGCAGGTATGGAGGACTGTGCGCTTTGAGACTTCTCGACAGGGAAGTACTCTACGCTTTTTCCTATCATAATAATATCCAGGCGTCAACCAGGCCAAAGAAATACAGACAACTGCAGGGTTGGTCAGATAACTTCAGCAACACACTTAACATCGCATACATACAGTGGATGAAGCTCGACTGTGTTGTTCAGGTTTCCCCAAAGAGCCCACAGAAAACTCATTCTGGGTAGGAGCCATCTGGAGTCCGAAAAATCACTGTGACTCTTACGGGAATTGAACCCGCGACCTTCCGCTCTGTAAGCCAAGGTGCTAACCACTGTGCCAAGATGGCTGGTATTGCCCAAGATGGCTGGTATTGCCCATAATTATTCTTTGTGTGCAACTGTATGTTCATAACCATCATGCATGCATTTGCACACATGGATGCAGTCTTTCACATTGTAAAACAGTGTGTGTGTGTGTGTGTGTGGGTTGTGTGTGTATGTGTGTGTGTGAGTGTGTTGTGTGTGTATGTGTGTGTATGTGTGTGTGTATGTGTGTGTGTATGTGTGTGTATGTGTATGTGTGTGTATGTGTGTGTGTTAAAAGAGACAGAAATGATGGGGTCAACAGATATGAGATGAGAATAATGACAGGAACTTTTCAAAAGAAATTAAATCTTGTTTGGAGTATTAAAAAAAAGGTTTATGGTGAATTTCATACACACACATACACACGCGCACGCACGCACACAGAACAAGAGAGAGAGAGAGAGACACACACACACACACACACAGAGAAAGCATACACACATACAACAAAAATTACATATGCACACTTCACACAAAGACAACACTTTCAATAGTTTCTGTTTAATTGAAAGTAAGGCACGGTAAAATGATACAGAAACAACCAAGGTAAAAACAACCTGGGCATAAACAGCCTTCTTAATTAATAAAACAGCGACTTTGTTTGCATGGCCTTAACAATGATAGTAGTGGGTGGAATGCGTAGTGCCTGGTCTTTTCCTGTGCTTGTAACTCACCATGCAACTCACTATTGGTGAGCCCTGAAGCTTTAGCCAAGGAACACACACACACACACACAAACATGCACGCACGCACACACACACACACACACACACAAAGATACAGGTAAGCTGACAATGAAAATTGTGCGAATTTCTCTAGTCTCTGACATAATAAAAGTGCTTTTGAATTTTGAACTTGCTGGTGTGCCTGTCTTTTCAAGAATTCGGATTTACCTGTTATTTGGGTTGTGCTTTTTTATTGTCAGCTGATTTTTTTTTTTGCTTTTTGCTTATTTTTTAAATGTTCTTCTTCTTAAGCAGTTGGTCCACACATAGACTAAATTCTTCTTGTATATATGTATCATGTACGCATGTAGGGGTAGGGGAGGAAGATAGCCTGGTGGTTAGAGTACTGCACTGCCCTTGAGATCTGACAACCCAGCATCCGTCCCAGGTTTCAGCCACCACCACCATGGAGACACCTGTTCAAGGGTGTTATTTTTCCCCCAGGACTTGACAACAACAGTGCTGACTCCACTCCCCCCCAAAAGTCTTTAGGATGAGATAATACAAGATACAGCCTCTAGTGTCCACTGACATGACTGTGGATAAAATGTCTCTCGACGATGAACTGAGCTAAGTCCTTTGTGCAAATGCATGCAAAAAATATTCTTGCACACCTGTTCCACCTTTCAGAAGAGTAGGCCACTGTGTGCCACTTGGAAAGAATGACAAATTTTAAAATAAAAAAACCAACAACACTTACACACTGGTGTCATGTTTAGACATCATCCCCGAAACCAGAATGCGGCTACCTTAAAGGTGGGTAAAAACAGCTGCGTATGCAAAGTCTCACCATGTGGTAAACCTTGGGCTTCAGCTGAGGATCAACCAAAACATGTATGCATGTATGTGTTGAACATCACTGACATGATAATACCAAAGGTATGATGATATGGTTACTGCCCAGACACATAAGTCACTTCATTTCATGTTGCTTATAGCGCCACCGACAACCAAGGCCATATCAGGACTGTCACTTTGCATCATTTACACCAGCAACTCCACTAACATTCACTCCTGCATCAAAATAAACACCATCTAATCCTACCAAAATAGCTCACGCCATCAATCTAACAAACACACAAAAAAGAAACAGAAAAAAGTTAAATTCATGACAAAATTCCCACAGTGTCTGGACTACACTCACTGAAGTTTATACATTTTGGAAAGGAAGGAGGCTGGATGGTTAGGAAATTCACCTGCCTGACAAGTAAACCGTGAGGTTATAGGTTCCATTCCCAGCCTTGCCCTTTCTTCCCAGTTTGACGAGAAAATCAAACTGAATGTCACAGTCCTTCGAATGAACGAGACCAATAAACCGAGGCCCTGTATGTGAACGCACGCAGAACATCTTGCGCACACCTTAAAAACCCGTTCCACCTTTTGGAAGAGTAGGGCATGTGATGCCAGTAAGAATGGAAGATAAAACTTCAAAACCGTATACAGACAGTTGCCGTGTTCAGACACATCCCTGAAGTCAGAATGTGGCTGCCTTCATGGTAGGAGAAAGCACTGTCGCGTATACAAAACCTCACCAAGGGTAAACTTTGAAGCTCTAACTCTTAAAACAGGGAAAAAACAAACCCAAAACATTTTAAAGACAAAAACGTTAACCAACGTTTGTTTTGAAATAACAAAACCACATGCTTCACTTTTATCTACCTCTAAATCTCATTAGTCTTGGGAAATCAAAAAAAAAACAAACAAAAATAAAGTTCAATCAAAGTGTGTTTGAAATTGCCAAAACAAAGTAAAGACTCAGAGAGATGGGGGGAAATTGATGACATGCACATAGTTACATAACCACAGAGAATTTGCTATGGCACAACTAAACATTGTGACAACTTCCCCTATCCCACAGTCTCATATACCGTTGGGGCACCACTGAAGATTTTGCAACCAGCTTCCTCCCATCCTTGCCATGTTCAGCTTTAACGTAGCAAGTCGTTCCCCTAGAGGCCAGTTCACTCTCTGATGTTGTCTTCCCATTGTCTGCCTCTTCGTCTCCCTCCTTGTACTGTTCCCTGTAGTAGGACAGTCTTGGCCAGTCCAGATGTTCGTGTGATGTATCCGTTCCACATCAGTTTGATGTCAGGAGCTCTTCATATGGCCAGATGGCGTTTTAACAATAATCTGGTTTTCACTTCCTCGTTGGTTATGTGATCTCTGTATGAGATACCAAGAAATTTGCGAAAGTATCTCATCTCAATTGCCTGCATCCTTCTTTCAGTATCTGCTGTCATGGTCCATGATTTCAACGACACAACACTACTGTATGACATAACATGTTAACAAACAATGCATACAAGCATAAATATATACATATAAATATTTGTTTGTTTTGATACGGAGATTGCACCATTTGATTGTGCTGTTTCAGTTATTTCATAGCCACAAACACTCGCTGAACACTTATGGAAAGCTATTTTGCAGGATAACTATTTTCTGTTCTATTAAGATTCTGTGGAGCACAAACACTCACAAGTTAAAACAGGAAAAAAAAATCTTTTGATTGAACAATGACTACTTTTTTTTTTAAACAGGACATTTTCACCTAGAAGAAATGTTGGCAGGAAAGCTTCATAACTGGCAATAAACATACACACTTGGGTTCAAATCTCCGCAGCAGCTTCTGGTGAACTAAGGGTGGGGATTCTTACAACCTCCCAGGTCAACTTCAAGTGCAAACCCGCCAGTGCCTTAATTCCCTTTGTGTGTATATACATGCTGAAGCTCAAATATGCACGTTGAAGATCCCATGCTTCATGTCAGAGTTAAGTGGGTTATGGAAAGACGAACACACCCAGCATACATCTCCAAAGTCGGAATGCGGCTACCTTCATGGTGGGAAAAAATGGTCGCATACGCAAAATCTCACCATTGGTGAACCTCAGAGCTTTAGCTGAGGAACAAAAAAACAAAAACAAAAAAAACCACACCACAAATGTTAACATTAGTGGGTAAGAAGGCCAACAAAAGAAATGTTAATAATGATAATAATAATTGGAATTTATATAGTGCTATATCTTGCAAAAACAAATCAAAGCGCTTGCATTCATCCTACTCTAACACATGCAATAAGTTACAATAAATAGTTTTTACACATTCAAATGTATACACATGTGCACGCATGCACACACAGTGGTTGTGCACCTTGGCAGGGTGATGGGAGTTTTGGCTATTGAGGGCAAGGACAGAAATGAGATGAAACAAGAGGTTTTAAAGAGGTCTTAGGTTTTAAATAAATATGTGTTTTGAGGCTGGATTTAAAAATGTCAAAAGTAGGCTTTTGGCAAAGGGAGAGAGGGAGGTCATTCCAGATTGATGGACCAGAAATAGAGAAAGAGCGACGGCCAACAGTGGATTGGTTGAATCTAGGTATTCGTAAGCACAGGGTATCTGCAGCAGAGTGGAGGGAACGAGAAGGAGTGTACAAGTGAAGACATTCACGGATGTAGGAAGGTGCTGTTTTGTGGAGGCATTTGTAACAGAGGGTACTGATCTTATAGTTTACTCTCTGTGGCACAGGCAGCCAGTGGAGAGATTGCAAGAGAGGAGTAATGTACTCAGATTTTTTTTCTGAGGACTAGTCGAGCGGCAGAGTTTTGTATACGTTGAAGAGAGTGGATAGATGATGATGGCAGACCAGCCAGAAGAGAATTGCAATAGTCCAGACGTGAGAGAATGAGAGACGTGATTAGTTTGGATGTTGCATCAGTGGACAGGTACTTTCGAACTGCACTAATACGACGTAATTGATAGTAGCGTGACTGGCAGGTCTGGATGATGAATTTTTGCATGGAGAATGTGTTATCGATAATGTTTCGTACTTACAAGCATGGCTTCAGTTTTATCTGCATTTAGCAGTAACTTGTTCTGTATTATCCAATTTTGGATATCTTGAAGGCAGTAGGACATATTTGTTATGAGAGAAGGCAGATTTTCAGGTGTATCAACTGCTCAGAATCTGAGAGTCATCTGCATAAAAATGATGGTAGATCTGATGACGGTTTATTATATGTGAAAGTGGAGCAGTGTAGAGAGTGAAAAGAACAGGGCCAAGAACTGATCTCTGTGGGACTCCACATTCCAGCTTGACAGGTGATAATTGAATCTTGTTTACTGCAACTGTTTGGAATCGGTCAGTAAGGTATGAACTAAACCAGGTGAGGTATGTGCCTGTAATACCAAACATGCTTTGGAGACGGGAGAGAAGAATTGAGTGGTCTATAGTGTCGAAGGCTGCAGATAAGTCGAGAAGAGTGAGAAGGGAGATTTTTCCTGTTAAAACAGAAAAAAAACCCTTTTTCATCCCCAATACTCTAAGCTGTATTGCTTTCAAGCTTTTGGTCACCGCGATATCTGCCAACTCTTTCCGACAAGTCTGACGAAAGAGCTACAGTAACACAGAAAATTCATATAGCAATATCCCCCAAATTGGAATGTGGCTACCTTAAAGGAGAGCAACTCATGGTCGCACACACACACAAATCTCACCAACCGGGAACCTTAGAGCTCCAGCCAAGGAACTACACACCCCCCCCCCCCCCCCCCCACCCACCCCCACCTGGAAAAAACAACAAAACCCAAAATAAAACACAAAAAACAGCAACAGTCAGAGTTACCGCAACAAATGTAAATATCTATATCTCTCTCTTTTTGTATGGCAGGCTTAAAAAACATAAAAACGGCTTTTTGGGGGGCTGGCTAAAATATCATCTCTTTCATACATTTTGCATTTGAATTGACTAGAGTAGTCAATTTACTTGTAGTTAAAAGCACCATTTGTAGGGGGAAAAAAATACAGGAGGCAACATTTTACAGCTAAAAGACTAACTGAAACCAAATCATTGCTGGAAAACAAAGCCTGAAAAACCAACTGAAACATATCAAATAATGAAAAAAAGAATGAACAATATATGTTGTGGATGAAAAAAAAATGCCTAAAAAAACCTCAACCCAACTGGAACATACCCTCAAATCATGAAAAAATATATTGAACACCAAATGTATAGGTACCTACACAAAGCCAGAACTATTGGAAAAAGTAGAAAATGCACAGACCCTAGGCAATAGAATAAAAACGCTTTGAAGTTTGTTCTGTTTAATCAGTTCTGTGTTTATGCTAACTCACTGGAAGCTGACACTGTAGCTCGGTTGTGACGTGCCAGTTTGGCTTTTATTTGATTAAAAATCAATCAACAATAAATTTAAAAAATGATAAAACCAGACATCTCATAATTCAGTTTAAAATTCATTTAATAAACTTTTGATATTTACACCAAATTTGTCCATAGAATGTTTAAATACTCATTTCATCAAATCTTGATATTTACAACAAAATTTTGCATCCACAGTTATCCAAATGTTTAGAACTCATTTCATAAACTTTTGATATTTACAAATAATGTTTTCCAAAGATATCCATATCTTAACAAGCCTTTAAAAAACCCCCAAAAACGAAGTCAATGAATGCTAAAAACACAACAAACAGTGTTGGCGTAATCACATGCTGACCATACATAACAAGGCATAATTCTGTCGCCAAGGAATCCACAACAGAAATAGGACTGATTTTATACACAACAAACTTTCCTCAGCCTCAGGACCCAGAGCATTGGCAGAGGATGGACATATCATCTATGAGAACACAAACAATCATGATGATCATACCATCCAATCATACCAAGCTAACAAAGGTGACCCTCCCCCATGAAATGAGTCACACTGCACCTGACCCATGTTTCTGCTAGGAGCCCACAGCGTGCCTATACAGCAGCGCTCAGTCAAAGGTTCAGGCAGAGTGCTAAAATTAGAGCGCCCCGACCTTTTTACCCCCACACCCCTCTCATTTCTTCACCCCTCCCCTTCCCCCTCCTCACAGCATCTCAAGCCTAGTAGCACGTACACATGCTCGCGCGGCAGGCCTAAGCCTAAGGCTACAGATCTGGGCTGGGCTAGGCCTACAGGAGACAAGCCCGCTGCGTGTGTGCATGCGGCCTGCCTATCCTCTTAACTCACACAGGCACTAAGCCTAGGCTAGATTGAGACAGCAAACAGACAAGATTTTGCCCAAATTTGAGCCCTTCAAAACTGATGAACACGTATCCTAAATACAACAAAAGTTGATTCAGCTTAAAAAATCAAACATTAACATTACATACCTGACTTTGCCAAAGTGAAACTTAAACATTTCAGGAGGAAAATTGCGATCGATTTACGTCACTAGCACAGAAATTATCACTCTCAATACTAAACAAAGAAGAGCTATCTGGTGAGAACATCCAATCTATCTGTTATTTTGGTTTATAACGCCAACACAAAAGTGCTGTACTTGTTCAAATTCACATCTCCACAACAACAAGAGAACACTGCACACCTGAATGTAGCGCTGAAGAAAATGACAAACGTATCACAAAGCATTACAAGTTGGAAATTAAAATCTGTGTGGCCACTTTCCCCCGCTGAAACAGTGGAAAGAATGCCGCGCTATCTTGATGGCGCCAAACTAGACCATTGCATCTGGTCGGTGCCAGAGCTAAAAATAGCACATCAGGGGTCAAGTTCCAGCGTCTAAGTGCAGCAGAAAATGGAGGAAAACGACTGCCGTGAGCCATTTCAGGCAGGTGGGGGTCAGGGTGTCGATGTTGACAGATGATAAAACTACCACCCTTCTTCTACCTTGTACTGAAGTATTGCGGCATAATTTTTGTTTCCTTTTGCTTTAAAACCACGTTTGAAAACACCCAACCCTTCATCCTGACCACCTAAAACAATGAAGAATTTGTCGATTTCTCATTTTTGTCACTTCTTGGAGTGCTAGCATTTCAATTTGTGATATTTTTCATATAACAGTCCTCTTTTCAGATTGTTTATTTATATATTTATTTTTCATTGCAGACTGACATGTTGACAACTAAAAATTGACCTTCAGTGCAATGCCACTCATTATGTGGTGAAGGGTCACATACAATCATAATTATCTTTCAAACCAAGCGCACAATTGACGCATTTTTCAGCACAGCAATTTTACAGCAAAACGTTTAAAACAGCAATAAAATAATTATGGGATTTATACAGATATATAATCTAAACAACCAGACAAAGAAAAGTAATCACATTTTAAAAAATTAATATCATCACAATGTTGTTCTTTAGATCTCTACATTCTCTTAAAAAGAGATGGTTTCACTTCAGATCAAATAGAAAATTTTTTTTATAACAAAAAAGACAAATAAAAGATATGGTACATCAACAGCAGAGATTCTATCAATTGATCGGTAAAACATAAACAAGTCAACAGGAACTGTTCCAATCACAGCACAATGCATAAAAGAAAAAAAAAGTATGATGATAGAATTCTTTAGTATACTGTTTCCGAGTAATACCAGTGTATTATACAAAGAAAACTTTCAAATACTTGGAATACATGCTAGTTTAAATACTGTGAATGCCACAGGGTATTGTCATGACTACAGATCAAATGAACCTGTCCTTAATTGTGGCGATACTACAGGTATGTATTCAAAATGCTGCTTTGTGCTTCAGCTTTTCACTTGAACAGACTGGTCACCATACACAAAGAGTGAAGAAACGTGTTTAAAACAGCTGCACATCTCTGTTCCTTTTCTGCTTAAACAAAAAACCAACAACAGCAAAAAAACCATCAAACAAATATCTTACATTTCCTTCACTGACAAGTCTGAAAAACTCTGAAATAAAAGTTAAAAAATGATAAAAAAGCAAACTTGGTAGAACAGTTGACAAACGCTCAAAAGAAGTTTGAAAACTAAACAAACGGTACACACAAACAGAAAAAAAGCTTCTTGTTTTTAAAAAACAAAAAAAGCATGTAATATCAACAATATCAACACCTGTAATTCCAATGAATAAGATAAGAAAAGAAAATGTTCATCCCAGAAGTCGGAATGCGGCTACCCTAATGGTGGGTAAAAAAACACAACAACAACAAAAAATGATTTTGCTAAATCTCACTGTTGGTAAACCTTTGAGCTCTAGCAGAGGAAATAAAAAAGAAAAAGACAAAAAGACAAAAAAGAAAACAACCACAAGAAAATGTTGATCATTTTTTTTCAGAGTAGAACTCTTGTCAATAATGTCATGTTCGTCATGATATGATTGTGACTATGTACCATCACAAAGCACAGCTCAGCCCAGTCATAATTTCTGCCCATTTTGCACAAATACAAAAAGACAACAACAACAACAAAACCAAGAAGAAAATGTTTCCTTCTTTTTTTTAGAGTAGAACTCTTGTCAATAATGTCATGTTCGTCATGATATGATTGTGACTATGCATCATCACAAAGCACAGCTCAGCTCAGTCATAATTTCTGCCCATTTTGCACAACCAAAGACACTGCAGACAGAGCCCTGACTAGAGTACAAATCCTGAATTTAACGAATGAAAATAATCATGCGCGCTTGACCGTGTGTCTCACAAACATTCATGCTCACACACATGTGTGCGTGATACGCATACACGGGCATACTCGCATACTGAAATAGGCATTCTATCTATCTATCCAGAAACAACAATGTGACTTTGCTTTTGAACTGCTTTGACTAGATGTTAACTGTAAGCATACACACATACACATGCAGGCCATAAATCACAGTCCCACATGGGAATGCCGGGGTGCCTGCCATTATAAACAGCATCCCCACCTTCTGGAAATTCTGTGCTAGGAGTTCCCTCTTTTCTGTCCCTCTCTTTGTCTCTGCCTTGTTCCTTTTCTTCCTGTCACCTTCTTCTCTTATTTTCTGCCTTCATAGTCCCTTCCCCTGCCTTTTTTAACCAGAGAGATGTCAGGTGCTTAACCACTAGACTGCCTTACCCCGGAAATTTTCCGGGGCTAAATGTGCACTCTATACGTCTACAACCCGGAAAATTTCTTGGGTGTTGAGCCGAAGTAAACAAGCCTGCTTCCTTGACTACAGTTACAGGGAAAGAACTCCAAAATTAATGGAGATGACTCTCTTGTTGCTTGGCAACATCCAGCTGCAAAAACCATGGCGAAAACAATCGTTTTTTAGCTCGTATTTTGTGTTTTTATGCATGACTGCCTGGGAAGTTCTTGTTCAAAATGGCTGACACTTCTCGTTGAAGGTATCAATAACTTTACACAGCTGTAAAAGTGGCAAGTAAAACTGTAGATTTACCTAACAGTGATGAAAACGATCGCGTATGATTCAGGAGATCGTGTATTTAAAAAACAATGAATGAGATTTGGCCTAGACTTATGTTTGATGTTATTGAGATGGGGGGTACTCAGAATGACAGTGGTGATGAACAAATCGTATTTTTGGTCGATTTTTTTACATTTTTAATATATTTTCGCAGTGAAATATCATGCTAATTTGAGCTTGCCTCAAAATAATCTACGATATATATACTGTCATTGGGTAGACTATCAGGAATATTCATGTAGTAGTTTCTGAGTAAGAGGGATATGAACATAGCAGTGGTACATAAGAATTTTATTCCCCGGCATATAGGGTGCACTTGCACTGGGCAGTTAAGAGGTTAACGGCAGTGAGATGCATTTTGGCTCATATGACAGGCAACAAACAGTTGCTGTCTGAGCACACAACAAAGAACTTTCTACACATAAATCCTTTCCCATCAAACTAAATACTAGCCACAAACACTACAGAAATGTGCTGCAACATTCTGGAGCCATATCTTAGATAGAATCTGAGACTCTATCTGACCCTTTGTGCAAGATTAATGTGATCAGATCCAGTGTGATCAGATCCAGTGTGATCAGATCCAGTGTGATCAGATCCAGTGTGAACAGCACCTGAGATTTACCAGTATACAAGAGAGTGACACGAAATAAGATAAACCCAAAATACAGGACGCAAAGAATTTTCAGTTCACCATCACCTAAGGGAAAGAGGAGGGGGGAGGGGGGGGGGGGGGGTGAGTAAAGAAAAAGAACGACATTGCATGAAGTGACACATCACTTTTTCCTTTATGTGACTTTAACTTCAGCCTTAGCAGCTAGTGCTGTACTCAGTGATGCCGGCAGATGAAACAGGTCCTCAGTAGCAGTGACAGGCGGGTTATGAAGGAAGATTGTTCATGTCGTGTGTATACAAGTGGACTTCCCTATCCTTTAACCCCCTACATCCTGTATGCTCTGCAGAATATCAAATGGAAGCTTTTCAAATCCTATGCATCCCCGTGGAGATGTTGGGGGCCTGTCAGTAAAGACAGCATCCCCACCTTCTGGTATGCAGGACTCTTAAACGTGTAACCAGAAGAGAGGTGTCCTGTAACCTATGCAGCCATTAGGCAGCACGGTATTAGAAACCTCAGCTTCTCTAGGGGCCAGCATCTTGAGGGTGACGCCCATCTCCTCTCCCTTCGCTGCTTTACCTTCCCTGACCCTAAAGAGGGAAGGTACCCATTGACAGCTGGGTGAACTGGGGGACTGTACTGAAGCCAACACACATAAACGGTCACCCATCCACGAAGTAACCACACTCAATGCGCACGCTCACTCTAAGCTTGGGGAGAGCACGTGAATGCTCTGGCCACTGAGCTCCCAGAACAACCACTCCCCAAAAGTCTATATGGGCATTTCCCATAATATTTAATACGACAAAATTAAATGAACATAAAAAGTCACAGCCTTTTAAGAAGGAAGAGAAAAGTGCTCACAATATCTGCATAGGATGACAGATGACAAAATTTACAACACTGCATGCACACAGGGACTAGATGTAAAAACAAATTTTAAAAGAAAAGAAAATCACACGAAAGCTTTTTCCATTATTCTCAAAATAAAAGAATGAAATGGAGAAATAAATAAATAAACAAACAAGTATTGAAAGCAATACCCCAATGAACACATCGGAATATCATGGTGTAGACAAGAGAGGTGGGACAAGTATATCAGCGCAAAGCAGTCAAAACAAATTCATACAACACGACTCTTCCGTTCCTTTCCCACCGGCTTGAACCAGACAAAAAAGACAACAAACACAAACAAATAAATAGTAAACAACAAACAACCCCCATCTGCCCCCCCCAGCTAGCGAACGCTGCCCCCACCATCACCTACCGACAGGCGCGGTCTTTAACGCCTTTCCGTACATGCTGTCCAGGAAAAGGCCGATGAAAACCAGCAGGGTGCCCAGCCACTGGCGGCCACTCATGGGGTGGCCGAAGAAGGCTATGGAGCAGAGGATGGTGAAGAACTTGCGCGTGGTGGTGAAGATGGAGCAGGTCAGGGGGCCAAAGTCCGTCACCGTTTTGAAGATGAACATCTGAAACATCACCTCCACTGTGTGACTGGCACGGGACGGCATAGCTCAGTGGTCGGAGCACTCGCTTTCTCCCAGCCAAGGTTAAGCAGTGTTGAGCGTGGTGGTTACCACTTGGATGGGTGACCGTTTGCGCGCCTTGGCTTCAGTACAGTCCCCCCATTTCCCCCAGCTGTAAATGGGTACCTGCCCTATTTAGGGTCAGGGAAGGTAAAGCAGCGAGGGAGGAGATGGGTGCCGCCCTCAATATGCTGGCTCCTAGAGAAGTGAGGTCTCTGACACCTCGCTCCCCTACAGCCTAATAAGTTATGGGATACCCATTACCTTTTACTGTGTTACTTATTCAGATCTGTAGACATGTGCAAAAGCTCATTTTCATATATAAAATAATCAAGGAGGGTGGCAGGATGGTTAAGAAGTTTGTCTGCCAACAAGTAAACCGCGAGGTTCTGGGTTCGATTCCCAGCCTTGATCTTTCTCCCAGTTTGACAAAAAAATCAAACTGAATGTGAAAGTTTTTCGGATAAGACTACAAATCCAGGCCCCATGTGCAAACACATGCAAAACATCAAAACCTGTTCTGTCTTTTGGAAAAGTAGGCCATTGTGTGCCTGTAGGAACACAAAAAACTGCATGCACACAGGTGTCGAGTTCAGACACCATTCTCGAAGTCAGAATACGGCTACCTAAATGGTGGGGTAAAAATGGTTGTGTTTATAAATGCCAAATCTCACCACTGGTGAACCTCGGAGCTCTAGCCAAGTAACAAAAAAACAACAACAAAAAAAACAAACTGAAAAGAACATCCCAAATGCTTACAGCCATGTTACCAATATTTCTGAACATTTTGAAACATTTTACTTCAGTTAGGTTACTAAATCTAGTAACTAGGTATTTTAACCAAAAAATATTTCTAACTATTAGGTGAAAAACACATGTTCACAAAAACAAGAAGTAAAATATTCAATGAAAAAACCCTTTTATTATCGATTGTGATGTATAACTGTAAATTACATTTTAAAAGATTTCATACTTTCTAGAAGACAGAATGACATATATCATATCCAACAACAACAGCAACAACAACACACATGTGCATGCTCTCTCTCTCCCTCCCTCTCTCACAAACACATGCCCCCCCCCCCCCCCCCCCCCACCCACCACACCACACACACAACACAAACAGACACACACTAACACAAACACTAACACACACAGAGACATACACACACACACACCCCTACCTGTCCAGCAGCACTGCAGACACCAAAGACCAGCATGTTGATGATGACGTAGGGGAATCGACCCACAAACCCCACAAACTCAAAGATCTCTCCTGTCACCACCAGACCTGTCATCATCGTCATCATCATCACCATTATCATCATCACCAGCATCATTATCATCATCATTGTCATATTATTATTATTATTATCATCATCATTGTTGTCATCATCACCATCCTCATCATCATGTTAGTATTATTGTCAGTATCATCCTCATAATACCATTAACACCATAATTATCATCATAACTTATAACGGTAAAAACCGGCATGATATTTACTGCTTCTAAATTCTACTTGTGATTATTTTCAGCTGTGAGCTTGCTGTTACGCTGGTTATTACTCTGTCATATGATATTTTTTCATGTTGTGCCAGCTGCCTTGGGAATGTACATAACTTAATTGTCACATGAATGAAAACTTACGATGTCGAGCAATGTGTACAGATATACGTAAAGAGAGTTCAGCAACTGACACTCCGCATAAAGTGAAAAATCCATTCTTTCATTATGAACTGCTGTATTTAAACAAAATCTGTTTTAACACTATCCCTACGTTAACCCTTCCACTGCTGGATATAATTATTGGCGCTCACAGGAATTGCACTTAAAACCAATAATGTTTAGCAGTGGCTACCTTGTTCTGTTTTAGGGTTTTTACACGCTTATGATTAACACTAAATAGGTAAACCTATACATTTTTGGAAAGTAGAGACAATGTAGAATGTGATACAAAAAACAAAAAAGACATTACCTAGTATGTAGCAGGAGATATCCCACAAATTGTATTGAAAAAACTCCCTGACAGGTAAGCCACCTCACCCTCTACTTTTCATCAACTACACCCCTTTCATGGCAGAGACAGAACAGAATGAACAACAAGGCAAACCAACATGTGTTAAAGGCATTAGAAGTGTGAGATAAGACTCCACTTCATTCAGCGTCTTATGTTGGTCACTAGCCTATCACTTCCACAACTGACTCCTTTAGGGTGGAGTCAACAACATTCCTTTCCAGATCATCATCACTCCTAGTAACCCTAATCACACAAAGGACTGGAAGTTAGACACTTGAGGGACCCTACCAAGTGAAAAGGAGGCACATTTCCCTAAAGTTACAATAATATGAACCTGATGTTGAACCTGACTTATGCAAGGCCACGATCGTGGCCCATCACAGTCTACCGGGAAGCCACGATCGTGGCCCATCACAGTCTACCGGGAAGCCACGATCGTGGCACATCGCGCTGTACGGGTTAAGGGAGAGAACCCCTCTTTCCCAGAACACGTGCACTGTGTGCATTTGTATGCTACTGTAATCCAGTAGTGGGTGATACAGAGGAAAGGGTAAGTAGATGGTTGGATACCCTGTAGCGAGTTACCCATAGGGAAATGGTTAAATAACAACACTGTAACATGATTATAAGCCATTATAACATGCATAATACTCTGACAAATGCATTTAATGTGTTAAACCCATTTTTTGGCTAGCTGGATTTGGAAATGTGTAGCCAGAACAGTTCTTTAAATAACATCATCTTCTGTTAAAGTAAAGTTGTTTATCAAGAAAAATATTGAAGCCAAATTTCACATACGCACACACACACGCACGTACACACATGTAAACACCACATGAGCAGATGTACTAAAAATACATAAACATAGTAGAAACACTCACACACATATGTTATACACAAGTGCGTGCGCACACACACATACAGAGACACACACACATACTCGCTCACTCACACACATGCCCATCCCCCTACCCACCACCACCACCACCACCACACACACACACACACACACACACACACACACACACAAACACGCACGACAAAATTTCCAAAACTGCATACACATGGGGACTTGATGTAAAAAAGCACAAAAGTGCTTATTCCGTTATCCTCGAAATAAAAGAATAAAATAAAAAAATATAAAAAATAAACAAAAAACACACACACACGCCATAAACCAAGCAAAACACGTCAGACATTATCAATCCACGACACAACGCCGCCACCGCCCCCACCCCCACAGAGCACTGACTGACTGACCGGCAGCCAGCCAGAGGATGGACCAGGCGTTGACGGCGAACATCATGCTGGTGGCCGCCGTCTTGTGCTCCCCTCGCATGCGGTCCTGCGTCGCTCCCGTCAGCCCGTCCATGGTCAGCGACAGCAGCTGCAACAGCACAACAGCGCTTCATGTATATACATGTATATATATATAGATATTGATATTCATACATATATATATATATATATATACATGGATCGGTGGTCTAGAGGTAACGCGCCTGTCTAGAATGCGAAAAGTCCGGGTCGGGTGTGTGCGTGGTTCGTACCCCGTTTGGGCCCGAAATTTTTCCCCATCCATTAGACCATGAGTGGTGGTCTGGGCGCTAGTCTTTCGGATGAGACGATAAACCGAGGTCCCGTGTGTTACACAAAATTTTCAGCGCACGTAAAAGAACCCACGGCAACAAGAGAGTTGTCCCTGGCAAAATTCTTAGAAAAAAAGCCACTCTGATAGGGAAACAAATACAGTTGCTGACCAAAAGAAAAAAAAAAGAAAAAAAAAAGGGTGGCGCTGCTCTTGTGGCGACGCGCTCTCCCTGGGGAGAGCAGCCCGAATTTCACGCAGAGAAATCTCGTGACTTAAAGTGCTATAAAAAAAAATATATATATATATATATATATATATATATAGTAAAATGAAAATAAAAACACAATTGTGCTCAGCTTCATTTCTCCTTTTATTTTTTTCAGCAAATTTTCGCTTCCCTCTGAAGCTTCCTCAGGCTGAATGGATAACCTATCAAGACCATTATCTTCATCCTCTGGACTGCACCCACTTGCCGGCCCCCCTTCAACTGAAGATGAAATCCTACTACCACCAACTGAACAGCCTACATATCCAACTGGTGAAGCTGAAGTCAAAAGAGATGGCTTATGTTTCACGTGTGGGGTAGGTGATGATTTTGAGCAACCACTCAGTAACCCACTAGTTTAACCCTTTACCATTCGCAAATCTTACAGAGAAACTCTCTGTAGTATTCGAAAATTCACGCAGTTTTTTTAAGAAAATAAGGTACCTCAAGTACATAGAGAGCGGTACGGTAAGTATTGTATGCAGAGCATTCATATTTAGCCAAAGTATTCCTATGATGTTGTACTTTGTTCTGAACCCCAAGATGTGTGTCCTACCTACATGTGTCGTGCTGCTGTCCCCTCTTTGTCACCAAGTAAAGGTAACATTGCAGTGACATCATCTTCTGAGTCTACAAATACCCTCTAACATGCGCAATATATGTATGTGAGTAAAAAAAATAATAAGTGGTCCTACCTGAATGTGTCCTCCATCGCATCCACGGTGATAGTAATCCAATCGAACATTCACACTTGTCACAACATTACTGTCACCAAGTCTACATTCTCTGAGTGGAAAGTATTCAAACATTTTGAAAACAACGTTGACTAATGCACATATATCCATTATTTACAAATATATGCTCACGCCTACTATTTACAAAAACACTAGTGTGTCCTTCACCATTAGCCAGTTACATGGCTGTCACAATGCAGGTGTCACAGCTCAGTGTCACAGCTGTGTCACCTGTCCCCTCACATGATGTCACTGGTGGTTTTCTTCCTGTGTCGGCTGCCCCACCAGATTCTGCTGGTGGTAATCCCTGAAGCAGTCTCTTTTGTGATGACACAGGGACACTTCACAGAACTGGCACATGTAGGAAGTCTCCACCTGCCCGTTTTTAGGTGTGCGACGCCCAGCAATGACGCATTGACGACATACTCTTTTGCAGCCGTCTCTCTTCACTAGCTTGTGCTGGTTGATGGTTTGAAAGGCGATAGGGGGCTGTGAAGCAAGTGTTCTTTTTGCAGCTATCCTTTTTCTTGAAGTAAAGCCCCCCCTCAGCTGTTCAGCAACATCGCAGCGGAATGACAGGTGGTCATATCGGCTTTTGACAGGTGGGTCATGTGATGACTTCTCCCAGGTGAGAAATGCCTGCACGATACACAGGTTCAGCATGGAGTTGAATATGTATCTCCACCACTTCTTGTTGGCATGGCCCACAGGGTAGTAGGACAAGTGCTGGTCACATTTATCCACACCTCCCATGCTTCTGTTGTAAGCTGCAATGACAGTGGGGATCTCCTTGTCACCTGTCATCGTCTTACCTGGGGGCTGGTTGGAGCTCAGCATGAAGATCTGTCGCTTGTCTTTATAGACTGTGGCCATCAAAGGGCCTTGTTGCATCTGCAGCAGATCTCCTCTGTTGTCTAGCTTGGCTCTTTTCACTTCGTCAGGCAGTCCTTTCCTGTTTGACATGATTGTCGCACAGGCATATGTCCCTTTGTTGCGCAGGTGTTTCAGGAGGACACTGAGGTGAAGAAGCGGTCGAAGTATAGGTGCCTGTTTTGGTTGAAATATTCGGAGGCCAACTTGTTGACAACTTCTTCCCCTAGGCTGACACTGGTGTCCTGGCGACTGTGACGACCAGTGTAGACATAAAAGGCCACACAGTATCCTGTTTCTGCGTCGCACATTTGCCACACCTTGATTCCCCATTTTGTAGGTTTTGCTGGCATGTATTGTTTGAAAAATAGCCGGCCTTTGAAACCTATCATGGATTCATCAATGCTCAAGTCACGGCCTGGATTGTAATGTGACTTGAACAGGGGTTTGAGCATGTCGAGGAAGGGCCTAATCTTGTACAGGGGGTCATAGTCAAGGCTGTCACGTCCAGGTGTGTTGGCGGTGTTTCTCAGGTGAAAATACTGATTCAGTTTGAGAAATCTGGTTTTTGTCATTGTTGTACTGATCCATGACTCAGAAAATCTCGAATCAGTGGACCAGTAGAGATGAAGCCGTGGCAAACGCTTGATCCCCATCATGATCAAAATTGACAGGTAAGCCCTAATTTCCTCTGGTGTTGTTTCTTTCCATAATGGATCGTTGACTAAGCCTTTCGCAGCGATCTTTTGCCTGGCGTAATTGTTTGTTTCATCCGCTGCAGTTTGAAAAAAATGTTGGGGCACAAACAAAAAAAGGTTGTCTAAGGGCTTGGCATTCAGTGGGAGAGTTTGCACCGGCCCACTCGGCAACGTGAAGTCTTGCCCTGTGACTGGCACTTGCGCGCCTCGCCACGTCGTCTGCAATGAAGCCAACGGAATGTTATCCTCAGCATCACTTTCCGACTCACTATCTTCTCCTATTTCATCTCCTTCTTCTACATCTATTTCAACATCAGATTCAACATTTTCTTCTCTTTCGAACTGTTCCACTTGAGCCAAAATAGCTTCAATTTCCACATCAGTATACTCCTCCCAAATCGTATCCTCAATATTTGCTGCCATCTTTAGCTACAAGAAAGCGTGGGAAAGACAAAGCCAGTGAGTGGTCAATTTCTTGTGAAAGGGAGGCTGTGTAGCATTGAATTTGGTTTCCATTCCTTCCTTAGTTTATGCTGACCCCAGTGGAATGTTCATTCATGGTGTGCGTGTACTAGGTAGAGCTTAGTGCGTGATGGAAAATCCCCACTAGGCTGAAATTACGTCCGGCGGGCTGCGGCGGGTATAAATAGATGCGGGTGAGCGGGCAGCGGCGGGCTGCGGCGGGTAAAAATGGGAAAGGGTTAAAAGATGGTTTTATCATTAGGTTATCCACTTAGCCTGAGGAAGCTTCAGAGAGAAGCGAAAATTTGCTGAAAAAAATAAAAGGAGAAATGAAGCTGAACACAGCTGTGTTTTTATTTTCATTTTACTATTTTACCTCAACTGTGTGCTTGAAGGGAGTGGTGCCCAGCAGAATTGTGGGTTTTTATCAAGACAATTATATATATATATATATAATATATATATATATATATATATATATATATATATATATATATATGTGTGTGTGTGTGTGTGTGTGTGTGTGTGTGTGTGAGTGTGTGTGTGTGTACATACACAATGCAGAAGATCAAATATGCACGTTAAAGATCCCGTCATTCACGTCAGGGTTTGGTGGGTTAAGGAAACACGACCATACCCAGCATACATCCCTCCCTGATAGTGGGCAAAAACGGTGGCATGTGCACGAAAATCTCACCACTGGCGAACTTTGGAACTCTAGCCAAGGAACCTCCCCCCCCACCAAAAACCCCCCATCTCTCTGAGAGGACAGGATAGCTCAGTGGTCAGAGCGCTCGCTTTCCCCCTAGCCAAGTTAAGCAGTGTCGAGCGTGGTTACCAGTTGGATGGGTGACCGTTTGCGTGTCTTGGCTTCAGTACAGTCCCTCAGTTCACCTAGTTGTAAATCGGTACCTGCCTCTTTAGGGTTAGGGAAGGTAAAGCAGCGAGGGAGAGGAAATGGGCACCGCCCTCAATATGCTGGCTTTCCTAAGACCTTATAGGTTATGAGACACCTTTACCTTTACCTTACAAGAAAACATCTTTTTTTAAACACTTACTCAGCATAGGTGACTTTAGTCAATACTATTAGTATTGTTCACCGCCATAGGCGACTTTTGTTGATGGCACAGTATGTTAAAAAGGACAGTTTTTCATACAGTGACAAGGTTTCACACCTACAGTTCGACTTGCGCATGTGATAGCAAACAAATCCCTGGTTTTGAGTGGAAAAAATGACCCGTGTTATTCTGACACAGACTGAATGCCAAGAAATCAGTGACAGTGCTGGAAAAACTTGGTGCTGAAGTGAAGTTCTTCAGTCAGAAATTGGCAGCAAAAGAGTTATTGTGGGACATGGGGGTCAAAACTGATCACATTTTGTTGACAAGCTCATGTTTGAAGTCCTACCACATATTGAAAGGGCACCACTTGAACAACCTAAAAATCTATGAAGTACTCAAGCTTTATTCACTGTTGCTATGAAAAACAATCCAATACAGCTACAAAAACTAAATGGTTCAAACTTCTATACTGTTTTATCTGTAACAAGTACAAGAAACCTGTTTTTACACTCATATTCTACAACCTAAATTCTTTAAGTTTTCACAGGAAGATCTTCATAATAATGTTGGCTGAAAGTGACAAGCGCAGACTGAGATATGTTGGTCATGCAAACAGAAACACACAGACAAGTCTGATGACGACAGTTCTCTCAAGGTAAGGTTGAGGGCAGAAGGAAAAGAGGCAGACCCCCAACATCCTACATTGCCAACATCATCACTGAGGTCAGTGGTCTGGGAGGAGGGCTTACAGGAGATGGTAGAACTCAGCAGAGACAGAGAGAGATGGCGAACCCTGGTGGTGGCATTGCGTGGAGCTCCTACCGTCAATAGCAGCGATGAAGACAGATGAATTGAGTTTTGAGAAAAAGGAGCAAAAAAATTTAGTCTGTTGTGCATGTCTGTAATATATATGCAAAATGCATAAGCTTGCCCAATTGTTTGCTTGAAAGTGCATGTCTATATATCTATCTATATATACATATATCTATATCTATGTATGTGTGTGTGTATGAGTGTAGGTATGTATTCTGTCAGTTTCACTTTAGTAATCAATTTGGTAACAAACATATTTGGCTTTCAAACCAACAATGGGAAAATATAATTTTTTTCCCTTCTGAACTAGAGAAGAAAAATAGGGAATTAAGTGAGTGTGTGAGTGTGTGTGTGTGTGCGTGCGTGCGTGCGTGCGTGTGTGTGTGCGTGCATGTATGTTCATGACACTCTCTCTGCCTTTCCAATTTTCCTACCAATACCCCCTTTCCCCTTTGATCCTTTTCTCATCCTTTGGTCTCTTTCTCCACACCCTCACCTCACCTCACCTCATAACCTGCTTCAGCCAATTATGAACACTCCTATCTGCTCACAAATCAATATATCTTACAATGATGGTGTGCTCAAAAATCAATAAATCTTGTATTGATGATGAGTAGTTCCAGCTGGTCTTTTCAACACAGACCTATAGGCAAGTCAAGCCAAGCTGTCGGACCCACTACATGGGGGGAGGGGGGAAGCAGGAAGGGGGGGGGGTGGGGGGGGGTTAGGGGGGGAGGCGGAGTGGAAACTGATGGGGAATGAATCTATGCGCTAGTGATGACTGATAACAGCTCTTTGTATGATCTATCTGTAACACTTGTGAGAAACTGTCTTTGTTAACCTTCGAAAGGAATATATATACAGATAATACAAAAATGATTTGTTTACAGTGCCAGGTTAGCAAATAAAACTTGATTTGAGGTCAGATATCTGTTGCACTAGTGAATGCATAGCCCTGAATAAGTGTTTTTAAGATTTGTGTGAGGGTGAGCTGAGCTAAAACATATGAATTATGCCTACCTTTCCAAGCCTGTTTACTGATCTGTGTATTTTCATGAGGCAGGGTCAGACAATGCAAAGAATGACATCAACACAAAGAAGAAAGTAATGTACAGGTGAACTTCATAAGCCCATGGTTATCACAAAAGATAGAAATAGGAAATGCTTTGTATTTTTGTTGGATTTTGCTGTTGTTCTGCTTTGATTACAGCTCCAAGGATCGCCAATGGTCAGATGTATGTGACCGTTTTCCCATTTCAGACTTGCATTCTGACTTCAGGGAAAACCAGTGTGCATGCGCTTTTTGTCAAATTTGTCACCCGTTCCAACTGGCACACAATCCTACTCCTCCAAAAGGCGGAACAGGTTGTAGCGTGCACACAAGATGCTCTCTGTGTGTTCTGTCTGTCTGTCTGTCCGTCTGTCTTTTGTTGTGTTTAAAGTATTTCCACACATGGGGACGGGATAGCCTAGTGGTTAGAACATTGCGCTCGCAATCTGATGACCTGGGTTCGATTCCCGTCAAGGGGATATTTTCCCCTGGAGTTAACATCAGTGCAGACTCCACTCTCCCCAAAAGTCCTTCGGATGAGACTATAAACCAAGGCCCCGTGTGCGAACGCACGCAAATCATCCTGCGCACACTTTAAATCCTGTTCCGCTTTTCGCAAGAGTAGGCCATTGTGTGCCGGTGGGAATGGATGACAAAATTTACGAAACCGCATCCACATGGGGACTGGATGTAAAAAAGCACATAAGTGCTTATTCCATTATCCTCAATATAAAAGAATAAATACAAATAAAAAACATAGTGTATATACATGTAGACTAGTGTGTTTGTACACGGGGCTTTGGTTTTATTTTCTCATGCGAGTTTCTCATGCGAGAGACTATTGGGGGAGTGGAGCTGGTAGTGATGTCAGCTCCTGGGGCAAGCTTCCCTCAAACAGGCGCCACCAGGTCACACGCTCGATGCTCCAGCCACTACGATATCCCACTCCCCACTGTCCAACTTTTTTTTATGTCTTCTTCGTCAAACACTCAAGACCAACTATTGTTGCCTGTCATTTGAGCCACAATGTGTTGTGTTGTGTTGCTGTTAAGCGCCTGACAAATCAGGCCCAGCGGCTCTAACTGAGAATTGTTATCTTTGAAGTTTTTATGGGGGAAAAATAGGCAAGAAGCCAGAAAACAAGAACAAGGATGAGGTGACAGGAAGAAAAGGAGGAAGGCAGAAAGAAAGAGAGAGATAGCAAAGAGGGAATTCTGAGCACAGAAGGTGGGGATGGTATTTATACTGACAGGCTCCCCAGCATCACTACGCACACAGGGTAAACTTTTCGGCATGAAACACACACACATTGAACAGGATGGGATAGCCTAGTGGTTAGAACACTGCACTAAAAATCTGATGACCCAGGTTCAAATCTCATTCAAGGGGATATTTCCCCTGGAGTCAACATCAGTGCTGACTCCACTCTCCCCAAAAGTCCTTCAGATGAAACTATAAACCGAGACCCTATGTGTGAACGCACACAGAACATCTTGTGCACACATTATATCCTGTTCCACTTTTCAAAAGAGTAGACCACTGTGTGCTGGTGGGAACAGTTGACAAAATGTACAAAACTGCATACACATAGGGACTGTATGTACAAAAAGCACATTAGTACTTATTCCATTATCCTTGATATAAAAGAATCAATCAGTCAATCAATCAACCAATCAATCAATCAATCAACCAATCAATCAATCAACCAACCAATCAACCAACCAATCAATCAGTCAATCAATCACATCCACACACACACAAAAACCCCCCCAGCAACGTTGTCTCTCACCAGCAACATTTCTCCCATCCCCATGGTGTGATCGTCGGAGGTTGACGACGCCTTGTCGTCCTTGTAAACAAACAGCGCCACACCAACGACGATCATCAAGACGAAGACGTACTTGGCCACTGGGTAACGCTTGCCGGCAAACAGCACCCCCAGTATCATCACTGGAATCGGCTTGGCAGATTTCCCCAACACCTGGCAGAGAAAGTCATGAGAAAGTGACGTTCACCATTTCTGTCCGTATACATCCTTCGGATGAGACTATAAACCGAGGCCGTGTGTGCGAACGCACGCAGAACATATTGCGCGTGTGTTAAAAACCTGTTCTGCCTTTCGTAAGATTAGGCCATTGTGTGCTGGTAGGAGCGGATGACAAAGTAAAAACCAAAACAAAACCCAGCATGCACGTAAGTGTCGTGTTTAGACTCCATCCCGGAAATTGGAATGCAGCCACCTATATGGTGGGGAAAAAACAACAACGACCGCATACCCATGAATCTTGGAACAGATGACAAAATTTACAAACTGCATACACACGGGGACTGGATGTAAAAATGCACATGAATGCTTATTCTATTATCCTCGATATAAAAGATAAACCAATAAAATAAATGACATGTATATGATGGATGTCTGAGTGTCATGTGTGTGGTTAGCTTTGATTTTTTTAAATATTAGATACATTTTATTTTATTCTATTCTTTTTTGGTTGGTGGGTATTTTTGTTTGGGTTTGATTAAGAGTGTTTTCGTTTTATGGGTTTTTTCAGAGGAGGGTGGGGGGGGGGGGGGGGGGGGGGGGGGGGGTAGGTGGAAGGGATTGTTTTCTGTGTTTTATTGCAAGTCATACAAGAATGAATGCTTTAGATCTTCATAGATCTTCTCAAACACAACACATGCTGAGATGTCCACCATTACAATATATGTTCCACCCCCTCTCTCTCTGTCTCTCTGGCTCTTTCTCACTCACTCACTCACACACACACACACACAACCATACAAACACACACACACACACACACACACACAGTGACACACCCATACAACCACACACACACATAGTGCCAACACTATTCCCCCCAAAAGTCCTTTGGATAACACTATTAACTGAGGTCCTGTGTGCAAATGCACTCAGAACATCTTGTGCTTATGTTAAACACCAATTCCACCTTTTGTAAGTGTAGGCCATTGTGTGTCGGTGAGAATGGATGACAAAATGTATAATAACCATATGCACATGGGCACTGGATGCAAAAAAAATGCACACAAGTGCTTATTCCATCATCCTCAACGTTAAAAAACAAAAAGTGAATAGAAATAATATTTGTTTAACACACACACACACATGTTTCAAATACACACACACAACACTCCCCCCACCACCCCCCCCCCCCTTACACACTCACATCACACACACAGACACAGTACACAAAAACATACACACACACATGTGTACATACACATGCACACACACACACCACACCACACCACACACACACACACAGAATACACATGTACACAAACCTGTGTAGGGTAGGGCACATGCTGTAAAGAATGGTTGCTGGCCACCATGGCTCCTAGGTAAGTGAGGGAACACACTGCATACAGCCGCCCTGGCGTGTGGTCATGTTCCTTCACCACCATCATTGCTGTAAAAAAAATAATTTAAAAAGAGGTAAAAGTTAAGGACGTTCCCGTGACCTATGTGGTCATAGGGGAGCAAGGCATCTGAGACCTCACTACAGCACTATATAAATTCCATACATTATTATTATTATTATTATTATTACTCCAGACCTCACTACTCCCTCGCTGCTTTACCTTCCCTGAGCCTAAAGAGGGCAGGTACCCATTTACAGCTGGGTGAACTGGGGAACTGTACTGAAGCCAAGACGCGCAAACCATCACCCATCCACTTGGTAACCACGCTTGATGCTGCTTAACATTGACTGGGAAAAAGTGAGTGCTCTGTCTACTGAGCTACCCCATCCCCAATCACACAAAAAAGCCACAAGCAACACCATAGAAAAAAGCCGTAATTCTCAATGAACACCCCCCCCCCCCCCCCCCCTCATACACACACACAGATGTATATAAATAATATAATATACATATATATATATATATATATTTATATACTGGACAGATTCATAGCTACGTTATAGCTCTCATAAAGTTGGTAAAGACATAAATCCTAATTAAAAACTTGAATTTAATTAATTCACCATGTTGTAGATCATACCAAGTAGGCCTACTCCCACGCATGATACTTGACAGTAAGCTTCTTGCAACAGACCTGGCTAAATTACCATAACATGGCAAAGGCGTATCATGCAAAGGATTTTCAGTAAAATTGACAAGTTTATATTGCACACTGATTGAGGATTTTTGTTTCTCAATCCCACCCCCATACGTAAACATAAATATATAATTTAAATATATATACATGTACATTTATAATCATATACATTCATATGCATTTATAATCATATACATACATATATAAAGGGCTGTTAGCTTTAATCATGATCAATTATTATTCATAGTATTAAACTCTGACATCCGTCCAGGTGAACATCCGCCTTAGTACAGTGGTTAGCGCCTTGTGTAACGGACTGAAAGGTCACAGGTTCAGATCCCATGATAACTATAGGAATTTTTTCAGACTCCAACCCACTCCTACCCAGACTGCCAGAGTGAGTTTGCTATGGGCTCATAGGGAAGGCTGGAACCACACAGTCCATCTTCATCCACTTTATGGATGCCATTTTGTATTTGAGGGTGTTACCTAACCAACACTGCAGGTGTCTGTATCTCTCGGGCTGGGTTAATGCTAGGATATAATCATTATGATAGGAAGCATAGAGTACAGCTGTTTCATGCGGTCTCAAAGCCAATGCGCTTCTATAGCAGCAAGATTACTTCATCCTCATTGATCGTCATGCAATGTAAAAGCAATCTGTCTCTGAGTCGCTGGCTCACAAAAGATGAGGCAGCAAGAAGAAGAAAAAAAACTATACTCACCCAGTCTAGCAAAGAAGGCATTGATGATGCACTGCACGAAGACCAAAGAGAGTGTGTAGTGAAACTTCTCTCCTTTCTCTCCATATTTGGCTTTGGTTCTGGTGATACACATCAACACATTATACAAAAGAATATATATTTAAACAAAAAATTAACAGTGACAAGTGGGTACAGCTTTTTGCCCACAGCTATAAATTATAATGCTGGGTCAGATAGAACCAAACATTTATAGTAAAAGTATATACAGCAGGAATCCTGAAATTCAAGAAGCCATACTTACAACAAACAAAATACAGAAATTAGTATTGTGAGAGATGGCAAAAAATTCATGAATATATATTTTTTTTAAATTCAAGAGACCCCTCTCCCCCACACACACACATACAAACACGCAGCATGCATGTTATCACATGGTTGGTTCACACATTGTTGTAGGATGTGTCTCCATCTTCCACCCCCACCCCACCCTCCTGTTTTGAAGCTGAGATGGTCTAAGGCTGCTGATGACAAAAAGATCTAACTCTGTCATTCACTCATTTGCGAAATTATGCTAAAAATCTAGAATGATGACTTACATTGATACAGAGCTAATAATAATATAATAATCACAATGATAATCTGATCATCCTCCTTAACTTTCACTAATAATCAACATTTCCAATCAATAGCATGATCCTCCTCCTTTAACTTTCCCTAATAATCACCAACTACAACAATCAATGGCATAATTTCTTCATGTCTTCTTTGATGACATTTGTCCAGGCACATCAGTATGGCTTCTATTCTTGGGCCCTATTGAAGACTAGTATTAATTTAGTCATACTTTTGCATGCTGTACTCTGCTTTTTTTCTTTCTGGCATAGACTTTATATAAATCTACAACTCTCCTGTTGCATGGCTTACACATCAAAAGGTCGAAGCAGTGATACTGATTGTGTCCACGTACTGCAGAAAAGAAAGTCTAGATAGATCGATCTACTTTCGGTCCTCTACTTAATAGCTTTCGTCGAAATAGAATTTTAAAAAGGGATAAGGCCAACGCGACAGCTGTTAATAAATCTTAAGAATATACAATGAAATCACATGTACTAAAGTAGAAAGTCATACATTTAAAAGCTTTGTTAAACTTACATCGTTTCCTGGAGAAGGCCGTAAAGAAAATAACAGCCAAAAATACCCAGAAAGCAGACAATTAGCATGCGTGTGCCAGCGTGCGCGGCCATCTTTGAATGCGGCGATACGTCGGCATTACCGGGAGGATAAATGATTGTTTCCTTTCCAGGCAAGGCGATAGAATTCATTGAAAAACGATCTTTGTCTACTCCCGACATGACACCGATCTGGTGAAAGAGAGACAGAGTGGGGGAGACGTCCCGTTTCTATGCCAACTGAATACACAGTCTTCGAAAGATAGGATCACATTGCCTGTTGCTTTGACTGAGGCAGATAAGACAATACGTGGGCGTTGATTGGCTGGATGCAAGTTTGCTCAATAGTCTTGTTTGCCTTCATAGAGTGCTACTTCTGAAATAAACCTCACACATACCACAGTATAAAAATCACTACTAAAGTATTATCTGAACTAAAAGCGATGGACAACACCTTACAAACAGTTCTTCTTTTTCTTCATTGAACGCTCAGATAGCAACTATTGTTGATTGTTGTCTATCACATGTCAACAATATGTAGTAGTAGTAGTTCTTCAGTTTAACGTCCTTCCACTAAATAGTGATATCAGACGGGAAAGTGTGTGTGTGTGTGTGTGTGTTAGTAGAGAGAGGGGTATGCACATAAATAAACAATAGCAATAAACAAATATTATGAAGAAAAAAAAAGAAAAGAAAAGAAAAAGAAAAAAAAGCATAAACAAGAATTCTGAACAGAAAAAATGAACAGTTAAAATATTAACGTTGCAATTCATATAACTAGAAGCTATCCTCATATTAAAGGAGTCTAAACATAGGAGTATGACTTAATGACAAAACAATTTGTTTCATTAGAGGAATGTCTTGTAGAATTTGCTGTAAGCTACGAACTGGGAAGGCAGGTAAAACGTTTTTCAGATCTCTGCATCCTAAAAGAATATGATCATTGGTAAGATTTTCGCCACAGATACATGTTGCTTTTTTGGAAAATTTAGTTTTAAAAGCATTGAGCTTTAACCTGTAGATAATAGATACAACATTTCTATATTCATGTAAATTACGATATTTGATCTTATCAAAAGATAATACATGGGCTACATCATCACTCCAGGAATAACTGGTACCTTGTAGCTTCTTTTTAAAGTGTTTCCAACATGCATTTTGTAACATGTTATAGCCCTCGTGGATGGATAGAGGAACACTTATGCTGCAAGACCCATCCCTATGTTCAGCTCCACCTTTTGCTATTCTGTCAACTTTTTCATTAAAGTAGATACCACAGTGCGAGGGTATCCAGCAAAAGGTAACACCAGTGCCTCGTATCATCAGAAAATGAATTAGATGACTAATTTCGATTATGAGATCTTGTCTCACTTTTGAACTGAAGTTTCTCAGAGCAAGTAAGACTGACCTGGAATCAACACAGAAAAGCGTTTGAAATATGTCTTTAGGAAAATCTAGAAGATAATATAAAGCCATCAAAATAGCAGATAATTCAGCTGTAAATATAGATCGATTTTTCCCAATAGAAAATGATCTCTCTACTTTCAAAGATGGAATTACAAAAGCTGCACCCGCCTCATTGTTGTTCAAAAGGGAACCGTCTGTGTATATTTTTAAATGATTTGGATATGTAGTTTGTACATATTATTTTACTGATGAGCTAAGGATATTTTCATTACCTTTTTTAGTGTGTGTGTGTGTGTGCGTGCGTGTGTGTGTGATCTTCTTTTATTTTGAGGATAATGGAATAAGCACCCATGCGTTTGTTTGTTTGTTGTTGTTTTCTTTTACATTTATTCCTTTTAACGGTTGTCTGCCACGGATCGGTAGATTCTGAAAACTTTGGCACTAATGAACTCGTATCACAGGTATGGAAGTGTAAAAGTAAAGGTGTCCCATCACCTATGTGGTCGTAAGGGAGCGAGGCATCAGAGACCTCAGCTTCTTCGGGGGCCAGTAGGCCCTATATTGAGGGTGGCGCCCATCTCCTCTCCCTCGCTGCTTAACCTTCCCTGTCCATAAAAAGAGCAGATACCCAGTTATTGCTGGGTGAACTGGGGGACTGTACAGAAACCAAGGTGCGAAAACGGCCACCCATCCACTTGGTAGCCACGCTCGATGCTGCTTAACATTGGCTGGAGAAAAGCGAGTGCTCCGACCACTGAGCCATCCCGTACTCGTGGAAGTGTACAGGAACCTTAAATCCCTGATATTCAGCAATTGATCAAAGTAACGGGGACTACCGAACCACAGACACTGTTCTCTTCATCCACAATGATCGATGATGATGATGATGATGATGGTGGTGGTGGTGGTGGTAATGATGAGTTTGATGATGATTATGATGATCATGATGACGATTATAATGATGATGGTAATGGTGATTATGATGATATGACGATGATGCCATGGACATTCACCCTTTCTGACGACACTAGTTATGCAATCAGATTGGAAGGACATCCACATGTTGAACCAGTTTCCACAAACTGGACTCTCTTCAAGCAAAAAGTATGTCATACGTTGACGCAATCAGCGTATAACAGAATCTACAGATTATCACTGCAATTTTCATACCCCAAAAATCATAATCTGCAAGTTAGATTGACTGTAAACTTTAAAACAAACTTTACAAAATATAATTTTGTTCAAAACAGATGCTTAAACTCGTAGAAGGGACGTAATGAAGAGCATGTACAAGTAATTAGGTTGCTTCCCTTTAACTGTAATCGAAAACAAAGTTGTTTTTGTTTTGTTGTTTTTCAATACCGTTTTGTCATGGGATCTTCTTACGGGCATCTTGCAGACTCGATCACTGTTTATCATCATCATCATCATCATCATCATTATTGTTATTATTATTATCATTATTGCTGTTGTAAAACCCAGTAAGAAGAAGAACAGGTTTTTTGTATACAAATTATTATGTCAAATAACTTATAAGGTAGACTGACCCCCCCCCCCCCCTTCTTACACACACACACACACACACACACACACACACACACACACACACACACACACACACACACACACACACACACACACAACATGAGGTCAAAGATGTAATTCAATCCCTTAGTAATAAAAATACAACAGTAGGAATAGATGCTGTTTCAAATGAAATGTTAAAACATTTACCTGATAATTGGATTTCACCATTACACGAACTATTTCAAAAATGCTGGGCAGAAGGTACACTCTATTATGGAAGCAGTCTGTAATTATTCCTATCTTAAAACAAGGGAAAGCCAAAGAAGACAAAAATAGCTATAGACCCATTTCATTAACATCACATACAGGAAAGCTGATGGAAAAAATCATTTTGAATAGACTGGGGTATTACTGTGACAAGAATAAAGTACTTCCAGTTAATCAGGCAGGCTTCTGTAAAGGCAGGTCAAGTATTGATCATCTGGTTAAGCTAACTACACAAATTAAACATCAGTTTGCGCGTAGAAAAAATATTCTTGCTACTTTCTTTGATGTCCATAAAGCTTATGACCAAGTTTGGCATGCACGATTACTATACAAACTTAAATCTATTAGTTTGTCTGGTCATAAATTATTTACTTTTATGTTAAAATTTTTCTTAGTGGCAGAAGTATCAGAGGAAAAATTGGAAATACATATTCCAACCCAAGATTTCCTCAAATGGGTATACCACAGGGTTCTGCTATTGATCCTTATCTCTTTAACATTTTGGTTTATGACCTTCCTAGTTCGTTATCGAATAGTGTGGTCCTTGTTCAGTATGCAGATGACCTTTGCATGTGGATGGAGACAACTATGAAAAAGTCAACACCAAAAAGACGATTAAATTATATTAAGAAAGTATACCAGCTTGAGCTTGACAAACTTAGTACTTATATGGTAGAAAATGGTTTAAAACTGTCTCCAGAGAAAACTAACATTGTATTCTTTAATAATTCCTTGCCAAAGTTAAAACCCCAAGACAGATATTGAGTGGAAATTTGAGTTAAATTTTTGGGCATATATCTCACTTTAAAACTTACGTGGAGTAGCCATATATAATATTTGTTAAATAAAACCAGAAAGACATTCATTTTTTAAAAAAAAGTAGTGAGTAAATAGCAATGGGCCCAAGACGTCACAGTTCTTAAGCATCTGTTCTTGGCGCTAGTTCGTTCTAAACTGACATACAGCCAACAAGTCTTTTTTCCATTGTGTGCCGGTGGGAGCAGATGACAAAATTTGCAAACCGCACACACACGGGGAATGGATGTAAAAAGAGCACATAAGTGCTTATTCCATTATCCTCGATTTAAAAGAATTATATAAAAAAAAATAATGCCCCAAGATATCTACTGAACAAAATGAAAAGAGCCTTGATTGTGAAGCCTTTCGCCTTGCTTTGGGAGTACCATCGCTAGCTTCGTCCTTAGGAACCTTCAAAGAAATATGAGTTCTGCCTTTGGATGAATATCGCGAATTGATGCTGGCAAAGTACATTGTAAGAAGCTCAACCACCGAAAACAAAATCGAACATGAAATTTATCTGAGATTCGATTAGCATTTTTCTAAAAGAGCCAAGAATATTTGTTCTCTTATAACAATTGGCACTTTCACAGCAGATCTTTTTGAAAAATCAAAAGTTAATCCCAGAGAAACGAAATTGTCCACACATCATTTATCTCCTAGTCCTCCATGGGAACTTCAAAGAGCTTCTTTTGATATTGATCATTCTACCTGTAAAAGAGAAACAGGGAGTAACATTCTCAGTATTCATGTGAAGGAGCACATGATAAATAATTACCCTTCACATTTTAAAATCTATACCGATGGATCTCTTCTAAATAGCACTGACGGAGGTGCAGCTTTCATCATTCCCTTCTTAAAGGTTGAAAAATGGTACCATATTGGAAAGAATCATTCTATTTTTACAGCAGAGTTAACTGCCATTCTGATGGCTTTACAATACTTAATTGACTTTGCCCGAGCTATTTTACAGGTTTTGGTATGTGTTGATTCAAAGTCTGTGTTTCAATCTCTTAAAAAAACTCTGGGTCTAATATTAAATGTGATCTTATAACTGAAATAAACCATCTTATACACTTTCTCATTTTAAGAGTGTCACCTTTTGCTGGGTACTATCGCATTGCAATATCTTTTATAATGAAAAGGTTGATAGAGCAGCTAAAAATGCCCAGGGCATTCAAACTCTGCTGCTATCTTGAACATACCGATGTCAACTCATGAGAACTATAACTTGATAGAAAGTGCTTGCTGGAAGCATGTTAGGAAAAAAAACAAGAAGATGCGGGGGTGTTCCCATGGTACCACTTCAATTTTTCACCTAAAAATTTATTTCTCTCTAATGGTTTTGGGTTAGATAAATCACGCCAAAGGCCAGTCATAAGTCTTATTAATAGACTGAAGTTCAATGCTTTCCATACAGAATTTTCTAGAAATGTGCATTGTGTGTGTGGTGGGGCAATCTCAAACATTTATATTCTTTTGGAATATCAAGTGTTAAAAAAGCACCTTCCCACCATTCGTGAGAGATCTTTGCATGAGGTTTTAAATAACTGTACATTGCTCTGTGAAATTGCTTTGCTGTGTTGAAAGAGAGTTGTGTTAGTAATTTGCTATAGCACAAGTAAATATGCCATTTATTGATTTGAAGCAGAGGCATTCTACCCACCATGGTATAGTTTTCGAAATTGTTACCTTTTTCCCAGTGTTCTTTTGATGTGGAATACATGACGTGTATCTTTTGATCTGTTGTAGTTTAATTAGTTATACAGTTATTCACAAGGTAAATTCATTTCTTTCATTGTATTATGGCTACAGTAGTTAGACAGTTACGTAACCTTTTTTCTGAATTATTTGCCTTTTTGTGTCTAATATCACTTAATGTGAATAGACGTTAAATTGACCAACAACAACAACAACAACAACACACACACACACACACACACACACACACGCACGCACGCACGCACACACACACACACACAGAGGCAAAGCCTTACTATGACGTAAAATCGCCGACTGATTTGGAACGCGAGCTGACGTCATTGGGAGATAAAAGCGTCACGAAAAAAAGAAGAGTGTTCTTGTTTTGTTTGACATACACTGAGGAAGCTGCTTTTAGTATCAACGAAAAATTCTCTGGGTACTAAAAGTAAGTAAAAATGTGTGAGAAAGAGAAGCTTTACTTTGGAAAAGACCGGAGAATAAAACCATTGTGTCCACTCCCGAAACCAGACTGAACAGTAAGTTAATTTGATGAAGACTTGATAGCTAGCTAAAATCTTGATCTCCAATACGTGAAATTTCCAGACATTAATAGCTAGAGTGGAAATTAGTTTCAGACGTGTGTGTTTCAAAACTGCTTTCGAAAACATATAGTTTGGTGTACCCAACATTGCAAGATATTTGTTTTTATTGGAGAAAAAACAAACTAAAAAAACAACCTCGGTAAGTGCATGCATAAATCTAAAGTAAAAATGAACAGATTTGAAGTGGACGTGTGAGGGCAAATGTCTGAATTTTAACAGAAGAATATTACCCAAATACTACCCACAAAAATCTATTGATTATCAGCCTATCACTACAACTAGTACTATTTCAACAATTCTGCTGCTGCTACTATTGTTGCTGCTACTGCTGCTACTACTACTTCTGCTGCTTCTGCTTCTGCTGCTGCTTACCAAAAATCATATCACCACCACCATTAATACGCATCCTCCTAAATACTACTACTACTACTACTACTACTACAACAACAACAACAACAACAACTACTACTACTACTACTACTACTACTACTACTACTACTACTCGATGCAAGAATTCATCACCCAGACCTGCCAGTCATACTATTATCAATTACGGCGTATTAGTGCAATTCGATAAGTACCTGTCCACATATGCAACATCCAAACTCGTTACATCTCATTATTTTACGTCTAGCCTATTGTAATTCTCTTCTGGCTGGTCTGCCAGCATCATCTATCCACTCCCTTCAACGTATACAAAACTCTGCAGCTCGAATAGTCCTCAGAAAGAAAACAATCTGAGCACATTACCCCTCTCTTGTGATCTCTCCACTGGCTGCCTGTGCCACAGAGAGTAAACTATAAGATCAGTACCCTCTGTTACAAATGTCTGCACGAAACAGTACCCTCCTACCTCTGTGAATGTCCTCACTCTCCTCGTTCCCTTCACTCTGCTGCAGATACCTTGTCCTTACGAATACCTAGATTCAACCAATCCACCATCGGCCATCGTTCTTTCTCTATTTCTGGTTCATTGATCTGGAATGACCCCCCCCCCCCCCCCCCCCCCCCCCCCGCCCCCAAACTCTCTCTCTTCGCCAAAAGCCTTCTTATGACACCTTTAAATCCAGTGTCAAGACATACTTACTTCAAACCTAAGATTTTCCACTCCTGCTTCATCTCAGTTTTTCCCTGCCTTTGGCGGCCGAAATTCTATCGCCATGCCAGGGTGTACGGCCTTTGTGTGTGTGTTTGTGTGTGTGTGTGTGTGTGTGTGTTTGTGTGTGTGTGTGTTTGTGTGTTTGTGCGCGCGCGCGTGCACATTTGAACTTGTTAGAACTATTAATTGTTACTGGTTGCATAACTGTGTAAGAATGAGTTGAGTACAAGCGCTTTGATTTGTCTCTGCAAGATATAGCGCTATATAAATTCCATTCATTGTTATTTATTATTTTACTACTACTACTGCTGCTGCTGCTGCTGCTGCTGCTGCTGCTGCTGCTGCTACAGTCGTTGTTACAACAACTACTACTGCTGCTGCTGCTGCTGCTGCTGCTATAGCAAATGTTGCAACTACTACTACTACTACTACTGCTGCTGCTGCTGCTGCTACATTCGTTGTTACTACTACTACTACTACTACTACTACTACTACTACTACTACTACTACTACTACTGTTGCTGCTGCTGCTGCGGTCGTTGTTACAACAACAGCTACTACTACTGCTACTGCTGCTGCTGCTGCTGCTACTGCTACTGCTACTACTACTACTACTACTGCTGCTGCTGCTGCTGCTGCTGCTGCTGCAGTCGTTGTTACAAATACTACTACTGCTGCTGTTACTGCTGCTGCTGCTGCTACTATCCTCGTCATTACTACTACTATTTCACCTCCACCATTAGTACTCCTCCTCAGCAGCAGCAGCAGCAGCAGCAGCAGCAGCAGCAGCAGCAGCAGCAGCAGTAGTAGTAGTAGTCGTAACAACGAATGTACCAGCAGCAGCAGCAGCAGCAGCAGCAGTAGTAGAAGCAGCAGCAGCAGCAGTAGTAAGGAAGAAGTAGTAGTAGAAGCAGCAGCAGTAGTAAAGAAGAAGTAGTAGTAGAAGCAGCAGCAGCAGCATCAGCAGTAGAAGTATTTGGTAGTAGTTGTTGTTGCTGTTGTAATGGTGGGTGGTAGTAATGGTGTGTGTGAGTGTGTGTGTGTGTGTGTGCGCGCGCACGCGTGCATGCGTGCGTGCGTGCGTGCCAATATGCCAGTTTCTATAATTATAAGCATGATCATACATGCACCATGGATTGTATCTGAACGCATTCAGTTGATGTTTTTCAGGGGAAAAGACCAACAGAAGGACGTTCTCAGGCATGGAAACAAAACAAATGATAAAATAATCTCTTAAAACTTAAAAAAAACAAAAACGGACAAAGTAAACAAACAACGAAGCAAACAAGCGGAGAAAAAGCCACACGAATCGAAAACAGCAGAGAAAAAGAAAACAAACAAAGATATCCTTAGCCACAAAAAATAACAACAACAAAAACCAAACAAACCAAAATCCCCTACCCCAAAACAAAATAGAGCACTTTCTCTTAATTAACGCACCCGTCAGTGCTTCACATACATTCTACACACACACACACACACACACACACACACAACGAGATGCGCCAGCACTTTATTTGAGTGATCGAAGTAGGCTACAAAGAACGAGGACCAGAAAGAAATATTATGTCCTAGGTTCTTTAACCGCGCAAAATAACTGTAACAAATCAGGAGTCTGCTTAACAACATCATCAGAAGAAACGACCAACAATAAAACACTAACTTATCGACAGCCAAAGCAGGAAGAAGAAAGGAAGGGAAAAAAGAAAAGGAAAGGAAAGATAGAAGAAAGAAAAGAAATAAAGAAGTAAGAGAGAAGAACAAAAAAGAAAGGGGGGAAAGAAAGAGAGCGGGAACGAAAGAAAGAACAAGCTAAAAAAACACACAGAAAGAAAGAAAGATAAAAAAAGACAGAAAAGTATGGAAAATTCGGTAGCTACACAAAAGACAGACAATACTAAACAGACAAACAGAAAAGGAAAGAACATTTACAGATAATAACGAAATAAAACATCAGCAACCCGCCAACTAGTGACAACCCAACCAACCAACCAACCAGCCAACCAACCAAACAAACAAAGCCAAGCACAAAAAAGACGAAAAAAAAGGAAATAACTATTCAAACAACTATACAAACAAGCAAACAATTTTGTTAAGATTGCAAAAAACAACAACAAAAATAACGAAACGAAAATATAGACAGAGAAACCTGGATGAAAACTTGAGACTAAAGCACACAAACACTGTACGAATACAATTCACAACCCAGCAACTAAATTAACAATCTCATAAGTGCAACAAAACAAATTTAAAAAAGAAGAAAAATAGCATCAAGAAATAAACACTGTAACACAAACAACAACAACAAAAACCCAACACACACACAAGAAATTCAAGCAAATCGAAAACCAATCACTCTCACGGAAAAGGTCCCAAACAACAACAACAACGACCCCCCCAAAAAACTCCAGAAAGAAATACAAAAAATATAAGCAAAGTAATAAATAAGCAATACAGAAAACCAAGAATAAACCATCAACAAATAACTATAAACAAGTTAGCAAAACAGAACATAAGTGAAACAAAACCAACCCAATCAAATAAAACATAGTGAAACAGAAGAAAAACCAACACCAGCAAAAACTAAACACACTTAGTAAAACACAAGCAAGCCAAAAAACAACAAAACAATATAAACGAATCAAATAAAACAAGAAAAAAACCCCACACAACTTCAAAAAAACAACAACCCCCAAACCAAAATGACATATCTACCTCACCCACCACACCACCACCACCACCACTGTGCTACCACCCCACCCCACCACCACTACCACCATCACCCATCCACCACCTCAACCCCCCCTCCTTACCACCACCACCACCACCACCACCTTCTCACCCTCACTTCCACCTCCACCCTCCTCCTCCATCACCCCTCCCCACCCCTCCTCTTCTTCCTCCTCCTCCTCCTCTCCCTCTCCCCTTTCCCCCACCCCGCGCACTGCCAGGTCACTCCACGGGTATCCACCCGACCCTGTCCCAAACCCACCCGGAACTTCTCGGTGGGCCTGCTGCTACCCCAGACCGGCATGTACCCGTTGGGTGTGGAGCTGATAGACCAGGTGGCCAAGCAGCTGTTCGCTAGAGCCAACGCGAGATGCTCGGTGCCTGGGTATCGTCTGCTGCACCGGGTGGTAGACACCATGTGCAACGAGGGCAAAGCCCAGCTGGAACTTCTCCATTTGTTGAAGAAGGAGGACAGGGTGAAAGCCATTGTAGGTCAGTCTAGAGTTCTAATAATAATAATAATAATAATAATAATGTATGGAGTTTATATAGCGCTGAATCTTGTAAAGCAACAAATCTCAAAGCGCTCAGATGATTTTTTTTTAAATATTTTTTTTTAATGTGCGTGTGTATGCGGTTTTTATAAAACTTTTGTCATCTGTTCCCACCGGCACACAATGGCCTACTCTTTCGAACGGCGGAACAGGATTTAACGTGTGCGCAAGATGTTCTGCATGCGTTCGCAGTGCACGGGGCCTCGGTTTATAGTCTCATCCGAAGGACAATGATATACATGTGTTTGTGGGGTAGGAGATGGGGGTCTCTCGTGTGTGTGTGTGTGTGTGTGTGTGTGTGTGTGTGTGTGTGTGGTAATCATCATAACCATTAACATTCATCAGCTGTATCATCGTCATCACCCAACATCATTACTAAATCATCATCTTTTTTTCACCACCATCCACCCCCTTCCTCTCTCTCTCTTCTCTCTCTCTCTCTCTCTCTCTTCTCTCTCTCTCTCTCTCTCTCTCTTCTCTCTCTTCTCTCTTTTTCTCATCGTCCTCCTCCTCCCCATCATCATCTTCATCATCATCATCATCATCATTCCTCTTCTTCTTCTTCTTCTTCTTCTTCTTCTTCGCATTCTTCTTCGCAATTCTTCTTCTTCTTCGCATCTTCTTCTTCGCATTCTTCTTCTTTCGCATTCTTCTTCTTCGCAATTCTTCTTCTTCTTCGCAATTCTTCTTCTTCTTCGCAATTCTTCTTCGCATTCTTCTTCTTCTTCGCAATTCTTCTTCCTCTTCCTCTTCTTCTTCTTCTTCTTCTTCGCAATTCTTCTTCTTCTTCTTCAACCTTTTAAAGCAGAGTGATCATGATCAAAAGACCTTACCAGTGAATATATTTTTGCTCACCGTTTATAGTTAGCAGTACACAAAATGAACATATACGGTAACAGAACCGTACCGTGAGATACACCTCTGTGTATAAGCAGTATCTTTGAATAACAATGTTTCATCTTTACAAACCGATTCCTTTTAATCAAGGTAGTGTAAAATCAATAAAACAGTTCTGCGTTTAGCATTCATACACAGTAGTTTCTCAGCTAAACAAGGCTGGATGTGTTAAAAGCGCTTGACAAGTCAAAAACAAACAACAACAATATTCAAACGTACTTTAATGTTCATGTTCTTGTAAAAACAAGAATGAGACATAAGCATTCACATTCTTATTCCATGGCCACACCACAAAGGGTTTAGATATTCTTTCATCGATTCCTGCAGTTTAAAATATGTAGACATTGATCATTTATACATGTATCTTAGGTACAGGGGGAAAATGTATGACATTCTCCAAACTGAAGATGCCTTACATTGCTTTATACACAGATGAAACACTGTTGCAAAGATTTGACATAGTAGATTTGCTCACAGTTATAAAAGTACCTACTCTGCTTCTATCTAGACTCAATGTAACCTGCTCTATTTGTTTTAAAGTTTTAAACACATCGCTCCCATAGTTTTTCTGAGTCTTGTCTAATCAGTTTCTGTCAATATTCACACAGGATTGTTTAACTTTAGACATAATGGCTGTGTTTGTCAAATTTCTGCACATAATTATCTTATTCTTCAGCTTATGTTATAATTTTTGTAAGCTGATGAAATGCAAATTTGGACAAGTTCTCCTATCTCTGTCCAAATGGATCAAATTTGCCGGTATTTCATGGAACTGTTATTTGCTGTCTTTCACAAAAGGCACCGTTTCCCCCCTGAGCCTTCACTCAAATTGTATTTCTTACAACAAAAAGGTGAATATAAAAGTTGTTTAAAATGCCTCGATGTTCTTTTGATTATTTCCCTATAGTTGCTCGATCCACGCTGAACACTTCGTTTCCCACTTTCTGTTGATACTGATAATATCCTCGATATAATTATCCTGATAAAAGGCATAAGCTGTTAGGTGTGTCTTCTCCTGTCAAATATATATGTTCGTAATCCTCCATACTCCCCAAACGGGTTTGTTCAAAGGAATCAAATCTGGAATCGTTCTTTCCCGCGGGGCAGGTCCTGTTTGCGAACAAGTATGCCGAGCCGTTCTGCCCTTACTGGACCAGTACAGGATACCCGGGGTGAGTTTCGGGTGTCGGACATACGGCAGCGAAAGGCGGTATCGCACCCCTTTCGTGAGGACTGCAGGTTCCTTTGAGGATCTGGCAGCCTTTGTGCTGAAGGTGGTGTGTCATTTTCGTTTGTACACGGGCTACGTCGTCACTATCAGGGAAGTGGAGACGGCCCGGTTTTGGCTACCCTTGAAAGTCGCCATGGAGGTGAGTGAGTTAAATGAAAGGCGTTTTGTTCTGAGTGGTGTGTCTGTCATTACACTGTCTGTCTGTCTGTCGTGGTTTGTTCTCCTTTATTTTATGAGGTTTTGCTTTGTTTGGTTATGATGGGTTTGGGGTTGTTGTTGTTTCTTTTTTTTTTTTTAGGGGGGACTATTGGGTTGTCCCTTCTCCCTTTGTTGTTGTTGCCGCTTTTGTTTGGCTCTTGGTTCTTGCTATTTTTTTGGTTGTTTCTGTGTTTTCTGTTCTGCTTTCTTTCTTACTTCTTGCTACTTTTTTCTCTCTCTTCTTCGGTGATTTTTGTGGGATTTTTGTGTAGATATTTTCTCCGTATACTGTATAAGTGTATTGCTATGGGCTTTATTTTATTTTATTATCATATATATTCTTAAGGGCGGGGACTGGATGTAAAAAATCACATGGGTGCTTATTCATTATCCTCGAAATAAAAGAATTTGTCATTGTCATTGTCTCTCTGTCTGTCTCTCTCTCTGTCTGCCTGTCTGTCTCTGTCTCTCCCTGTCTCTCACTCTCTCTCTCTCTCTCTCTCTTCTCTCTCTCTCTCTCTCTCTCTCTCTCTCTCTCTTCTCTCTCTCCTCTCTCTCTCTCTGCTCTTCTCTCTCTCTCTCTCTCTCTCTCTGTGCCTGTCTGCTTGCCTGTGTGTGTGTGTGTGTGTGTGTATGTGTGTGTTGTGTGTGTGTGTGTAGTGTGTGTGCAGTGTGTGTGTGTAGTGTGTGTGTCACAGTCGTGTGTGTTGTTGTACTGTCCGTGCTGTCCGCTGTGTCGTCTCTGTCGTGTTGTTGTCATCTGTCTGTCTGTGTGTATCTGTCTGTCTGTGTGTATCTATCTGTGTGTATCCTGTCTGTGTGTCTGTCTCTGTGTATCTGTCTGTCTGTGATGTTGCTGTCTGTCTGTGTGTATCTGTCTCTGTGTGTTCTGTCCTCTGTGTGTATCTGTCTGTCTGTGTGTCTGTCTCTGTGTGTGTCTGTGTTTCTGTCTCTGTCTGCATCTGTCTCTGTGTCTCTGTCCGTTGGAAAATGTCATGGAGATGAGTGGGCTTAAGCAGTTTGTTTTGATTGGTTTGTCCACATCACACTGTCTGTCTGTCTGTTTGTCTGTGTCTGTCTTCCTGTCTGTCTTTCCGTCTGCCTGTCTCTCTGTGTCTATGTTTCTGTCTATCACTTTGTCTCTCTGTTTGTGACTTTGTCTGCCTGTCTGTCTTTCTGTCTGTCTGCCTGTCTCTCTGCTTGTGTCTGTCTGTGTCACTGTCTGTCTTCGTCTGTCTCTCTGTCTGTTTGTCAGTCTGTCTGTCTGTCTGACGTTGAAAAATGCCAAAGACGTCAGCTGAAGGGGTTTGACCTGAACGGGTTATTTTCTGTATTGCACTGTCTGTCTGTCTGTCTCTGTGTCTGCCACTGTCGGTCTGTCTGTCTCTGTGTCTGTCACTGTCGGTCTGTCTGTCTCTGTGTCTGCCACTGTCTCTGTCTGTCTCTGTGTCTGTCACTGTCGGTCTGTCTGTCTCTGCCTGTGTGTCTGACTCTGTGTCTGTCTGTCACCCTGTCTGTCTCTGTCTGTCCACATAATTTTGCCAGGGACAACTCTCTGGTTGCCGTGGGTTCTTCTACGTGCGCTAAATAATTAATGTATAACACACGGGACCTCGGTTTATCGTCTCATCCGAAAGTCTGTGTCTGTCTGTCTGTCCGTCTGCCTCTCTCTCTCTCTCTCTCTCTCTCTCACTGTCTGTCTGTCTGTCTGTCTGTGTGATCAATCGTAGCTAGATGTTTCTCATGTCCAGCAGGTGGACAAAAAAAACCCAACCACGAACAGTCTTAGGTTTAATTCCACCCCAACACACCAACACACACACACACACACCACACCACCCCAACACACACACACACACAACCCACACACCACACACACCACACACACACACACACACACACACCACACAACACACACACACACACACACACACCACACACACACACACACCCACACACAAACACACACACACACACACACTCTCTCTCTCTCTCTCTCTTTCTCTCTCTCTCTCTCTCTCTCTCTCTCTCTCTCTCTCCCTCTCTCTCTCTCTCTCTCTCTTTCTCGCTCGCTCGCTCGCTCGCTCTTATATATCCGTAAGGGCGGGGACTGGGTGTAAAAAAAGCAGATGGGTGCTTATTCATTATCCTCGAAATAAAAGAATTTGTCATTGTCATTGTCATTGTCATGGTAGTGACTGCATGTGGGCTGGCTTGGCAGAAATCACAGGACTTTGCCTTCAAGTCTGTGACGGTGGCATTCAACGATGTAGCTGCGTTCGTAAGAGACATGAAGAAGGTGGTGAGAAGATCTTTGGGTAGGTATTGGTTTCTCTGTGTGTGTGTGTGTGTGTGTGTGTGTGTGTGTGTGTGTGTGTGTGTGTGTGTGTGTGTGTGTGTGTTGTAGTGTGTGTGTGGTGTGTGTGGTGGTGGTAGTGGTGTGTGTGGTGTGGTGTGTGTTTGTGTGCATGTGGTGGTGGTAGTGGTTGTGGTGTGTGTTTGTGTGTATGTGGTGTGGTAGTGGTGTGTGTGGTGTGGTGTATGTTTGTGTGTGTGGTGTGTGTATGTGTGTTGTAGTGTGTGTGGTGTGGTGTGTGTTTGTGTGTGTGTGTGTGTGTGTGTAAGTGTGTGTGTGTATGGGGGGGGGGGGTGTCGTGTTATGTGGTTGTGGGTGGTGGTGTGTGTGGTGTAGTGTGTGTGTGTTTGTGTGTGCAGGGGGAGTGTGTTTGTGTGGTATGGTGTGGTGGTGTTGTGCGTCTGTGTGTGTGTGTATGTGCGCGCGCGTTCGTGGTGGTTGTGTGTGGTGTGGGGTAGTGTGTGTTACAATAACAATAACAATAATTTTAATTCAGTTTTTGCAGGCCATATGGCCCATAGGAACAACAGTTAATCATATACTTTCATGTAAGGTGAACATCCTTACATCTGATATCTAAACATTTAGTAAGAAATAATCCAACTTTAAACATCAAACTAGGTTTAGTGCTCATACAAAGAAGCTGCACTTTCAGATTCGATGGAAATCTGTAATAATACAGAGGAATACATTTTCTTCGCAATACAGCATATTTTGGGCATACAAGTAAAAAGTGACAAACATCTTCAATTTGTTGGCCATCACACTGAGAGCAGAATGGATCAGTAATCGGTTTGCCATAACGTGAAATTCCATTTAAAGGTAATCTGTTTGACCTCAGTAAACATATACCTCTACGGTATTCTAAAGATTCTACTTCACATACATAATTTGCTCTACAAATAATCGGGTGATAATCTAAGCAGTCAGGGTATGCTGATAGAGAGTCATGCCATTTTTGTTGGTACACATCTTGTATTCGTGTTTGGAATTCTTTCATGAAGGATGAGGAATTACCACAATTTTGCATTGTCCAAACATAACCAAATCCGTGGGTGCATAAAATCTTTCTAACATGTGTTACCCAATTTATTCTCCCTGCTTCATCCTGTCTACACAACATATTGTAGCATTGTCTGGGATATCTATGATCAGGCATATCCAAAATTTTTAGCCAATATTTGATTACTCTGGTAACAGTGTCAACAAAAATGGGATATCTACCACAATCGCCAAGGCAAATATTATTTTTAACATCTCTGCCAACCCCCAGGACCATTTTGCAAATTTTTACCTGTATTTTTTCAATATCATGATACTGCTGAAAACCCCAAATTTCAGAACCATAGAGGAGGATTGGTTTCACTTTTGTATCAAAAATACTAAAACCTGTAGATGCTGGAAGATTCTTTAACCTGAAGTACAATCTTTTGATACCAGCAACAGCCTTCAATGCTTTTCCAGAGAGATTTTCGATACATTTTGACCAGTTCAATGTTGAGCCAAAAACCACACCCAGATAATTATAACTAGATTCTACTTGTATCTGCTTTCCTAAATAACACCATTTTTCTGACTTCTTAGTAATCCACCATTTTTAAAAAACGACTACTTTAGTTTTGTCCATATTTACAGAAAGTCCCCATTTCTTACAATAATTTTCCAAACAATTGATCTTTTTCTGCAAGTCTACAACTGAATCTGAAACTAAAGCAATATCATCTGCATACATAAGTAAGAGTATGCCTAGTGGCTCAGAAAATACATCTATGCCTTGAGTATCTGATCCAGTGAGATCTGATTCTAGTTCAGAAATAAAAATCGAAAATAATAGGGACTCAACATAAAACCTTGTCTGACACCAGAAATACAATCAAAATATTCAGTAATGTGAGCCCCGGCTCTCACAGCTGCCTTCACATTTTTGTACATGCTTTGCAGCGTCATGAACATTTTATCATGGATTCCTTTTTGCTGCAGCAGAAATAAAAGTTTTATTCTGTCAAATGCTTTGGAAAAATCTACAAAAAGAGTATAAAACCTACCACCTTTCTTTGTTAGATACTTTTGTGCTAGAGACTGAAGTGTAAAAATGTGATCGATGGTGCTGTAACCTTTGCGAAAACCAGCCTGTGCCTCAGGAATTAAGTGTGCACTTTCACAGAACTTTGTTGTGCGTCTGTGTGTGTATGTGCGTGCGCGCATTTCTTTACATCAATCGTTTCAATTCTTAAAAAATTATCAATTTTTGGTGTAAATTGATATCAATGTACATAAACGTGTGTGTGTGTGCGTGTATGTGTGTGGTGTGTGTGTGTGTGTGTGCGTGCGTGTGTGTGTGGGGGGGGGGGGTTTCGCGCGCGCGCGCGCGTGGTGTGTGTGTTTTGTGTCCTTGCTTGCTTATGTGCATTGTCTACAAGTACATACGTACGTGATTTTGTGCGTGAGCACGGCGTTTTGTATGTTAGCGTTTCCCATGAATGTATGCGTGCACTCGGCTTGTGTGTTTACATCTGCGTGTGTGTGTGTGTGTGTGTGTGTGTGTGTGTGTGTGTGGTCTTTGTGTGTATGTGTGTGTGTGCGTGTGCGTGCGTGCGTGCGTGCGTGCATACACACCCACAAAGATCATGCCGTCTCCTGTGTGTAACTTGTCTGTACGCTTTGTCGACTGTATAATGACTGGCATACGTCTTTGTGC
>CM054162.1:4827081-4854581 GCA_028751875.1 Rapana venosa
GGGAATTGCTAGCACAGAATTTCCAGAAGGTGGGGATGCTGTTTATACTGACAGGTCCCCTGGCATCCCCACGGAGATTTAACTAACTGTGAGAAGCCGCGGTAAATTAGTGACCGGTGTTCTCTAACAGGTCTGTTGGACATTACGACGAGTGTGAAACCGACTTCCTCCCATTTTAGGAGATTGTTTTCTACTTTGCACAACATCACCAACACGACGACCATTGAACAGTATCGCTTGAATTATGAGGTAAGAGAGAGAGAGAGAGAGAGAGAGAGAGAGAGAGAGAGAGAGAGAGAAGAGAGAAGAGAGAGAGAGTATTTTTAGAAATTATTTTATTTCAAGGATAATGGATAAACACTCATGATATTTTTTTAACATCCAGTCCAGTCCCTATGTGCATGCATTTCGTTAAGAGAACTCGAACTCGAAATGTTTATTGAGAGTCAATGGATAAAGCACAGGGCTTCTTTACACCATGCTCTCACAAAAGAGACAATTGACAATTGACAAAATTTATTGCTATTTAGCAATTAAGCCATATAGCGCTGCGGCGCGGAAACAAACGATATCGAACGTGACGCGATTACAATGACATGGAAACCATGGCAGTAGTGGTATGTACATCAAGATTCGATACATTATTGTCCATGTCTCAATTTTCAAAACAGCCTTTCCTTTTCCAGTCTGCAGCCAGCGAAGTCAGCCCATGTAAAACCGGATCAGGTCCCGAAGATGATGTAATTCCCGCTCAGCAAGCCCCACTATCTCTGCATGTTGTGTGTTAGGACACTGCTTCCCTTTACGAAGTCTGGCAAGCCTGACACGTTCTTCTGGCAACATGTTTTCTCTTCTTGCTTGATGTACAAGAACACACACTTAGATTCCTCGCCAGTATCTCCATTACAAGAGTATTCCAGGGCGATGTCATCTGATTCACACATCACAATGTTTTGATTGCCTGAACTATGTACCACAACCTTTCGAAACCGTGTGTTTCTCTTGCTGTCCTGTAATCGCCACTGCACACGTTTGTCAGTTAGAGTAGACACATACTGTTTCACAATATCAGTATCATAGTCATCCACTGTGCAGCCAATTGTCAGCTCTTCCTGCACATTAGACGCCTCAAAAGACACACCGATCTTGCTGTCTGTTGCTGGATCACACAGTAGATCAAGTGAATCTGGTGTGGCCGAGGCATTCACTGCACTGCTGACACACAGCTCTGTGTACACACTGGTTTGTTTTTCTTCTGTTTCCACATCGAGCAGGGAGTCACTGTTACACAAGACCGGCTCTTCCAAGACACTGTCATTGTCACATTGGCGACTTGCCTGTCTTTCTTGGTGTTGTCTGCTTCTTTGGAGGTCGTGACGGATTTGACATGGGGGCTTTTTGCGATAGTACTGGGTTCAGCACCGGGTCCGCCATTTCTGTTGACACTGCTCTCAGAGAGAGAGAGAGAGAGAGAGAGAGAGAGAGAGAGAGAGAGAGAGAGAGAGAGAGAGAGAGACTTTATTTTGTAGATAACTGATAAGCACTCGTGTAATATTTGACATCCAATCCCCGCCCTTACCAAGGATAATATAATGACAGAAAAATAAACACCGAAAACATACACTCTCACACAGACGAAATAATAATAATAAAAGACAAATATCCAGGAAACGAACACCAAAAAACCCACCCCAAAACAAATACGCTTACAGACACACAGAAAACCCACCCACCCACCCACACCACACACACACACTATAGCAGTCACATTTTGTGGAAAAGTAAATGAATAAAATTCAGTAGTACAGCTTTTAAGTATATGCACACACACACACGCACGCACGCACGCACACACACACGCACGCACGCACTTACGCACACTAGCCCTCTCCCCCTCCTCCCCTCCCCCTCCCACACATGCAAATGGGAGCAGATGCCTGCGTGTGTGCGTGAGTGAGAAACCTGCGTGCATAATTATCATAAGCATACACAATTATGTCTATATGCCCATCTCCTTCATATCATGGAACTATGTTGCAGTGGGGTATTTACCCTGCACAAGTGGAAGACGCTACCAATTTACTGATTGAAGCCATCAGCCGGTCACTGAACAATGCCAAAGACAGCAGTGAAACTATACAACTGGAAAATATAACCATACAAGGTAATTCGCTCTAGATGTCCACGAATTATGTTTATCAGCAAACTTGTTCCACATACACAGGTTTTGTTTGACTCTAACGTCTCGCTTCTATACATGTTTTTGTTTCTTCTGGTCCTCAGGAGCTATAGATTATACAACGGGTGACGGGATAGGCTAGTGGTTAGAACTTTGCGCTGGGGATCTGACGGGCCGGGGTCGAGTGCATTCGCATATATATCTATCTCTATATCTCTATGTCTCCAACCTCCAGGTCCTAGAGAAGAGCAGCCTGCCCAGCATCGAAAGCCTACTGATCAAGTACCAGCTACGCTGGACAGGACATGTTGTCCGAATGACAGACAGCAGGATGCCAAGGATGCTTTTGTATGGCCAGCTGAAGGAAGGCCTTCGAAAACTTGGAAGACCCTACAAGCGCTTCAAGGACGCCTTGAAGACAAACCTTAAAGCCTGTGACATAGACATCGCTATCTGGGAAACTGATGCCCTTGATCGTTCTCGCTGGAGGATGCTATGCTCCAGTGGCATAAAGACGTTTGAAAACAAGAGAACGCTGGCCATTAAGGAGAAGCGTGAGCGAAGGAAGCAGGGCTCAACTTCTGGAGACGTTTTCCCTTGCAACACCTGTGGGAAGTGCTAAGCATCCAGAATCGGCCTCTTCTCCCATATGAGGATACATTCTGACAGATAAGCCTGCCTGCCTACTCATCCGTCGATCCGACGGGGGACACCATCTCATCATCTATCCATATCTCTATATCTATATCTATATATAATTTAGAAAATATAGTGAGAAAAAACAAGTGCAGGAAACCAAATGTTCACTACAAGATAAAACTCCAAAGGCAGCATTTGGGGAATAATTGAGTAAGGACCATGCCTTTGGCCTGACCTGACTCGAGTTTCGGCTCCTGGTTGAGCACTCTTCAGAGGTTCCAGCAGTGTTTGAAACCTCACTCATCCTCTGTGGTACCTGACAGCGAGACACTCTCCATAATTTAGTAGTGTCTCTTGCCGCCCTAAGAATAAATAGATATTCTTGTGGCCTACCACCGCTGCCAGCAAAAGATAAAAAAAGATAATAAGAGAAGGAAAATATATGAAAATAATAGTGGTAGAAAAATTATATATATAAATAATTGGCTAACAAATCTTTGTGCCTTATGTTGTTTGGAGATATATATTTATATACATACATACATACATACATACATACATACATACAGATACATACACACACACACAACACACACACACACACACACACACACACACACACACACACACACACACACACACACACACACTAATTTCTTATTCTGTGTGTACTTATGGTTAGAGAAGTGAGGTCTCTGACGCCTCGCTCCCCTACGACCTTATAGGTGAAGGGACACCTTTGCCTTTTAAAAAAAACCCACCCTTATAGTTCGTTGTCAAAACCACCGTTCATTTATATCCAAGCCACAGATTATTCAGTATTCCAAACCACCGATCGTTCATTGTCCAAAACCACAGATCATTCACTATCCAAACTCCACATCATTCATTGTCCAAACCACAGATCATTCATTGTCCAAACTACACATTATTCATTGTCCAAACCACAGATCATTCATTGTCCAAACCACAGATCATTCATTGTCCAAACCACAGATCATTCATTGTCCAAACTACACATTATTCATTGTCCAAACCACAGATCATTCATTGTCCAAACCACAGATCATTCATTGTCCAAACTACACATTATTTATTGTCCAAAACCACAGATCATTCATTGTCCAAATTATAGATCATTCATTGCTCAAACCATGGATCATTCATTGTCAAAAATCACACCATTCATTGTCCAGACCACAAATAATTCATTGTCCAAGTCACAGATCATTTATTGTCCAAACCACAAACCTTTCATAGCCAAAACCACTCATCATTTAATCTCCAATCCACAGATTATTCCATTTCCAAACCATAGATCATTCATTGTGCTTCAGAGTAGTTTCTACACGTGATGGGTGAAACAAAGTACACATTTCAAACGACCCCTAGGGTAAGAAAAGAGGCTGGGGAACGAGAACGCTTGCCATGTCAAGAAACCGTCATCATCTCAACCATCATTATTGTGCTGATGGCTGTCAAATTCAAAGCAGTGATACTCCTGAAAATCTGGTTTCTCTCCTGACAAATATGTCGTACTTCCGTCAAGATAGTCAAAACTTGATGATGCAGAACAATTTACAGCTAAATGAAGATAAAACCGAAGTCATGCCTGTTGGGACAAAATACAAACCCTCTTCCATCACAACACCTTCAATAGAATTCGGCAATATGTCTGTCCCTATATCCAGGGCTGTGAAATATCTAGGGGTCGTTATAGACAACACACTCTCCATGCCAGAATTCATCACCCAGACCTGCCAGTCATGCTACTATCTATTACGGAGTATTAGTGCCATTCGAAAGTACCTGTCCACCGATGCAACATCCAAACTAGTCACATCTCACATTCTTTTATGCCTGGACTATTGTAATTCTCTTTCTGCCAGCATCATCCATCCACTCCCTTCAACGCATACAAAACTCTGCAGCTCGACTAGTCCTCAAAAGGAAAAAAAGTCTGAGTACATTACTCCTCTCTTGCGATCTCTCCACTGGCTGCCTGTGCTACAAAGACTAAACTATAAGATCAGTACCTTCTGTTACAAATGTCTCCACAAAACATCACCCTCCTACCTCTGTTAATGTCTTAACCTGTACACTCCTCGTTTCCTCCGCTCTGCTGCAGATACTCTGTGCTTGAGAATACCTAGATTCAACCAATCCATTGTTGGCCATCACTCTTTCTCTGTTTCTGGTCCATCGATCTGGAAAGACCTCCCTCTCTCCCTTCGCCAAAAGCCTACTTATGACACTTGAATCCAGCCTCAAGACATACTTATTTCAAACCAAAGACTTCCCCTCCTGTTTCATCTCATATCTGTCCAAAGGCCAAAATCCCCATGACCCTGCCAAAGTGGCGCGCGCTGTGTGTTTGAGTTTGTTAATAAAACTATTAATCATCATTGGTTGCATGTGTAAGAATAGGTTGAATGCAGGTGCTTTAATTTGTTTTTAGAAGATATAGCGCTATATACATTCCATTTATTATCATTATTAAGTCAAGTCATGTAACATCGCATCATGTCATGTCATGTCATGTCACACTTTTATTTCCAGATGGTTCATTAAATAAACAATTCATTTGTCTTCCATCAACATGGAGAAAGTTCATTTTTTCCTTAAGCCATGTTAGGTTGTGGTATCGTCAGCGATATTCATATGTTATTTTACACACACAAAAATGCTTTTTCCTTTTGGCTTCCTCCTGAAAAAAAGCTCACGTACATAGATTCTACATATCTTCCTGAGCAGGGGCAAAAGGCAAAAGTAAAGGTGTCCCCATAACCTATGTGGTCGTTGGGGAGTTAGGTGTCAGAGACCTCAACTTCTCAAGGGGCCAGCATGTTGAGAGCGGCGCCCATCTCCTCTCCCTCGCTGCTTTACCTTCCCTGTCCCTAAAGAGGCAGGTACCCATTTACAGCTGGGTGAACTGGGGTACTGTACTGAAGCCAAGGCGTGCCAACGGTCACCCATCCAACTGGTAACCACGCTCAACGCTGCTTAACCTTTGCTAGGGGAAAGCGAGCACTCTGACCACTGACCTGGAACAAGAGGGAATAAAACCCCGAATATTGCCGGTGATGTTACACCTAGCACTATTGTTCTCAAGAGATCGAACAATGATGCTATACTTTGGGGTGCAGGTTTGACAGGGGAGATAAATACGGGTCCCTTCAATAAGAATAATCGACACTTCATGCTTCACAACTTGGTGCATGGTTTCTACAGGCCCTTGGGCCGTTCCGTAGATACTGCGTGAGTACATTTCTGGATGTTTGCCGGTCTGTCTGTCTGTCTGTCTGACTGTCTGTCTGTCTGTCTGTCTGTCTGTCTCTGTCACCAGTGACGTTATAGTTAGCATCATCAGGAATCATCAGCAGATTGGAGAAAGGAGACATCGTTTGGGCCCGAAACTTTTTCCCCATCCATTAGACTATGAGTGGTGGTCTGGGTGCTAGTCTTTCGGATGAGACAATAAACCGTAACACATAATTATATAGCGCACGTAAAAGAACCCACGGCAACAAGACAGTTGTCCCTGGCAAAATTCTGTAAAATAAAAAGCCCCTCTGATAGGGAAACAAATACAGTTGCAGACAGGAAATTTTTTTTTAATGGGTGGCGCTGCTCTTGTGGCGACGCGCTCTCCCCGGGGAGAGCATCCCGAATATTTCACGCAGAGAAATCTGCCGTGACTTTAAGTGGTATAAATAAGTAAAATCATCAAATATCTGGCTTCATAGGGACGAACAAATGGCTTGCTGGTCAGCTGAAACTACAGATCTGTCTAACCTTTGCAACCTCGGCCATTGGACAGTTAAACAGGATTCAGAAAAAAAGCAGAGATCAGCTTCCCAACAGAGCTGAAGTTGTTTACAGCACTGGCCATCTTCATACTTTTATATCTATTTATACCACTTTAAGTCACGGCAGATTTTTCTGCGTGAAATTCGGGCTGCTCTCCCCGGGAAGAGCGCGTCGCCACAAGAGCAGCGCCAGCCTTTTTTTTTGTTTGTCTGCAACTGTATTTATTTCCCTATCAGAGTGGCTTTTTAAAAAATAATTTTGCCAGGGACAACTCTCTTGTTGCCGTGGGGTCTTTTACGTGCACTGAATAATTTTGTGTAATACACGGGACCTCGGTTTATCGTCTCATCCGAAAGACTAGCGCCCGGACCATCACTCATGGTCTAGTGGATGGGGGAAAATTTTCGGGCCCAAACGGGATACGAACCACCGCACACTTCCGACCCGGACTTTTCGCTTTCTAGACAGGCGCGTTACCTCTAGACCACCGATCCACCTGCTGTAGGGGTGTGAAACCTAGACTCTTGACTGCACAACTGGAAAAGAAAATCCGAACCCTCGACACGAAATCGTTCAGAAGAATTGTACACAGTTTCCTGACGGCACCACTTAACCAAGGAGCCAGTGTGGAATGCCAGAGGTGATAGTCATGAAAGCTGGGCCACAGCAACAAACAAACCCCTTGTAGCTGTTCTGGTAAAGAGGAGGAGGAAGCTGGCGTGGTTTGGTCAGGTCACGCCTCATAACATTTGAGAAAGTCAAGTCAAGTCAAGTCAAAAACACTTTAACCATCCCATGAACGGCAATTACAATACTGACAGGCACATTGATATGTATAATTATCTCGAAAGACATAAGAAAGGTACATTTCAAATAAGTACAAATATTCCAAGATGGCAACAACAAAAAAGTATCACACACACACATAAAGACACGCGCGCACACACACACAAACACACGCATGCGCGCGCGTGCGCACACACTCACACGTACCCCCCCCCCCCACCCCCACACCAATGTAGAGATACAGTGTTATAAAAAAAAACACCCATTGATTGGAAAAGACATTATAAACTTATTATTTACACGTGCACGCACGCGTGCGCACACCCATAGACACACACACACACACACACACACACACACACACACACACACACACACACACACACACACACACACACACACACACGCACACACACACACACACACACCTACCTCCTACTATTACCATACTACCATTACAACTATCATAATACCATCAGTCAGTTCGTCATAAGAGATTGGCAAAGAGTCTTTGCCCTGGGTTCGTTAACGTGCGAAAGGTGGGTGTTATCGATGAAGACAGGGGAGGTTTTAATCGCAGGCAGGCAGCCCCAGGGATAAGGTACGAGGAAATCAACAGCACTGTCATCTGGCCGGGAGATACCAGCGTCAAACCCGACTGCCCAGAACAGTATTGTATAACTACCGGTAAGGCTTCTTTATCCTTCACACTCTCTTACCTATTTCCTTCTTTCTTTCCTTCATCTGTTAAATTTCGGCGGTATCTATTACTTTCATTCAATATTTTGTTAGCTTTCGGCGATATCTATGTCTTTTCCTTCATTTGTTAAATTTCGGCGATATCTATTTCTTTTGATTCATTTGTTAAATTTCGGCGATATCTATTTCTTTCATTTATTATTTTGTTAAGTTTCGGCGATATCTGTTTCTTTCATTTATTATTTTGTTAAGTTTCGGCGATATCTGTTTCTTTCATTCGTTTGTGAAATTTCGGCGATATCTATTTCCATTCCTTCATTTGTTAAATTTCGGCGATATCTATTTCTTTCATTCGCTTGTTAAATTTCGGCGATATCTATTTCTTTTCCTTCCTTTGTTAAATTTCGGCGATATCTATTTCTTTCATTCATTATTTTGTTGAATTTCGGCGATATCTATTTCTTTCATTCATTATTTTGTTGAATTTCGGCGATATCTATTTCTTTCATTCAGTATTTTGTTAAATTTCGGCAGTATCTATTTCTTTCATTCATACGTTAAATTTCGATGATAGGTTTGGGTTTTTTCCGGTCCACTGCTAGAACTCCGATTTTCACCAATAATGAGACTTTGCATATGGGACTTTTGTTGTTGTTGTTGCCCATCATGAAGGTAGTAGCATTTCGACTTTCCGTGACTTAATGTGGTATACTTACCAACCTGCCTACCTACCTACCTACCTACCTACCTACCTACCTAACTAACTAACGAACTAACGAACTAACTTACTATTTAACAGCTAACTAAATAAAATAATAATAATAAATAGACGTTGGGGATGGATGCTGGGTATATTCGAGTTTCTGTAACTCCTCCGAATGGATGACATGAATGACAGGATCTTTAACGTGCATATTTGATCTTGTGCATGTGTATATACACAAAGGAAATGGAGGCATTGGCAGGTCTGCACTTGAAGTTGACCTGGGAGATCACCCACCCTCAATACACCAGACGCCGCCAAGATTCGAACCCACGACTTCATGGATCCATGGGATTGAAGTCGAACGGTATTATCAACTTGGCCCATCATTTTTGGGATGATGGAATGAGCACTCATGTCCTTTTTTTACATCCAGTCCCCGTGTGCATTCGGTTTTGTGCATTTTGTGATCCGTTCCTACCACACAGCATGGCTTTCTCTTCCGAAAAGCGGAACAGGTTTTAACATGTGCACTAGATGTTTTGTGTGTGTTCGCACACTGGGCTTCGGTTTATAGTCTCATCCAAAGGACTTGTGTGTGTGTGTGTGTGTGTGTGTGTGTGTGTGTGTGTGTGTGTGTGTGTGTGTGTGTGTGTGTGTGTGTGTGTTAAAGTCAAAGACAAAGTTTTAGTTGAAGGTTGCAAAATTGAATGACCTTAAGACACATAATTATATGCCCAAATTTTATTTTCAAACCAAAGTTGCATGTTTGTATTGCATTTGATCTGTTATGAATGTATTTGACACTCATTTGAATTATACTTTGATTTTAGTGATTTAGAGGACAAAATATGCCCGTCCCAATTTTGGGACAAGAGGGCACGAGAGGCTTATAGGTTTTCTTACTTTTTCGCATTATGCAAAAAACACAATATTTGTGTTGTTCTGGCTTATATTGAAACAAAATGACCCAAAATAAAGATAAACTTTCACAAAGCTGTACTTCAGACAAACATTGCGTCGATAAAGGACGTTGCATTTTTTTTATTGTCTACAGAACAAAACAGCATTCTGGCAAGAAAAAAAATGTGTTAGAAATTCAAAATGATGCTTTCAGTCTTTTTTGTTCTTTTTTGGTGGTCAACTTGGCTTCAAATGAACTGCAGGATAGACATCTAATTCACAAATAATGGAATGTCATTTAGGTTGATACAGTTGAAAGCATTAGTCATGTACTCCAACCTTGTATTTGGAACAATGACACATGGTTTTCTTGCCACATGCAGCACACCTCAGCTGTGTAGACCAGGCTTCCATCACACAATCCACCTGGTCAAACCTGGCCTGATTTATTACACACCTGTCTAGAGACAACAAAACACACTCGATCACAGCCAGACCCTGTTTGGAAGCCTACAGCCGAATGAGCAGAGTAGACCCTGGCGATACACCTGTGGACGGCAAGAAAATCCGTGGAGTCATTCTGTGCTGCCTCTGTAGCTCTGTGCAGTTGCAGACATCAACACATAAGACAGAATGAAAAGAGTGGCCTCCACCACTTCTTTGAGTGTGTGGCAAACAATACTTGACAATTTCCAGGTCAGTGCAATCCTCACCATCCAGCGTTTGATCAAAGTCTTTGAAGGCAAAAGGCGGTGTGATCCGCATCTTCAGTGACTTAAATCTAGACCACCACTGTAGTACTTGAACTAGATGTAAACCATGTTGTTGGAAAATAACAATATCAATGTTTTTGTTTTTCAACCAAATGTCAAGGATCCCTGACTTTGTGTATGCGGCATAGTCAAAGGAGCCTATCGACGTCTCTTGCCTCTCCTTGACATCCTTCACAGGGCAGTCCTGCAGATGATTCCTCAGCTAGTGCCTGTACAGTGATGTCCTTTTCTTCTGACAGTGGCTCAATGATGGGTAGTCTGGTGTATAGACTGTCAAGGGTGAGGTGATAGGAACATCCTTCTTCGTCTTGGTGCTCCAGTACCAGTACCCAAGTACTCTGTCACTCATCCTTTGGTGCTTTAAAACTGAATGAAATATGATCCAGTCATCTTTACTACATCAGCTGAAGACCTGTCGCTCTCTACATCATTAAGTGCCTGATGTTCACCATTATTGAATACTGTGGCTGTTAAAGGTGCCTACAGTTGATGGCGATTGATGTTGGACACTGTTCCTGCCCCGTCCTCATGTCTGCTGTCTTCACCCATGTCCTCATTCACTGGAAGTGGCTAAACAAAGACTGTGACTTCTTGGATACTGCTGTCACCTTCCAACATTGATACAACATCAAGTACATTGTCGAGTCTGTGACACAAGAGACACACATTTCTTACTTGCATGACTAAAAGAACACCATCCCGCTTGTGCCCACTCCCCCATTTTTGGGACGGTACTTCAAACACTCACAAATGCCAGTAAAACAGTTTTCTGTTAAATCTGCCAGATGCATTTTTATATAATACCCCAATCTCCATAATTTGTTCTTGGTCTACTACAAAAATGTGCTTTTATGAATAAGATACAGACTTACCTTTTACTGCTAGCCATAGCTGCTCAATGCTTGGGTGACAAAATGCAAATGGCGGCTTTTCTTGAAAATTCAAAAGGAGGCCAATGACCAAGAACACAATGGCTGGACACACATAGCCCCCCTCCACTTGACTGCTTCAAATAAATCATGAAAGCATGAAAAACAAAAGGCCTCCCAAAAATGGGATGGTGGACATAATTACATGGATTAAAAAATCAGTGTTGCACACACCACCTGGTTTATCCTCCCATTAAAACACAAGAACCTTCAGGTCTAGTGGATGAAACAAAAAGTAGAGTTTGAACTATCAGACTGTCAAGAAGGCTGTAGAACAAACAGAGGAACAGTGGATATGTTATTCGTGCTCTAAAGCATTGTTGAAAAGATTAACAGTACGAATGAAGAACTTTTCATTATGTTCATAGACTACAGCAAAGCCTTTGACAGCATGATTCACCAGAATCTTTCTGACAAAATATGTACAATGGGCCCTTAAAAAACACATCACCTCCCTAATTTCCTCACTTTTTGAGGACCAATAGGGTGCTACTAGATTGGGCAACCCCAAAAATGTGAATTTTTCAACATCTCAAAAGGAGTTAGACAAGGATACACCTTCTCACCTCACCTTTTCAATGTATACACAGAGCAAGTCATGAGAGAGTCTGATATTGAAGACATGGGCCTCAAGCTAGGTGGCAGAAACATAACAGGCATGAAGAGAGTGTTACACAGAGTAGACATAACAGGAAGAAAACCTGGTCTCAAGCTCAATGCCAACTAAATATTATCCGGAAAGATCGCAGCATTCCTTATCAGCTGAAAATGAAAATAATGAAATGCTCAGCAAGGCCTGTCATGCTGTGTGGCTGTGAATCCTGGACACAAAGACGATGAAAAAAGAATGGAAATAACCGAGTTGAGGCATTTAGAAGGCTGTTCAGAGTTAGCGGACAGACAAAAGAACAAATGAAAGGATAATGCATGAACAAGAACAGTTTTACTTAATAAATAAACAGAAACTCAGATATGTAGGCCATGCGCTACAAAACCAAGACACGAACCTCATGAAAACTGTCCTTCAAGGCAAGACTGAGGGGAAAAGAAAGAAAACAAGGCAGAAGACCCCCAGCTTCTCTCACTGGCAACATCACCCAATCTTGTGGCAGCCTGAGAATCCATGAAGTCAGCAGTACAGGGCAGTACAGCCAAGACCGGAGGAGGAGCACAGGGAGAAGGAAGGAAGGAAGGAAGGAAGGAGGAGCACATGGAGAAGGAAGGAAGGAAGGAGGAGCACATGGAGAAGGAAGGAAGGAAGGAGGAGCACATGGAGAAGGAAGGAAGGAAGGAGGAGCACAGGGAGAAGGAAGGAAGGAAGGAAGGAGGATCGTGTGGGTGTCATTGGGTGTGGCGGCTTACACCGAACTCGGTGATACTGATAGGTGGGACCATGCAAGACAAGGTAACACAACACAATACAATACACTTGGCAAAGACTTTGTTATTATGCCAATAGCAACAATGGCCTCTCTTCCTGCTCCCAGCCGCGCGCGGCCGCAAGTGTGTTTGTGTGTGTGTGAGAGAGAGAGCATGCGCGAGCGTGCACACTCGCGCGCGCGCGCATGTGTGTGAGTGTGTGTGTGTGAGAGAGAGAGAGCACGCGCGAGTGTGCGCTTTGCGATTGGTTCCACTACATAATTATGTATGTTTGGGGTTGGCAATAATGAGAATAATAATAATATCAAAATGAATAGCGCTTTTTCTTTTTCAGGTCATGAAATTCCTTTAGCGGGGTTTTTTACTTTCATTTTCTGCATAGCGTCAGTGATGTTTGGACTGTCATTTAAGAGGTGTGTAGTGAAGCTTTCTTCTTCTCTGCATCCTTCTTCTTCTTCTTGTTCTTGTTCTTGTTCTTCTTCTTGTTCTTCTTCTTCTTCTTCTTCACAATTCTTCTTCTTCTTTTTTTCCTTTTTCACAATTCTTCTTCTTCTTCTTCTTCTTCTTCTTTTTCTTCACAATTCTTCTTTTTTTTTTCCTTTTTCACAATTCTTCTTCTTCTTCTTGTTCTTCTTCTTCTTTTTCTTCTTCTTCTTTTTTCCTTTTTCACAATTCTTCTTCTTTTCTTCTTCTTCTTCTTCTTCTTCTTCTTCTTCTTCTCTTCTTTTGCTTTCTTCTTCTTCTTCTTCTTCTTCTTCTTCTTCTTCTTCTTCTTCTTCTTCTTCTTTTTCTTCTTCTTCTTCTCCTCCTCCTCCTCCTCCTTCTTCTTCTTCTTCTCATTTTTCTTTGCATTCTTCTTTGCATTTATCTTCTTTTACATTCTTCTTTGCATACGTCTTTCTATTCTTCTTCTTTGCATTCTTCTTCTTCCTCCTCCTCATCTTCTTCTTTTTCTTCTAAATCTTCTTCTTTGTGCATATGTACGTGTGTGTGTGTGTTGTGTGTGTGTGTGTGTGTGTGTGTTGTGTGTGTGTGTGTGAGCGCGCGCGCGCGCGCGTGCATACATGCGCACGTGCGATTGCTTCCACTTGTACTCAGGCCAGGTATCAAGTATGTGCAAATGTGTTGGTATCTTACCTATGTGTTTGCACGCGTGTACGCACGCCTGTAGGAGAAAGACTCTACGTGGCATGGGCATGAGAGACTGGATCATCACCTCAGAGGCCTTGTATTCTGTGACGACAAAATCAGGCAGCCATGTTGCCCCGGTTAGCCATATGGTGTTTTGTGTGTGTGTGTGTGTTGTGTGTGTGTGTGTGTGTGTGTGTGGTTCTTTTGTTATTCTTTCATTTCAAGGATTATGGAATAAGCACTCATGTTTGCGTGTATGTGTGTGTGTTCTTTTGTTATTCTTTCTTTTCAAGGATAATGGAATAAGCACTCATGTTTGCGTGCATGTGTGTGGTTTTTTTGTGTTATTCTTTCATTTCAAGGATAATGGAATAAGCACTCATGTTTGCGTGCATGTATGTGTGGTTTAAAAAAAAAATTTTATTTCAAAGATAATGGAATAAGCACTCATGTTTGCGCGTGCATGTGTGTGTGTTCTTTTTTTGTTTGTTTATTCTTTCATTTCAAGGATAATGGATGAAACACTCATGTTTGCGTGCATGTGTGTGTGTTCTTTTGTTGTTTATTCTTTCATTTCAAGGATAATGGAATAAGCACTCATGTTTGCGTGCATGTGTGTGTGTTCTTTTTTTTTTACTCTTTTATTTCAAGGATAATGGATTAAGCACTCATGTTTGCGTGCATGTGTGTGTGTTTTTCTTTATTCTTTCATTTCAAGGAGAATGGAATAAGCACTCATGTTTGCGTGCGTGTGTGTGTATGTACACGTGCTTGTGTTTTCTTTTCTATATTGTTTGGGTCGGTGGGTTGGTTGGTATGGATAAATCGTAGTGGACGAATACAAAAGCGAATAACTAGAATCAGCCTCTTCATCATTATTTTCTTCATCGTCGAACGCTCAGGCAGTAACTATTGTTGTCTGTCATATGAGCGAAAATGCGCTGCGCTGCCGTGAAGCGCCTGACAAATCAGGCCCGGCACATCCGACTTCAGCGTGGTAGGGAATGGTTATCTTGTTAACATCCCTAGAAAAAGGTAGGAGAATGGACCAAGCAGGCAGAAAATAGACAAGAAGGAGGTGAAAGGTAAAAAAAAAAGAACAAGGCAGAAACAAAGAAAGAGAAAGGAGATAGGGAATTCTTTGCGTAAAATTTTCTAAAAGTGGGGATGCTAAGGACCCCAGGTTTTGTTGGGTAGGGTGGGGGTGGGGGTGACTTCATTACAAAAGTGGATCAATCAAAAGTTCAAAAACCGAACTCGTTCAATAATAATAATAATAATGTATGGAATTTATATAGCGCTGAATCTTGTAAAGCAACAAATCAAAGCGCTCAGATTACTTTTTTTTTTTAATCGAGGAGAGTGGAATAAGCACTCAGGTGCGCTTTTTTAACATCCAGTCCCCGTGTGTGTGCGGTTTGTACATTCTGTAATCTGTTCCATCGGCACACAATGGCCTACTCTTTCGAAAAGCGGAACAGGATTTAACGTGTGCGCAAGATGTTCTGCACGCGTTCGCACACGGGGCCTCGGTTTATAGTCTCATCCGAAGGACTCAACAACAAGTGAATTGAGGCATTAGTGAGAAAGGATCGACCCTGCCCTGCCTTGAGCCTGCCCTACTGGGTTCAGGCTTCTGACCACGACCACTCTTCAGAGACCTCAGCTATGACTGAAGCCTCTCTCTCTCTCTCTCTCTCTCTCTCTCTCTCTCTCTCTCTCTCTCTCTCTCTCTCTCTCTCTCTCTCTCTCTCTCTGTCGTCTGTGCTCTTCATGGCCTACATCTCTTCATTGCTCTTTACATCTCTGTTCTTGCCCTGCCACTTCTGCTTGAACTCTGTACTGTCCCCCTTCATGCCTCCTATCTGATACATTCATTCGGTTCTCTCTCTCTTTTTCTCTCTTCTCTCTCTCTCTGTCTCTCTCTCTCTTCTCTCTCTTGCTCTCTCTCTTGCTCTCCTCTCTCTCTCTCTCCTCTCTCTCCTCTGTCTCTAATCTCTTGTCTACTCATGCCATCTACGCTCCACCGCTATTAAGATTTGTCCACCATGCTTTATCATGTTGTGCGCAAAGGTCCTTTAGAATAAGAGATATCTTGGTTTCTTAAGTCATAGTTTTTGGAACTGATGTTTATTGTGGTAGTTGTGGGTATACAATAACATTTTGTTTTTTTGTTTTTGTTGTTGTTTTTTTGTGTTACTTATTTTTCTCACTAAAATACTGAGCAGTTTGGCACCCCCCCCCCCCCCCCCCCTCCTTTCATGTATGGGCCAATGGTCTTTTTGTGAATAATCTTTGAGTTCGAGTTCAGTCTCTCTCTCTCTCTCTCTCTCCTCTCTCCTCTCTCTCTCTCTCTCTCTCTCTCTCTCTCTCTCTCTCTCTCTCTCTCTCCCTCTCTTTCTCTCCTCTCCCTCCTCCCCCTCCCTTTCCCCCCACTCCTCTCTCTGTGTGTGCATGTGCACGTGTGACTCTTTGTGTGTTTATTTTTTATTAATTTATTTTTATTATTATTTATCTCTTCTTTTATTTCGAAGATAATGGAATAAGCACTCATGTGCATTTTTACATCCATTCTCCGTGTGTATGCAGTTTGGTAAATTTAGACATCCGTTCCCACCGGTATACATACAATGGCCTACTCTTCCGAAAAGCGGAACTGGTTTTAACGTGTGTCCAAGATGTTCTGCGTGCGTTCGCACACGGGACCTCGGTTTATAGTCTCATCGAAGGGACTTTGGGGAAAGTAGAGTCGGCACTGATGTTAACTCCAGAGGAAAAATCCTCTTGAACGAGAATCGAACCTGGGTCAGCAGATCACGACAACACTCTAACGACCAGGTGATCCCATGTGTCTGAAGGTATTTGTGTGTGTGCTCACGTGCGTGCGTGTGTGCGCGCACGCGCGTGTGCGTGTGTGTGTGTGTGTGTGTGTGTGTGTGTGTGTGTGAGTGATATGAAAATACAGTACTACATTGATAACATGTGCGTTGATCAATTTAGTATATGATGTATCCCTAAGCGCGGGGACTGGATGGTAGCTTATTCATTATCCTTGAAATAAAAGAATTTGATTTTATTTGATTTGATTTACTCTCTCTCCTTCAATATGTACCACAATTACACATTGTCCATTTGTCTGTGTGTGTGTGTGTGTGTGAGTGGAGCGAGCGAGCAATTGAGTGAGTGTGTGAGTGTGTGTGAGTGATATGAAAAGGCAGTACGACATTGATATTATGTACATTGATCAATTAATATAAGTGAACTATGGTATCTGTTACTGATATACGTATATTAATGATATTCACACAGACACACACAGAGACACAGACACGCGCACACACACATACACACCACGCACACACACACACACACAGGCACGCACAACACACAGACGCAACACGCCTCACACACACAAAATGTAAAAATACAACATATATATATATTTTATATATATATATATATATATATATATATATAATATATATATATAAAGAGAGACAGACGGACAAACAGGCAAGCGGGCAGGCAAACACAGATAGATGGATCGATGGATGGATGGATATTAATGAAATGCTTTTTTTTGTCTGTAGATTCCAAGCAAAAGGAGTGTGTTCGAATCCCAAGAGGATGTACGGCCTGTTTTGGCCCAAACCCACGATTCTTTCAAGACAGCAGCCATGGGTCAGATTTTTGCCAAGGTATAATCATGACAACAAGAATCTGTCTGTACCTAGTTTCCTCAGTAAACCTCGCAGTGACGTATTACTCAACAGCAACACAGGCATAATAATTATGCAAATCATGCGACGACATGGAATTCACAGCAAAAGCATAATTATAGATCTAAGCCCTCCACCCGGCTAGCCATAGTCTCTCTCTCTCTCTCTCTCTCTCTCTCTCCTCTCTCTCTCTCTCTCTCTCTCTCTCTCTCTCTCTCTCTCTTACCAGGGGTAAGCCTTTTACACTGTGAATTTCACGCAGTATTCTTGACGTACAGTCCTCCAGTTCACCCAGCTGTAAATGGGTACCTGCCCTCTTTAGGGTCAGGAAAGGTAAAGCAGCGAGGGAGAGGAGATGGGCGCCGCCCTCAATACGCTGGCCCCTAGAGAAGCTGAGGTCTCTGACGCCTCGCTCCCCTACGACCACATAGGTTATGGACACTTTTACCTTTTAATTGACTGGGTTGTTTCTTTATGGGTTTGTTTGTTTGGGTTTTTTTTGGTTTGACTTGTTTGGTTTGGTTTCGGGGTGGGAATGGGGGGTGGGTCAATTTTTTTCTGTTTCTTGGCTAGATCTCCGATGTTCAGTAATGATGAATTTTTGCGTGTACGACCGTTCTTTTGCCTACCATGTAATAAGCCGTATTCTGTCTTCGGGGTTGTTTTGTTTTGTTTTGTTGTTTTGTGGGTTGTTTTGTTTTGTTTGGAGAGGACGTAGTAATAAACTTGTGTTCTTTAGGGCGTTAGATATGTAGTGGGAGTTTTCTTTGAATTGTTTCCTTGTTTTGTTTTTTCATTGTTGGATTTGCCCTTTGTGGTGACTGTTGTCGATATTTTTCCAGGTAGGCATGTTGTTGGAGTTGTTGTTGCTGTTATTGTTGTTCTTGTTGTATGGGTCTTCTTTTGGGTTGATTTTAAATGTATTTTGGGGTATTTTTCTGTTACTGTTGTCAAAATTATTGTTTTTTTCATTGTATAAATTCTGTTTGCGGTTGTTGTTGTTGTTGTTTGTGTTGACCATGTTGTTGTTCTAGCTGCTTGTATAAGTTGCAGTATGGATGTTGTTGTATTGTTGGTGGTGGTGGTGTAGGGGGGCTGTTGTTGTTGTTGCTGCTACAGCTCTTGCTGTTGTTGATGCTGTTTCTTTCTGTTGTTGCTGGTTTGGTAATGTCGTTGTCGCTGTTGTTGTTGTTGTTGTTGTTGTTGTTGTTGCTTGGATGTTACTGTTCGACCATCTGGTAATGTAGTTCTTCTTCCTGACTTTGTTGTTGTTGTTGTTGTTGTTTCTTCTTCTTCTTGATCTTGTTGTTGTTGTTGTTGTTATTCTTCTTCTTCCTCTTCTCTTTTCTCGATTGCTATCCTGTTCCTCTTCGTCGTCGTTGTCGTCGCCGTCGTCCTCCTCCTCCTCCTCATCTTCCTCCTCATCTTCCTCATTCTTCTCCTCTTCCTCCTCTTTTTATTCTTCATTTTCTTCATCTCCTCCCCCCTTCTCCTACTAACCCTGCTACTACTACTGCTGCTACTGCTGCTGCTGCTGCTGCTGCTGCTGCTACTACTACTGCTACTGCTGCTGCTACAGCTGCTGCTGCTGCTACTACTACTGCTACTACTGCTGCTCCGCTACTACTACTACTGCTGCTGCTGCTGCTGCTGCTCCTGCTGCTACTATTACTGCTACTACTACTATTGCTGCTACTGCTGCTGCTGCTACTACTACTACTACTACTGCTGCTGCTGCTGCTGCTGCTGCTACTACTACTATTGCTGCTACTGCTGCTGCTACAGCTGCTGCTGCTGCTACTACTACTGCTACTACTCCTCCTACTACTACTACTACTACTGCTACTGCTGCTGCTGCTGCTGCTCCTACTGCTACTATTACTGCTACTACTACTATTGCTGCTACTGCTGCTGCTGCTGCTACTACTACTACTACTACTACTACTACTACTACTATTACTGCTACTGCTGCTGCTGCTACTCTTGCTACATACTACTAGCTGCTGCTGCTGCTGCTGCTGCTGCTGCTGCTATATTACTAGCTTACTGCTACTGTCTGACTAGCTGCTGCTGCTACTACTACTACTGCTACTACTACTCCTACTACTACTTACTGTTGCTGCCGCTGTCCTACGTGACGTATTATGAACCATGGCTATGCTTGCTGCCACTAAATACTAACATGCTGAGCAGCTGCTTTGCAGCGCGCATTACTATCACTGCACATGACTACGTTACTACTACTACTACTACTACTACCTACACTTACTACTATTGTACTGTTTGCACTGCTACAGTGACGTTAAAGAGTTATATCCATATAAAAGCATACAGAATTGCAGCGCGCCATTCATAAATGCATAGTTGCTGTCCGCTGCGCCGCTGTCTGCGATTGTCTGCATGTCCTCTGACATGTAGGTATATCCTATGACAATAGAACCCACTACAACAAGCATTTCCCGACACTGATTGCGCACGCCATAGACATGACATCTGACCCCTCAATTCTTCCCGACACGAGTGCGCATGCGCACTCTGACACCAACACGAGTCGGCGCATGCGACACACACACACACACACAAGCACACACACACACACACACACACACACACACAAACACACACACATTCAGCTGGCGCGCGCAGTGAAATCTACCATGACTTAAAAGTGGTATTCAGTCAAATTCAGTTCAATTCAACTCAGTTTAGTTCAGTTCTCTTGTTCTTCTCATTATGATCATCATTACTATCACCACTGCAGCAACCTTCACCACTACCATCACTATTATTATCATGGTCCTAATGATTATTATACAATAGGCTACTTTTAGCAACAGCATAATCCATCTGACGGACGCTATAGCCGAGTGGTTATGACCGTTCGACTTCAATCTCATGGGTCCATGAAGTCGTGGGTTCGAATCTCGGCATTGCGTCTGGTGAATGAAGGGTGTGGACTTTTACGATCTCCCAGGTCAACTTCAAGTCCTTCGGATGAGACTATAAACCAAGGCCCCGTGTCGAACGCATGCAGAACATCTTGCGCACACGTTAAATCCTGTTCCGCTTTTCGGAAAAGTAGGCCATTGTGTGCCGGTGGAAACAGATGACAAAATTTACAAAAACCGCATACACACGGGGATTGGATGTAAAAAAGCACATGAGTGCTTATTCCATTATCCTCGATATAAAAGAATAAATAAATAATAAATAAATAAAATCATCACCATCATCATCATCGTCGTCGTCGTCATTTTCATCATAATCATCACCATTGGTATGACCATCATCGTTATCATCATCATCATCATAATAGACATCATCATCATCATCGTCAGAATCATCGTCATCGTCGTCATCATCATCACCAGTACGACCACCACCTTCATCATAATAGTCATCATCATTTGATAACTTTTCCCCCGTGGGGATGCCGGTAGATGTTAGTATAAAATAGCACACCCCCCACTCTCTAGAAATTGTGTGCAAGCCATTCCCTCTCTTCTGTCCTTCTCTATGTTTCTGCCTCGTTCCTTTTCTTCCTGTCACCTCCTCCTTCTTGTCTGTTTTCTGCCTTCTTGGTCCATTCTCCTGCCTTCTATTCCCCAGAGAGACTTCAAAGATAACAACTCTCTCCTACACTGACGTTGGATGCGCAGGGCTTGACTTGCCAGGCGTTTAACGGCAGCGCAACATTTTTGCTCTAATGACAGACAACAATAGTTGCTGTCTGAGCTTTCAACGACTACGAAGAAGAAGAAGGAGAAGAAGTAGAAGAAGATGAAGAAGATGAAGAAGAAGAAGAAGAAGGAGGAGGAGAAGGAGGAGGAGGAGGAGGAGAAGGAGGAGGAGGAGAAGAAGAAGAAGAACAAGAAGAAGAAGAAGAAGAAGAAGAAGAATCTCATAGTCTCCTCAACATCATTCCCAGTTTTTTCTCAGGAGAGATTTTGTTTTTCTTTCTACGTCTGTCCGCCTCCATATAATTCTGTCACCCAACAGATTCGCAGTCTTCGGCACCAGAACGTGAACCATTTAGTGGGCGGGTGTGTGGAGAAGGGCAACGTCAGTTTGGTGTGGGGGTACGGGCAGAAGGGGTCCCTCAGAGACGTCCTCAGCAACGACACCTTCCACCTGGGCTGGATCTTCCAGATCTCCTTTATCAACGACATTGCCAGGGTAGCGCAGCCTTGTTGGCTTGTCGTGTAATTGTTGATTGTCGTGTGTGTGTGTGTGTGTGTGTGTGTGTGTGTGTGTGTGTGTGTGTGTGTGTGTGTGTGTGTTTATTTTTATTATTTATTCTTTATATCGAGGATAATGGAATAAGCACTCATGTGCTTTTTTACATCCAGTCCCAGTGTGTATGCGGTTTTGTCAATTTTGTCATCTGTTTCCACCGGTACACAATGGCCTACTCTTCCGAAAAGCGGAACAGGATTTAACCTGTGCGCAAGATGTTCTGCATGCGTTCGAACACGGGGTCTCGGTTTATAGTCTCATCCGAAGGACTTTGACATTCAGTTCGATTTTTTTGTCAAACTGGGAAGAAAGGGCGAGGCTGGGAATCGAACCCAGAAGCTCACGGTTTACTTGTTGGCAGGCAAACGTCTTAACCATCCTGCCACCGTCCTTCCACCTTCCTGCCACTTTCCTTGTGTGTGTGTGTGTGTGTGTGTGTGTGTGTGTGTGTGTGTGTGTGTGTGTGTGTGTGTGTGTGTGTGTGTGTGTGTGTGTGTGTGTGTGTGTTCAAACACGAAATACTGAATTGGATTTATCTCAAGTAGACAAATTCATGTAGGTGACGAGTGAAGGATTACACATAGAAGAATGAATCCCATACGTGTATGCCACCAGAGAGCTTACAGCACCAGACAACTTCAACACAGTCATCATGCTGTCTGTGCAAACAGCACATATTTATCTGACATCCTCCCGCACATGTTTCTGCAGCATAGTTACGTCCGCGATCCACGTGACCCCTCGATATACAAGACGCACGTTTATGTGCATGTCTGCACGCATGCGCACACATAACAAGAAGTACACACACACACACACACACACACACACACACACACACACTGAAATTCAAAATAATTGTGTATGAGTATACATATTAGAAATGGGACCTAATTTTTTTTTTTAATCGTGAACTTTGAAAATCAACAATTCTTTCAATTCAGAGACATTTTTCATATAAAATACGAACAAATGTTTAACACATTTCTTTATAAGAAACCAACAGCAACCTCCAGAAAAAATCCAGGTGATGGTAGTGGTGGTGGTTGTGTGTATGTATGTATGTATGTATGCATGTGTGTGTGTATGTGTGTGTGTGTGTGTGTGTGTGTGTGTGTGTGTGTGTGTGTGTGTGTGTGTGTGTGTGTGTGTGTGTGTGTGTGTGTGTGTGTGTGTGTGTGTGGTGTGTGTGTGTGTGTGTGTGTGTGGTGTGTTTGTGTAAATAAGTGAATTAATGACTAAAGGAAGGCAGGAATGGACGGAGTGGATCTTCCAGATTTATTTCATTAACAATTATGGTCAGGGTTTCAATGGTTTATTATTTTCTTTAGATGATAGCTCAGTGGTCAGAGCACTCGCTTTCCCCCAAGCTAAGGTTACGCAGCATCGAGCGTGGTTACTAAGTGGATGGGTGACCGTTTGCACGCCTTGGCTTCAGTACAGGTTCCCCCAGTTCACCCAGCTGTAAATGGATACCTGCCCCTTTAGGGTCAGGGAAGGTAAAGCAGCGAGGGAGAGGAGATGGGCGCCGCCCTCAATATGCTGGCCCTAGAGAAGTGAGGTATCTGACACCTCGCTCCCCTACGAACTTATAGGTTATGGGACACCTTTACCTTTACCCTTTTAAATGAACGAAGGAAGGTAGGGGGGTGGTGGATCTTCCAGGTTTATTTCATTAACAATTATTGTCAGGGTATCTTGTCGGGTTTCATAGGTTTATTATGGGTTGGTTGTTGTTTTTTTTTAGATCAGTGAATGAATTAAAAAAGAAGGAAGGAAGGAAGATTAATCTTTTCAATTCACTCCATCTTGTTTATAGCCCCACCGACCAGGAAAGTCATATTAGGGCAGTCACACTTTACTAGTTTCTGCAATTCTGATAACGTTTACCCTATGTTGAAAAAACACCACCACCTATCCCTTCAAGTATCTAACGCCGTCAATCTGAAAAAAGACACACACACACACACACACACACACACACACACACATGACAAAGTACGGTAATCTGTTTATTCCACAAGTCCAATAAAACCAGGCTGTGCTGAGGACGCCAGCCATTCCGCTTAGTAATTAGCATCCTCGTGTCACAAAAAAAGCATAACAAGGATACTGAACATACAAGTGATATATGAAATACATAAGAAAAATACCATACGGACAAAATAAACACTGCAGAATAGACTGCTGACAGACCACTGTATGTCCCCGCGACACCCACGGTACAAGCGGAAGGAAAAAGTAAAAGTAAAGTAAAGTAAAGCAGAATGGACATCCTGTGCTCATCCCAGAGTTTATAGTATCACTACCTGGTCACCAGAACCAAACCTTACGGGCGAAATGTCATAATCATAAGCTACAAACCGAAAGTACGTGTAAGATTTGCTGGAGAAAACAACCCCAAACAAACAAAACAAACAATCAAAGAAGGCAAGAGAATGGACTGGGAAGACAGGAAATAAAACAAGAGAGATGGTAGAAATGTAAGATGAGAAGGAAAAAAAGGGCAGAAACAAAGAGAGTGATAGAAAAGGGGAAATTTCTAGAACATAATTTATAGAAAGTGGGGATTGCTATTTACACTGGTGGGCATCTCCTCAAGGGGCAGGAGAGATCCTCCAGATCTCCCACGAACGTTAACGATACTGTCAGGGTGTCCTGTTGGCTTTTTACGTGGTTTTTTTTAACAAAGAAAGTCTGTGTTTCTATATTTTAAAAAAGGGGTAATTATGGAAGGAAGGAGGAATGGAAGAAAGAAAGGAAGATAGGAAGACAGATAGGACGGACGGAAGGAAGGAAAACAAAGGAAGGACTGAAGAAAGGAAGGAAGGAATAAAGAATGGAAGGAAGAAAGAAAGAAATACAGAAAGGAAGAGGGATAGGATGAAAGAAAAGAAGGAAGGGGAAAAAAGGAAGGAAGAAAGGAAGGAAAGAACAAAGAAAGAAAGAATGGAAGGAAGAAAGAAAGAATGGAATGAAGAAAGAAAGAAGGAAGGAAGAAAGAAAGTAAAGAAAGGAAGGAAAGAAAAGAAAGAAAGGGGAAGAAAGGAAGGGAAAAGATAAAAGAAAGAAAGGAGAAGGAAAAGAAGAAAAGAAGAAGAAAGAAAGGAAGAAGAAGAAAGAAAGAAAGAAGGAAAGAAGAAAGAAGGGAAAGAAGAAAGAAGGAAAAAGAAAGGAAGAAAAGAAGAGAAAGAAAAGAAGAAATAAAGAAAGAAGAAATAAAGAAAAAAGAAGAAAGAAAGAAGAAAAGAAGGAAGAAAGAAAAGAAAAAGGAAGGAAACAAGAAAGGAAGATCGAAGAAAAAAAAAAGGAAGGCAGAGAGACAGACAGGAGGGATGGAAGAACGAAAACAAAGTACGAAAGGATGGACAGAAAAAAACGACGGAAGGAAGGAAGAAAGGAAAGAAGAAACGGAGGAAGAAGGAAAGAAGAAACGGAGGAAGGAAGGAGGGGGGGGGGGGGGAGAAAAAGAAGGAAGGAAGGAAGAAAGAAGGGGGAGAAAAGAAGGAATTCCCTTAGCTGACCTAGAACTATAACTGACAGGAAACCACTTGACTTGATAAACATACACAATGTAATACTAAAGGTAAAGGTGTCCCATAACCTGTAAGGTCGTAGGGGAGCGAGGCGTCAGAGACCTCACTTCTCTAGGGGCCAGCATATTGAGGGCGGCGCCCATCTCCTCTCCCTCGCTGCTTTACCTTCCCTGACCCTAAAGAGGGCAGGTACCCATTTACAGCTGGGTGAACTCAGGGACTATACTGAAGCCAAGGCGCGCTAACGCTCACCCTTCCACTTGGTAACCACGCTCAATGCTGCTTAGCCTTTGCTTGGGGGAAAGCGAGTGCTCTGACCACTGAGCTATCCCGTCCCCAACTAGTCAATATCTAGCAAAGCTTTATAGCACTGTTTAACTTTGTGAGGTGATTGCATTAAAAAATTTGTTTTTCTAGATAAGATAATAACTGATGATTTTTTTTAAATCTCTCTGTCATTGATTCTTGAAGGATTGAATTTTTTTCTCGTATGATTGTGTGTGTGTGGACGGCAGGGTATGGCCTATTTACACAACAGTCAAGTGGGCGTGCATGGCCGTCTGAAGTCCAGTAACGTCATTGTGGACCAGAACTGGCTGTGCAAAATCACCGACTTCGCCATGCCCGTTTTTCGTGACGGGGAACAGGACCTGATCACGAATGATTGGATAAGAGCTTACAGTAGGTCGTCTGTAGTAGTGTAGAATGATTGGTTAAGAGCTTATCAGTAGGTCGTCTGTAGTGAAGTGGTAAGTAAATTGTCTTGGTGTAAAAAATCTTTACTGTAAATAGTCTTGTAGTGTAGAAATGATTGGTTAAAGCTTACAGTAAGTCGTCTGTAGTGTAGAAATGATTGGTTAAAGCTTACAGTAAGTCGTCTGTAGTGTAGAAATGATTGGTTAAGCTTACAGTAAGTCGTCTGTAGTAGTGTAGAAATGATTGGTTAAGAGCTTATAGTAAGTCATCTATAACGTAGAAATGATTGGTTAATAGGTTATAGTAAGTCATCTGTAATGTAGAAATGATTGGATAAGAGCTTATAGTAAGTCGTCTGTAGTATAGAAATGATTGGTTAAGAGCTTATAGTAAGTCGTCTGTAGTATAGAAATGATTGGATAAGAGCTTATAGTAAGTCGTCTGTAGGATAGAAATGATTGGTTAAGAGCTTATAGTAGGTCGTGTGTAGTGTAGAAATGATTGGTTAAGAGCTTATATTTTATTAAGTCGTCTGTAGTGTAGAAATGGTTGGTTGAGCTTATAGTAAGTCATCTGTAGTGTAGAAATGATTGGTTAAAAGCTTACAGTAAGTCGTCTGTAGTGTAGAAATGATTGATTTTAGAACTTATAGTAAGTCATCTGTAGTGTAGAAATGATTGGTTTAGAGCTATAGTAAGTCGTTGGTATCATAGGGATGATTGGTTAAGAGCTTACAGTAAGTCGTCTGTAGTGGGGAAATGATGGATTAGAGCTTATATAAGTCGTCTGTGTGTAGAAATGATGGTTAAGAGCTTACAGTAAGTCATCTGTAGTGTAGAAATGACTGGATTTTTGAGCTTATATAAGTCGTCTGTAGTATAGAAATGATTGGTTAAAGCTTAAGTAAGTCGTCGTGTAATGTAGAAATGATTGGTTAGAGCTTGATAATTTTATTAAGTGGTCTGTAATGTGTATGAGAAATGGTTGGTTGAGATTATAGTAAGTCATCTGTAATGTAGAAATGATTGGTTAGAGCTTCAGTAAGTCGTCTGTAGTGTAGAAAATGGAAGATTGATTCTTAGAAACTTTTTAGTAAGTCGTCTGTATGTAGAAATGATTGGTTCAGAGCTTAAAGTAAGTCGTCGGTAGCTGTAGAGTATGATTGGTTAAGAGACTTTAAAGCAAGTCATCTGTATTGTAGAAATGATTGGTTAATAGCTTATAGTAAGTCATCTATAATGTAGAAATGATTGGTTAAGAGCTTATAGTAAGTCGTCTGTAGTGTAGAAATGATTGTAAAAGCTTATAGTAAGTCGTCTGTAGTGTAGAAATGATTGGATAATAGCTTATAGTAAGTCGTCTGTAATGTAGAAATGATTGG
>CM054162.1:4862081-4887081 GCA_028751875.1 Rapana venosa
TATTGTATTTGTTGTGTTGTATTGTGCTGTGCTGTGTTGTATCGTGCTGCAGTGTATGTATTGTACTGTATGATTTGAATTGTTTCATATTATATAATATTAAGATATCAGACGTGACAAATCAGAAGAACCTTCACTCACCTTTAACTGAAGAAAAAAAATCATCTGAAGTCGGAGGATGTCTGCCTATCATCATCATCATCATCATCATCACCATCATCATCATCATCATCATCATCATCATCATCATCATCACCATCATCACCACCATCATCATCATCATCATCACCATCATCACCATCATCATCATCATCATCATCATCATCATCATCATCATCACCATCATCATCACCATCATCATCATCATCATCATCACCATCATCACCATCATCATCATCACCATCATCATCATCATCATCACCATCACCATCATCACCATCACCATCATCATCATCATCATCACCATCATCATCATCATCATCACCATCATCATCATCACCATCATCATCACACCATCATCATCATCATCATCATCATCACATCACCATCATCTTTATCGGAAATGAGAAAAAAAGAAAGTCACATATCTGCAGTCTCTCTCTCTCTCTCTCTCTCTCTCTCTCTCTCTCTCTCTCTCTCTTCTCTCTCTCTCTCTCTCTCTCTCTCTCCCTCTCCCTCTCTCCACACTAAAACCCATTCATTATGGAGAACCACAGGGATCCATCTTAGGACCAATTCTCTTTTCATTATACATAAATGACCTTCCTCTCCATATCAAATCTAAATGCGAACTTTTTGCTGACCACACAACCATACATACAAGCCATACTGACATTAACTCTCTTGCAAAGACATTGCAAAATAGCACTGATGATCTTGTCAAATGGACTGAACTAAATCACATGTCTATACACCCCCAAAAACAAAATGCATGCTTATCACTACCAGACAAAAGCGACAAAATCTATCTCATAAATTTTCTCCAATCCATATTGAAAAGGAAACAATCGAACAAGCCTCTCACCACAAAGTTCTAGGAGTAACAATTGATAAAAATCTCAGCTGGTACCATCACATATCCCATCTGTGCAAATACATGTCTCAAAGAGTATACCAACTGACTAAAATCAAACATTTTCTTGACTTTCATTCAAGAAAACTATTCTTTAAAGCTTGTATACAATCTTCAATAGATTATGCTTCAACCCTGTGGGATTCTGCTAGTGCAAACACTATGAAACCATTATTAAATCTGTATAAACGTGCTCTTACACTGGTTCTTCTGAAGAAGACTACCCTACTAGAAGTGGATTATACTCAGTTAAATATTCTTCCCCTACACCAAAGACTAAGATTTAACAAAGGTATTATGATGTTTAAGATAATGACAGGAACTTTTCCCTCATCCTTAAAAGACAAGTTCCCAATGAATCACTCCAATACTGCAAAGCCGAGTGTCCCAATCCCAAGAATAGATTTGTTCAAATCTAGCTTACTCTACTCAGGCCTTGTGCTGTGGAACTCCCTGACTCATTTAGACAACACCAATCATTATCAATTTTCAAAAGTCATTTTTTCATCCACTTGATGCATCAAAAAATAAAAATGCACACTTGAACTGTTGGAAACAAAGTAAATATATCCTCCCTTACATTATACCAAATTATCCTCTCTCTCTCTCTCTCTCTCTCTCTCTCTCTCTCTCTCTCTCTCTCTCTCTCTCTCTCTCTGTATAATTGTGAATGTTTTACTTGCATATCGCTATTGTGTTATTGAAAAATGACTTTTACGTGGTTTGTTCTCCTTTATTTTATGGAGGTTTTGCTTTGTTTGGTTCTGTTTTGGTTTGGGTTTGGGGTTGTTGTTGTTGTTGTTTTTTGTTGTTGTTGTTGTTGAGGGGGAACTACTCGGTGTCACCTCTCCCCTTGTTGTTGTTGCCGCTTTTGTTTTGCTCTTGGTTCTTGCTATTTTTTCGGTTGGTTCTGTGTTTTCTGTTTTGCTTTCTTCCTTACTTGTTACTACTTTTTTTTCCTTCTCTTCGGGGATTTTTGTGGGGATTTTTGTGTAGATTTTTTTCCGTATACTGTGTAAGTGTATTGCCATAGGCTTTATTTTATTTTATTATCATATATATCCTTAAGAGCGGGGACTGGATGTAAAAAAGCACATGGGTGCTTATTCATTATCCTCGAAATAAAAGAATTTGTCATTGTCATTGTCTCTGTTTCTCTCGGCTGTACTTGAATTTGAATGAATGCCCTATTTCAATATCTTATTGCTACGTGTAACAACTATGTGTACCATTTTACAATGTGTAGGTGTTTATTTTTATGACTTTATAAGTGTTGTTTTTTTTTTCTTGGTATTTTCCCCCTTGGTTTTGTTGTTGTTGTTTGTTTGTTTGTTTTTTGTCTCTTTTTCTTCTTCTTTTTTATTTTTTTTCCGTTGATTTTTTTTTTGGGGGGGGGGGGGGGGGGGTTGGTTGGGTTTTTTTTCCTTGGGTGGGGGGGGTGTTTTGGTTTTTTTCTTTTAATTGGTCTTTTTATGTTGTTGTTTGTTTTGTTCTTGTTTTTTGAAAGGGTTAATTCCCTTTGTTTCTACTGTGTGAGAGTACAAGTATTGGGTTATTATTAAGATGTATCCCTATGGGCGGGGACTGGATGTAAAAAAGCACATGTGTGCTTATTCATTATCCTCGAAATAAAAGAATTTGTCATTGTCTCTCTCTCTCTCTCTCTCTCTCTCTCTCTCTCTCTCTCTCTCTCTCTCTCTCTCTCTCTCTCTCTCTCTCTCTCTGCTTGTTTGATGTCTGCAGGAACCGCAACCTGGCAGACGAGATGCTGGCCCAGATGACCAAATACACGGACCTGCTGGAAGCACAGGTGGAGGAGAGGACCATGCAGATCCAGGACGAGCAGGAGAAAGCAGACGAGTTGATTGGCAGGATGCTGCCTAAGTGAGAATTGGGGGAGAGGGGGAGGGAGGAGAGAAAGGGGGAGGAGGGGGTGTGTCGTCACAGCTGTCAGTATCCTTCGGATGAGACTATAAACCGAGGCCCCGTGTGCGAACGCATGCAGAACATCTTGTGCACAAGTTAAATCCTGTTCCGCTTTTCGAAAGAGTAGGCCATTGTGTGCCGGTAGGAACAGATGACAAAATTTACAAAAAAAACGCATACACACGGGGACTAGATGTAAAAAAGCACATGAGTGCTTATTCCATTATCCTCGATTTTTAAAAAAAATGCGCTTTGATTTGTTGCTTTACAAGATTCAGCGCTATATAAATTCCATACATTATTATTAGTAGTAGTAGTAGTAGTATCCCTCCGTTCCCCCTCATATTCTTAACTCTCAGCTGCTGTCCATCCCATCCCATCCCATCCCATCCCATCCCAGCTGGTGCTGATTATAGCAGGAGCTGACCACACTTGGACTTGGTAAAAGGAAGGGGCGCCATTATTTCAGCATGTGACCCTAGACACTCGACTGAAAATTTGCCGGATTTGCGAGCTTGGGGTGGGGAGATGGGGCGGGGGGTTATATGAAAGGAGTAGGACAAGGGAAAAGGAGGTGTGAAAAAAGTGGGTGGGTGGAGATTCAAGGGGGGGGGGGGGGGGTGTATGGGAGGGAGGAGGGCTGAGGGGCTGGTTTGGGTGGTGGTGGTAGTGGTGGTGAGAGGGCTGTGTTTGTTGTGGATTTGAGTGTGTGTGTGTGTGTGTGTTTGTTTATTTTTTATTTTATTATGTTATATCGAGGATAATGGAAGAAGCACTTATGTGCTTTTTTTTGCATCCAGTCCCCGTGTGTGTGCGGTTTTGTAAATTATGTCATCTGTTCCCACCGGCACACAATGGCCTACTCTTACGAAAAGCGGAACAGGATTTAACGTGTGCGCAAGATGTTCTGCGTGCGTTCGCACACGGGGCCTCGGTTTAGAGTCTCATCCGAAGAACTTTTGGGGAGGGGGGGAAGAGAGAGAGAGAGAGGAGAGAGAGAGAGAGAGAGAGAGAGAGAGTGTGTGTGTGTGTGTGTGTGTGTGTGTGTGTGTGTGTGTGTGTGTGTGTGTGTGTGTGTGTGTATTTTCATGCATTTGTTTCCGTACCTTGGCCAGAGCTCTCAGGTTCACCAGTGGTGAATTTTTAGAGTATTTTTTTGCTCACCACTAAGGCAGCCACACTCCGACTCCGGGGATGAGGTCTACACCAGTACAGTGTTCATGCGGTCTTTGTTGTGTTTTTACATGTATGTTATGTCCACCATTCTTACCGGCACGAATGGTCTACTTTTCCGAAATGCAGAAGGGGTTTTAACGTGTGCGCAAGATGTTCTTACCTGCGCTTGCAATTGGGGCCTCCATAAGTTTATAGTGTTTAAGTGGAGCCTGTTTCTTCTTCTCTCGTTCGGTTTGACACCGTCAAATGTGTTTGGGGAAAAAATAATGGTATGTCCTTTCCAGCTCCTCTCGTGGGCCGTACAGCTTGGTTCGCAGGGTTATCTCCGTCAGCCACACAATCATCTTCCTCAGGTCGCTGCTGTATAGCGTGCATCTTTGAAGGATGTGCTCGCCAGTCTGGTTTTCTTTACCACAGGCACACTACAGGGGAGAAGGAAGGAGTGTCAGCTGTGTGGACATGACTGTGGTGATTTAGCCTGTTTAGCTCAGTGCGGAGTCTTAGAATGATAACTCGTTCCTCTCTTTGGAGATGGTGGAAGTCGTCCTCCTCTACTCTGGTCGGGCCATTGAGTTGATGATTGTCTTCTCTTCGTGGAGTCAGTACTGATGTTAACTCCACGAGAAATATGTGGAGTCAGTACTGATGTTAACTCCACGAGAAGTATGTGGAGTCAGTACTGATGTTAACTCCACGAGAAATATGTGGAGTCAGTACTGATGTTAACTCCACGAGAAATATGTGGAGTCAGTACTGATGTTAACTCCACGAGAAATATGTGGAGTCAGTACTGATATTAACTCCACGAGAAATATCCCGGCCCCTTAATTAAACGGGAGGTGGCTCAAACCCGGGCTGGTTCCCCGGCCATCAGATCACGTGTAGTCACTGTTATCCCACCCCTTCGTTTTCAGTGGTAAAAATTGCGTTTAAAAAGTCTGCAAAGTATTTTCTTTCGTCATAACAGCATTTTATTGATATTTCGTGATCTCAGTCTTTGCTTCTGATCATATAGATGAACTTTCAGGGAAGGTAGTAGCACACTAACGTCTGCTGGAGAAGCAAAGATGTCTTTAGTCTCATTGACCAAGAGAGAAGACACAGTCTTGAAATTGGAAGTAGTAACGCATAGCAGAAAAAGAGAAAAAGAAAGGAGCTTAGCACAGAGCCTTGGGGAACACTAATGGAATTTGATAAAATGAGGAACCTTGATTTTTAACGTACACAACCCTTTTTGAATTTGACAAAGACACTACTCGTGATGGTGATGCTAAATTTGAAATACCTGATAGCATTCTTTTGAGATGAGTACTAATAATGTCTGGTATCAAAGGCTGCTGAAAAATCTATTTAAAAAGGGAGAGTTGCGGAAGAGATTTGCCAGTATTATGTATAAGTGAAATATCTGTGTTCACTTGGAGAACAGTAGTCTTACCAGTCCAGAGAGCAGGTCAAAAGGACAGGTGTTTAAAGAGCAAGGTCAGTAGTTACCTGGCAGTCTTGTCTTGCTCCTTTGACGAGGTAGCCTGTGTCAGACAAAGCGGTTTCTTCTGACGTTATTCTTCTTCTTTGTCGAACGCTCAGACAGCACGTATTGTTGTTTGTCATATGATCGAAAATGCGTTGCACTGCTGTTAAGCTTCTGACAAGTAAGGCTCAGCGCTTCCGACTTCTGCGTGGGAGAGAATTGATGATGCTGTCTTTCTAGAAAGAACAGGGGGCAGGAGAATGGACCAAGAGGGCAGAAAACGGAGAAGAAAGAGGCGACAGGAAGAAAAATAACAAGGCTATCTATCCATCCATCCATCCATCCATCCATCCATCCATCCATCCATCCATCCATCCATCTATCCATCCATCCATCCATCCATCTATCCATCCATTCAACAACTCACCTACCCTTCGTCTACTCACCTACAATACATTTTATTCTTCTCATTCACTCAACTACTTACAAATCTATCCATCCATCCATCCATCCATCCAAGAAAGAGGGAATTGCTGGCACAGAATTTCCAGGAGGTGAGGATGGCATTGATACTGATAGGTTCCCAGCAGCCCCACAGAGGAAGTGAGGCTATTCAAATTTTGAAAAAAATTATCTAACCAGAAAAGGAGTATGGCTTTTTATATAAAAATATCTATGTTTGCTGAAATAGATCAGAGAAAATGTTGTTGCGTTGGCAAATGCTCCAATAAGAAAACAGATCTGCTATTTTGACCGATAGTTATCAATTTCTTTTAGTAATATTTATGTCATGTTGCAGGTCGGTGACTTATGACTTAAAAATGGGCAAGACGGCAGTTCCAGAATATTATAATTCTGTGACCATCTTCTTCTCTGACATTGTGGGCTTCACTGCTCTGGCAGCAAAAAGCACTCCTTTGCAGGTATGAATCGATGGATGGATGGATGGGTGGGTGGGTGGGTGGATTGATGGATGGATGGATGGATGGATGGATTTGTAAGCAGTTGAATGAATGAGAAGAATAAAATGTAGGTGAGTATTTATTTTATTTATTTATTTATTCTTTTCTATCGAGGATAATGGAATAAGCACTTATGTGCTTTTTTACATCTAGTCCCCGTGTGTGTGCGGTTTTGTAAATGTTGTCATCCGTTCCCACCGGCACACAATGGCCTACTCTTACAAAAATCGTACAGGATTTAACGTGTGCGCGCAATTTTCTGCGTGGGTTCGCACACGGGGCCTCGGTTTATAGTCTCATCCGAAAGACTTTTGGGGAGAGTGGAGTTTGCACTGATATTAACTCCAGGGGAAAATATCCCCTTGAACGGGATTCGAACCCGGGTCGTCAGATTGCGAGCGCAATGTTCTAACCACTAGGCTATCCCGTCCCCCCTGAGTAGACGAAGGGTAAGTGGTTTGGTGAATGGATGGATGGATGAATGGATGTCATCGTCATTGTCAGTGTTTCTCTCTCTCTCTCTCTCTCTCTTCTCTCTCTCTCTCTCTCTCTCTCTCTCTCTCTCTCTCTCTCTCGCTCTCTCTCTCTCTCTCTCTCTCTCTCTCTCTCTCTCTCTCTCTCTCTCTCTCTCTCTCTCTCTCTCTCTCTCTCTCTCTCTGGCATCCTTATCAACCTACCCTGTACCTCAAGAGAACAGGTACCCATTTACTGCTGGGTGAACTGAGGGAGACACATTGACCTAACTAGCCCTCCTCCCTTATACCACACATGGCACACACCCTCACTTTTCTAGTTTTTATATATATATATATATATATATATATATATTATATATATATATATATATATATATATATAATATATTCATCATATTCTTCTTCTTCTTCTTCTTCCTTTCTTGTCATGTTTCTCCCAGGGGAGGTTTGACATTGATGAGCCTTCTCCATCTCTCTCTGTTTTGAGCTTCCTCCTTATCTATGCCCCTTTCTCTAAGATCATCTGCAATACAGGCAGCCCAGGTTTTGCTAGGTCTTCCCTTTGGTCTCTTTCCATCCACTACGAAGTTCATTGCTCTTTTTATGATGTGGTGGTCTGCTTTCCGTTGAACGTGCCCAAACCAGCGCAGTCTATTGGTACTAGCTACAGACTTCAGATCATCATTCTTGCACATTTTCCATAGTTCTTCATTCGTGATCCTGTCTTCCCATTTGATCTTTGTCATGTAGCGTAGCATTCAGTTTTCACAGCTCTTCAACAAACGTTCGACGGTTTCTGTGAAAACCCACGTCTCCGAGCCATACAGGAGAACAGGTCTGATGCGGGCCTTATATATCAGACAGCGTCTCTCCAGTGGGAGTTTGTGATTTTCCGAGCAGACTTGCCAATTCTTTCCATTTCTTCCAAGCAATATATATATATAATATATATATATATATATATATATATATATATATATATATATATATATATATATATATATGGATGGATGGATGGATGGATGGATGGATGGATGGATGGATGGATGGATTGATAGATAGATAGATACATAGATAGATAGATACATGGATAGATACATACATAGATACATAGATACATAGATAGATAGACAGATATAGATCGTGGTGCAGGTGGTGACCCTTCTCAACGACCTCTACACCATCTTTGACAACATCGTGGACGAATTCGATGCCTACAAGATCGAAACCATCGGCGACGCCTACATGGTGGTGAGCGGGCTGCCTGTGCGCAATGGGGACAGCCACGCGGGAGAAATCGCCTCCGTGGCCCTCCTCATCCTCAGCAACGTTCTGGGCTTCGACATACCGCACTGCCCCAAGCAGCACCTCTTCTTGAGGATTGGCCTGCACACCGGTAAGAGGAGGGTGGAGGTTGTGTGTGAGTGTGTAGGGTGGGGGGGGGGGGGGGGGTGGGGGGGAAGGAGGGGGTGTGTGGATGGGGGGAGGTGTGTGTGTGGGGTGGTGTGAGTGTTGGGGGGGGGGAGGGTGGTGTGTTTGTGGGGGGTGGGGTTGGTGTGTGTGTGTGGGGGGGGGGGGGGGAGGGTTGGTGTGTGTGTGTGTGTGTAAAAGTAGTCTTCAATTTTACGTCCTCCCACATAAAGTCGTGCTACTATCAATTACGGCGCATCAGTGCAATTCGAAAGTACCTTTCCACTGATGCAACATCCAAACTATTCACGTCTCTCATTCTCTTACGTCTGGACTATTGCAATTCTCTTCTGACTCGTCTGCCAGCATCATCTATCCACTCCCTTCAAATTATACAAAATTCTGCAGCTCGCCTAGTCCTCAGAAAGAAAAAATCTGAGCACATTACTCCTCTCTTGCGATCTCTCCTCTGGTTGCCTGTGCCACAGAGAGTAAACTATAAGATCAGTACCCTCTGTTACAAATGTCTCCACTAACAGCACCCTCTTATCTATGTGAATGTCTCCACCTGTACACTCCTTCTCGTGCCCTCCGCGCTGCTGCAGATACCTTGTGCTTGAGAAGACCTAGATTCAACCAGTCCACTGTTAGCCGTCGCTCTTTCTCTGTTTCTGGTCCATCGATCTGGAATGACCTCCCTCTCTCCCTTTGTCAAAAGCCTTCTTATGACGCTTTTAAATCCGGCCTCAAGACACATTTATTTCAAACCTAAGATTTTCCCCTCTTGTTCCATTTCATTTTTGTCCTGCCCTCAACAGCCAAAACCCCATCACCCTGCCGACTGTACAGACTTTATGTGTGTGTGCGCGCGCGCGCGCGCGTGTGTGTGTGTGTGTGTGTGTGTGTGCGTGTGTGCGTGCGAGCGTGTGTGTATACATTTGAATTTGTAAGGCTTCATGTGAATGAGTAGGATGAATGAAAGCGCTTTGATTTGTTTTTTGCAAGATATAGCGCTATATAAATTCCATTTACTATTATTGTCATTATTATTAAGTGATACCGGATGGAGAGAGAACGAGAGAAGATTATAATAAAGACAATGATAATGATGATAATAAATACGACGACATTAATAATGATAATGAGGAGATGATGATGATAAAGACGATGACGACGACAATGATGATGGTGATGATGACGACAACGACAAGAATGACAATCATGATGATGACGATGGTGATGACGACGACAATAATGATGACAATGATCTTGATGATAACAACGATGACGACGACGACGACGATGACGACGACGATGATGATGACGACGACTACGATGACGATGATGACAACGACGATGATGACGACGACGATGACGATGATGACGAAGACGACAACAATAATGAAAATTAATTTGATGATGTCGATGACGACGACAACGATACTGCTTCTGCTGCTGCTATTGATGATGATGATGATGATGGTGGTGATGACGATGATGATGATGTTGATGGTGGTGATGACGACGACGACGACGATGATGATGATGATGATGATGATGATGATGATGATGATGATGCAGGGCCAGTGGTGGCGGGGGTGGTGGGGGTGAAGATGCCCAGGTATTGTCTGTTCGGGGACACCGTCACTTACGCCTCTCGCATGGAATCCTCAGGATTACGTGAGTTTCCTTTTGTAGTTCACACACACACACACACACACACACACACACACACACACACACACACACACACACACACACATATATATATATATATATATATATATATTATTTTTTTTTTTTTTTTTTTTTTTTTTTTATTTTTTTTTTTTTATAATATATATATATATATATGATGATGAACTCAGCAACAATTTGTTATTAAAAATTACAACCAAAGACAAAAAACGTAAAATTTGTATAGATAAATTAAGTGACACAAACACAGTTGATATCTATCAAGCAGATATCATCAAATATGTGTATGAATGTTTTAAGAAAAGAGAAAATGAGAAGTAAAATGCAACATGCTTTAGTGTACATCATTTTGAGCCAAAGAGATGATTATAACTGATGTTTGCTTGTTTTGTTGTTGTGTCAAATAAGTCTACTTGACTTAAATGGCGATAAAATATTCTGAATCTGAATCACACACATAATATGCTCTCTCTTTATTTTATTTTCTCTTTCCCTATCTATTACCTTTCTGTATGTCTGTCTGTCTGTCTATATATCTGTTTGTCTGTCTGTCTGTCTGTCTATCTATCTATCTATCTATCTATCTATCTATCTACTATCTATTCTATCTATCTATCTACATATCTACCTATCTGTTTCTGTATATCTATCTGCTATCTATCTATCGTCGTCTGGTTGTCTGATCTTCTATCTATCTATCTATCTATCTATCTATCTGTCTGTCTGTCTGTTTGTCCGCCTATTTTTCTATGTATATGTCTATCTGTCTGTCTATCTATCTATCTATCTATCTATCTATCTATCTATCTATCTGTCTGTCTATCTGTTTGTCTATCTATCTATCATCTATAAATCTAGCTATCTATCTCTTTGTCTGTCTGTCTATCTATCTATCTATTTATTTATTTCTTTTGCTATTCTTTCTTTCTTTCCTTCTTTCTTTCATTCCCTCATTTCTTCTTTCATTTTAGTCTTTCTTGCTTTTATTCTTCCCTCCTTACCTTCTTCCTTTTCTTTCTTACTTTTTTGATTGCTTCGATTTATTCTCTTTTTTCTTTCTTTCTTTAATTCACTCTTTCTTTCTTTCTTTCTTTCTGTAATTCACTCTTTCTTTCTTTCTTTAATTCACTCTTTCTTTCCTTCTTTCTTTCTTTAATTCACTCTTTCTTTCTTTCTTTCTGTAATTCACTCTTTCTTTCTTTCTTTCTTTAATTCACTCTTTCTTTCTTTCTTGAATTCACTCTTTTTTCTTTCTTTCTTTCTTAATTCACTCTTTCTTTCTTCTTTCTTGAATTCACTCTTTCTTTCGTTCTTTCTTTCTTTAGTTCACTCTTTCTTTCTTTCTTTCTTTAATTCACTCTTTCTTTCTTTCTTTCTGAATTCACTCTTCATGTTCCTTCAGAATTGCACTTCTCTTTCATTCTGAGTTTCAACTTCTGTATCGTCTGGTTCTTTCTTAATTCACTTCATTACAGCATCTTACTCTCAGGTCTCAGCTCACATCAGCGAAGTCATATAGTCCTCACTCTGGATGTGAGTCATAGGCTTCCAACGTCATGGATGGTGAGAAATAGGACGTCATGGTGAGTCATATAGGCCCCACGTCAGGAGTGAGTCATATAGGCCCCACGTCTATGGTGAGTCATACAGGCATCCACGTCATCGGCGAGTCATAAGGCCTCACGTCATGGATGGTGAGTCATACAGGCCCACGTCATGGATGTGAGTCATACAGGCCTCACGTCACGGTGAGTCATAAGGCCTCACGCACGCGTTGGTCACCAGGGTTCATCGCACGGTGAGTCATACAGGCCTCACGTCATGGATGGTGAGTCATACAGGCCTCACGTCATGGATGGTGAGTCATACAGGCCTCACGTCATGGATGGTGAGTCATACAGGCCTCACGTCACGGTGAGTCATACAGGCCTCACGTCATGGATGGTGAGTCATACAGGCCTCACGTCATGGATGGTGAGTCATACAGGCCTCACGTCACTGGATAGGTGCGTCGTAGTATAGGCCCCACGTCAGGGTGAGTCATACAGGCCCACGTCATGGATGGTGAGTCATACAGGCCCCACGTCACATGGCATGGCTACGTCCATTATAGGCCTCACGTCATGGATGGTGAGTCATACAGGCCCACGTCAGGATGGTGAGCATACAGGCCTCACGTCACGGTGAGTCACACAGGCCTCACGCCACGTTGAGTCATACAGGTCTCACGTCACGGTGAGTCATACAGGCATCACGTCACGATGAGTCATACAGGCCTCACGTCACGGCGAGTCATATAGGCCTCACGTCATGGATGGTGAGTCATACAGGCCCCACGTCATGGATGGTGAGTCATACAGGCCTCACGTCATGGATGGTGAGTCATACAGGCCCCACGTCATGGATGGTGAGTCATACAGGCCTCACGTCACGGTGAGTCATACAGGCCTCACGTCACGGTGAGTCATACAGGCCTCACGTCACGGTGAGCCATACAGGCCTCACGTCATGGATGGTGAGTCATACAGGCCTCACGTCACGGTGAGTCATACAGGCCTCACGTCACGGTGAGTCATACAGGCCTCACGTCACGGTGAGTCATACAGGACCTCACGTCACGGTGAGTCATACAGGCCTCACGTCACGCTGAGACAACGGGCGTTAGCGCGGAATGATAGAGAGGTGGAGGTGAGCACAGGGACCTGTTCCGCTTTGGGGAAGAGTAGGCCGTCGTGTGCCGATGACAAAATTTTGCAAAAGCGTATGCACACGGGGGATGGATGTTTAAAAACCAGTATATGAGTGCTTAGTCAAAGATCCTCGAAATAAGAAAAAAAAAGTGTGATTAAAAAAAGATATGGTGAGCAAATGGGAACCAGTGGTCTAGTGGTCTTAAGTTCCCGCCAGGAAGAAAGAGAGGAGTGTGAGTTCCATCCCTGACGGTACTCAAGAGATTTTGTGTTCTCCATCCAAGAGGCCTCGAGTTGTGGTCTGGGTGCGAGTCTTTCGGATGAGATGATAAAGTAAAATATCGAGTGGAACTGTCATGTTAAAGAACCTACGGCAACAAGAGAGTCGTTCCTACATGGCCAAATTTCTGTAGAAAAGAACTACTTTCGTAGGGAAAGAAAAGTAGACAAGGAAAAAAAAAGGTGTCGCTGGTCTTGTGGCGACGCGCATTTCCCAAAGAGAGCAGCCCGAATTTCAGGAAGAGAAATCTAGCGGCACTGAAGATAGTAGTATACCTTGTTGTTGGTTCCTCTGCTTGTGCTCCGAGGTTCACCAATGGGGAGATTTCGCGTATGCGACATTTTTGCCTGCCGTGAAGGTAGCCGCATTCCGACTTCAGGGGAGGAATGCTGGGTATATTCATGTTTCCGTCACCCACTGAACGCTGACACGAATGACGGGATCTTTAATGTGTATATTTGATTTTTTTTATTTTTTAATTTTCATTTCTTCTTTTATATCGAGGATAATGGAATAAGCACTTTTTACGTTCAGTCCCCGTGTGTATGCGGTTTTGTACATTGTCATCTGTTCCCACCGGCACACAATGGCCTACTCTTACGAAAAGCGGAACAGGATTTTAACGTGTGCGCAAGATGTTCTGCGTGCGTTCGCACACGGGGCCTCGGTTTATAGTCTCATCCGAAGGACTTTTGAGGAGAGTGGAGTCTGCACTGATGTTAACTCCAGGGGAAAATATCCCCTTGAACGGGAATCGAACCCGGGTCGTCAGATTGAGAACGCAATGTTCTAACCACTAGGCTAACCCGTCCCCGCCTGCATGTGTGTATATACATGAGGAGAATGAAAGCACTGGCAGGTCTGCACTTGATACACTTAATTCACCGGACGCCGCCGAGATTCGAACCCCCGACTTCATGGACCCATGGGATTGATGGGTGAGTGAGAGTGGATGGAAGACGATGGTGAGTGAGGGAGGGAGGGTGGTAGAGGCCGGCGAGTGTCTTAACCATTCGGACTGTAGGTCCGTCTAAAGTAGTTTGCAATACAATACAATACGATACAATACAATACAATACGATATAATACAATACGATACAATACAATACAATACGATATAATACAATACGATACAATACAGTACGATACAATACAATACGATACAATACATTACAATACAATACAGTACAATACAATACAGTACAAAACAATACAATGTTATGGCAAGTAAACTTATTCTTTCCTGAGTAAATACAAGTTATTATTTTTATTATTCTGTTTTATTTCAACAATATTGGAATAAGCTCTCATGTGTGTTTTTAAAAAAAAATATCCAGTCCCTGTGTGGATGCAGTTTTGTTAAGTTTGTCATCCGTCTCCACCTGCAAAATAGCCTACTCTTTTCAAAATCAGAATAGGTTTGAACATGTGCGCAAGAGGTGTTGGCTTACTGGACCTCGGTTTATTGTCTCATTCGAAGGACTTTTGGGGGGAGTGGAGTCAGGACTAATGTTATTCCAGGGGGATAGGTGGGGATGGGGGTGGGATCCTATAAAACCAGCACCTCCCTGGTGAGTATATAGACGTTATGGTGGGGACGTGGGGGGAGGGTGAAGGAATGTTAAGACCCCCTCTCCACCCTCTCTCCCATCAACTTTCTGATTTGGGATCTTCCTACAACAGTACCACCCACTCTCACCCACTTAAACACTCCTTTGCTCTCAATCACCCACTCACCCAACCCCATTTACTCATCTACTCACTTACCCACGTCCACTCACACTCTTTCCCACTCTTTACCACTCTCTTCCACCCACTCTGACTTACTCACTCACTGACTCCCTCCCTCATGCACCCCTCCCGCTACTCACCCAGTCTCATCACTCACCTACCATCTATTTTATCCACTCTCACTTCCAACCATCATCTTCCCCCACCCCTTCCTCTCTCACACACACTCACCATCTTCCACCCTCTCTCTCTCCTCATCTCTCTCTCTCTCTCTCTCTCTCTCTCTCTCTCTCTCTCTCTCTCACACACACACACTCACCCACCATCCTTTTCCATCTATTCAATTACCCACTCACTCACCGAATCTCAATCCACTCCTCCCTCCACCCACTCAGCTCCCCCTCTTCTTTCTCCCCCCTCTCTCCCACCCCCCACCCCCCAACGCCCCATCCCTGTCTTCTCAACCCCAACCCACCCTCTGTTGTTCTTCTTCCTTCACACCCGTCCTGATTTTTCCTCCAGGGCAACGAGGTCAACACGTACTTTCTGAGGGGGCAGGACGGCTTGAATGTGGTGACGCGGAAACTGTCTCAAGACGTCATGGACCAGGTGGGCATCACCATCACCATGGCTGATGACCAGCAGCTGGAAAAGAAGCAGAGGCTGCAGTCAGAAGTGCTGAGCTTGTCCCCGTCCACTATTTCCTGAGTCTCCGCTTGTTGGTTTGGGTGGTTTTATTTGTTGTCACAAGCTTCCCTGATTTTCTATGTGGTGGTGGTGGTGGTGGGTTTAAAGCTGTGAACTGGTACAGCTTTTTCTTTGGAGGTGGGGGGGGGGGGGGGGGTTGTGAGAGAGAGGATGTTTTTCTTTCTCCTGCCTCACATGTTGGCTGTACCAAGTTTGGCTTTTAGCTGCCACACACAATGACACTGACATGATCCTCCTTCCTTCTCCATTTGCTCCACCGGTCTTTGCTGTACTGTCCTGCTGACTGCGTGGATTCTCATGCCGCAGGGTTCGGTGTTGAGAGAAGTTGGTGGTCAGCACAGTGCGCAAATCCAACATAACCCAGTCCAGGGTCCAGGGCCCAGTGCTGAAATTCCCTTTCTTTTACCAAGTTCAAGTGCGGTCAGTTTCTGCTGTAATTAGCATCAGCTGGGCTGGGATTGATGTGGGATGGATAGCAGCTGAGAGGAGCTAAACGTGGGGGAAATAACAGCTGTGTCTGCCTGGATTTCTTTTTCCTCAGTCTTGCCTTGAAAGACAAGTCTTCATGAGGTCTGTATTGCCTAAGACACTGAGAAGTCAGTCCTCTTAAAAGAAAGCTTGCTGGAAACTGTCAGCAGTGTTTCTCTGGTAGTTTGAAGCTAGCAGAGCCTGCTTCTCTCTCAATTTAGATAATGATAATTAATGGAATTTGTATAGCGCTATATCTTGCAAAGACAAATCAGAGCGCTTGCATTCAACATATTCTTACAGAGTCATGCAGCCAATAACTATCAAAAGCTTGAACAAAATTCAAATGTACGCGCACACACACACAGGTTGTAGGCTTTGGCAGGGTAATGGGATTTTGGCTGTTAAAGGCAGGGGCAGTTTTGAGATGAAAGAGGGAAAAAGTTAGGTTTGAAATAAATGTCTTGAGGCTGGATTTAAATGTGTCATATGAAGGCTTTTAGATCACATATGTGGCATGTTTCTGTGGCTTATACCCCTGGCCATAGTTAGCCTTATCTGTGATGGCTTTTTTTGTAACGACCATGCAAGATATGTGTGAGTTTGCACATGAGGTGTCAGTTTGTGCATGAGGTCACATTAGGTTTCAGTTTACACAGATGTCTCAGTTTTGTCTCATCCAAAGAACTTGCCAGTTTCTAAAGTTAACTCTAGGGGACAACCTCTAACCCCCCTCAACTCTCCTTCAAATGAACACATCAGTGGTAACTTGAACCAAAAACCCCAGACTTTGAGTCTGTTGCCTTGACCACTGAGCTACCCTGGCCCTGAGGAGAAGGTTGTTACCCAAAGGATTCAGCTCTGATGGGCGCATGAGTCGTTGATGTCAGTGTGCACAATCTACCTGCTGTTACTTGGATTTTGTGTGTAGTAGAATCCAGCACTAGTGTGAGACTTGGAATGATGTGGCGGGAAAAGTGATAAATTCCTGCATCACTGTAGAACTAAACATGGGATGGGGAGGGGAAACAAACGTACAAATTCCTGTGCCAAGGTGAAATTCAAACCTGTGGCGGGAAAAGTTCTACATTACCAGCCTCGGTGTGAAATTTGAATCAGTGTGGAACTAAACATTTGGCGGGAAAAGTTAGAGACTCCTGCGTCACTGTGAACTTCAACTTGTGATAGGACAAGTTATACAATACGCGTGACACTGTGCAATTCAGAGTGTGACAAGAAAAGCTACACAGTGTTCTTACATCGATTTAATAGACATAATAACAAGTGCCTTTTTGTATGTACAAATTGTATTGTTACAAAAGACACCTTTTTTTTGTGGGGGGTGGGAGGGGAGGAGGAATGTTAAGAATGACTGGATTTGGGTTAGTTTTTTTTTGTGGTTTGCTTTTGCTTCTGGCATTTTTACCATTCTCTTACCTGTGGCCTCTCTGAGGTGACTTGACTGCAAGCCTTGATTTGAGCTCTCCTGTAACTCCGAACAGTCACTGAGCACCGTGCTGAAAGTTCTCATCATCGTGTCTCAGTTAACACGAAGGGAAAGGAGACCATCCCTCTCTTCGCGTTATACATCAAACACCAGTAATAGCATGTTGTGAAGAAACATCGTCCTTTGGCCGCTAACAGGGCACCTGTCAAAAGTGGCCCTGCTCTGCAGTGAACCATTGGTGTTGTCTCTGACGGAGTAAGGTGGGAGGATGACAACGTGATGATTTTTATCTGAAATTGAAAATAACCATGTAGAAAGGTATGTTATGCACATGTTATTGATGTATTTGAAATCTACTAGTCTGTGATAGAAGGGTGATGGATGAATATGTGAGAAGAATGAAAGTTATGGTACATGGATTGTTATGCAGATCAGTGTGGAATTGTTGCGCACGCGCGCGCGCGCGTGTGTGTGTGTGTATTTTATTTTGAGGATAATGAAATAGCCCCTCATGTGCTTTTTTTCACATCCAGTCTATGTGGTGTATGTGTGTGTGTGTGTGTGTGTGTTGTTAGAGAGAGAGAGAGATGGTTTACAATCTTTCTTTGAATAGGCCTGTTACACAAATTTTGAATATTCTTGAATGCTTTTGACAAGTGGGGCTCGAATGGATTTCTTGAAATTGACTCTTTTGTGGAGTTCTGGCCACAAGTGTGTTTTGTTTTGCAGTTTTGCTGTGTTTAGTTTTTGTTTTATTTCTTTGGTTAGTTAGAAGTTCAATGGTATAATTATTATTTGGATACTTTTGTGTCACCTGGTTTGTTTTGTTTGCTTCGTTTTGACTGTGAATGGTTTGAAATTGTTTGTAGTTTTTTTGTCGTTTGTTTATGTGGTTTGTTTGCTACTGCTTTTCTTTTCTTTTTTTGAAACTAGCATTCTTTCTTTTTGATTATTTTGTTTTCTTTCTTTTCTTCTCTCTTGTTTTCTTACTCTCTCTCTCTCTCTCTCTCTCTTCTCTCTCTCTCTCTCTCCTCTCTCTCTCTCTCTCTCTCTCTCTCTCTCTCTCTCTCTCTCTCTTTTTGTTTCTTTCCCATCCTTCTCATTTTTTATTCCTTCATTATTTTTTCTTTCTTTCCGTCTGTCTTTGTTTTCATTCTATTATTTCCATTTTCTTTTGTTTTGCTTTTATTTTATTGCTTCTTGCTTTCTTTTTTTCTTTCTGTTATTTTTTCTTTTTTACTTTCGTTTTGTTGCTTTTGCGTTTGCTTTTTGTTTTTTTGTGTCTTTCTTTTCTTTCAATGTTGATGAAACGCTAATACAAGCACACGTGTGTGTGTGTGTTTTTATATGCACGCTGTCGTAAATTATCAGCAGGACATTTTCTAAGTAATTTGTTCCGTCTTCATGGTTGTGTATAAATGGAGTTGCAAGTTTGTATCTCAGAGTGTAAATGTAAACAATATCCTGAGGCACCGCACTCGCGCTCGGTGTCTGTGTGTGTGTGTGTGTGTGTGTGTGTGTGTGTGTGTGTGTGTGTGTGGTTGTGTGCAGTGTTTGAAGTGACGACGTGGATGTGTCAAGATAGTCGATTGTGTAGGGTTCTGTGAACACTATGAGTAAAGACATTTTGGAGGATTGTGCTTGTTCTGGTGGTGATTACGCCTGACTTATATCTCTGTCTGTCTGTCTGTCTGTCTGTCCGGATGCCTTACCCTGTCTGTCTGTCTTATTTCTGTCTGTGTGTGTGTGATCTCTCTCTCTCTCTCTCTCTCTCTCTCTCTCTCTCTCTCTCTCTCTCTCTCTCTCTCTCTCTCTCTCTCTCTCTCTCTCCGTGTGTGTGTGTTTTGTGTGTGTGTGTTGTTGTTGTCTTCAATTTAACGTCTGTTCACTCTTAGTGATATTAGACGGTGTGTGTGTGTGTGTGTGTGTGTGTGTGTGTGTCTCTCTCTCTGTGCACGTGTGTGTGTGTGTGTGTGTGTGTGTGTGTGTGTGTGTGTGTGTGTGTGTGTGTGTGTGTGTGTGTGTGTTCATACGCAAGCGTAAAAGCACACTCGTTTTCCTTCAGACTTAGAAAGTCAACAATTACACCCCAAAAAAAACAAAAAATTCAACACTCGGCCAAAACAAGAAAAATCACAGCTACCGAAAGTTTCAGGCAGAATGACAAAAGCTGTTTGGGGCTCATGTTGAAAGGTTTCATAAACACACACATATTGACACACCAACAGCAATACATTAATGTACTGTAAATAGTACTGTAATCGCTTACCTCTTCGACAATTGTAAGAGAAAAGCTTGTGTATCACACAGATCTGGGATTACTAGACACACTATATAAGGAATATAAAATCTGGCATCAGACGTGTGTGTCAAGTCAAGTCAAAATTTTATTTCCAGATGGTACATTGAATAAGCAATGCATTTGCTTTTTTTCATCAAGCCATCTATCTAAGAACAAATTTCTTAATGATTATACTGAAATACTACATTATTCCATCCTTACCATTAAATTAAACCAGTAAAAAGAGGAAAATCGATGTGTGTGTGTGTGTGTGTGTGTGTGTGTGATAGGCAATAGATTCGTCTATAAAACAAAATACACGTTCATAATTGGGTTTAGGCAGAAGTTATAGGTCAGCTTCTTAATTCACAATGACACCGCCACCGAGATTCGAACACGGAACATGTTTTAATGATAACATATCCAGTATTACATGAGGGGACGGGATACCTCAGTGGTCAGAGCACTCGCTTTCCCCAGCCTAAGGTTAAGCAGCATCGAGCGTGGTTACCAGTTGGATGGGTGACCGTTGGCGCTCCTTGGCTTCAGTACAGTCCCCCAGTTCACCCAGCTGTAAATGGGTACCTGCCCTCTTTAGGGTCAGGGAAGGTAAAGCAGCGAGGGAGAGGAGATGGGTGCCACCCTCAATATGCTGGCCCCTAGAGAAGTGAGGTCTCTGACGCCTCGCTCCCCTACGACCTTACAGGTTATGGGACTCCTTTACCTTTAGTATTACATTGTGTATGTTTATCAAGTGGTTTCCTGACAGTTCTAGTTCTAGGTCAGCTAAGGGAATAAACGGAAGGAATAAGCGAAACGATAAAAAGTGGTACATATTGTGTGATACTTAAACGATCATTATGATCCATGATCATGATTGTATTATATTGTGTTGTGTTGTATTATATTGTGTTGTGTTGTAGTATAGTGTATTGTGTTGTATAGTATTGTATTTACGCCGTCAGCGCCTGGGCTTTATCTCAGTTCTTGATTAAACCATTGACGCAGGGGGCAACAGCAAGGTGAGAGGCTGTATGACCAGTGGCTTTCCCACTCATGGAATTCCACTTTACAGCTTAGTCTTCAGTGATCGACTATGACTCTCTGACTAGGAGGCTTGACTCGCACAGTCCTTATGTGCTGCAGCCCTGGGGGCTGGTTGGCCTTTGGAGAACATCTCCAACGCTGACTGTCCTTATGCCCACTTGGCCGAGAGAGTGGGGATGTACTGTGGGCAAGACATCTCCACTATAATCAAATTTCTGCCCAGTTTCCAAAACAGCAGCTGCCTCCTCTGCTGTTTTGGAGGTCATCGTTGGACACGACGGACAAACATACAATACTTTGAGTCACGGCACATTTCTCTGCGTAAAATTCGGGCTGCTCTCCCCGGGGAGAGCGCGTCGCCACAAGAGCTACGCCACCCTTTATCTTTTTTTTTCCTTTTCTTGTCTGCATAGTGTTCTTGTTTCCCGATCACAGTAGCTTTTTCCTACATAATTTTGGCTAGGGTCAACTCTCTTGCCGTGTGTTCTTTTACGTGCGCCAAATGCATGTTACACACGGGACCTCGGTTTATCGTCTCATCCGAAAGACTAGCGCCCAGACTACCACTCACAGTGGATACGGGAAAGTTTCGGGCACAAACGGGGATCGAACCATCACGCACTTCGTCCCCGCTTTCTAGGCAGGTGCCTTACCTCTAAACCACCGATCCATTTGACATGATGCCAGGATATAATAATGTATTTAGAATGACTAAGTTGTGCTAGGTTTGAGTACAACACAATGATAATAATCAACCACTACCAGCTCTCAACTAAGTCTAAAAGATTTCAAACGTTAGATTGTGTACATCAGTTGAATTTGTCATCAGAGATGTTACTGTGGCCGTGCATAATTATGACGGTTTACAGAGAGAATTGAGAAAACTCATATAATTATTTTGACCACACACATAGTGTCGGTTTAGCTGAGTTTAGTGTAGCCGTGTGTTCACCCAGCTACTTAGCAAAATGCAGGAAGGGGGGGGGGCGGGATGATAGCCTAGTGGTTAGAACATTGCGCTCGCAATCTGACGACCCGGGTTCGATTCCCGTTCCGGGATATTTTCCTCTGGAGTGAACGTCAGTGCCGACTCCACCCTTCCCCAAAATTCCTTCGGATGAGACTATAAACCCAGGCCCCGTGTGTGAACGCACGCAGAACATCTTGCCCACACGTTAAATCCTGTTCCGCTTTTCGTAAGAGTAGGCCATTGTGTGCCGGTGGGAACAGATGACAGAATTTACAAAACCGCATACACACAGGGACTGGATGTGAAAAAGCACGTGAGTGCTTATTCCATTATCCTCGATATAAAAACGTTTTTTTTAAATGCAAGTACACAACGCACCAATCAAGTGAAAAACGTAGGAAAGAACACAGGAAAGGAAACAAAAAGAAAACAAAGCAACCTGACCGACTCCTGGATTCAAACCCAACATTCCCCCTATGGAGATGCGGGGAGGGGAGGTGGGGGGGAGGACATTCATTATAGATAGCACTCCCCGCATTCTGAAAATTCTGTGCTATGAATTCCCTCTTTTAATTCTGTGCTATGAATTCCCTCTTTTAATTCTGTGCTATGAATTCCCTCTTTTGATTCTGTGCTATGAATTCCCTCTTTTAATTCTGTGCTATAAATTCCCTCTTTTAATTCTGTGCTATGAATTCCCTCTTCTTCTTTTTTAATTTTTATCCCTCTCTTTGTTAACATAAGATATCCAACAATTATCTCCCAGACCTGACTTGTCTGTTGCTTAATGGCAGCGCAACGCATTATTTTTCGCTGGGTGTGGCTGAGCGTTTTACCATGATGAAGAAGAATTGTGAAGAATGTGATGATACCGAGTAGCAAGGAAACAAGCAGGGTAGGGAAAGCGTGGAGCAATGCACAGCAACCAGTAGCTGTCCCTATCGTGCTAGCAGTGCCAATATTTGTGATGGTGCCCAGTAGCAAGGATAAGGGCAGAGTAGGGAAGGGAAAGCTGGAGCATTGCACAGCAGCCAAGCAACAGGAGACTCAGGGAAGACAGTTCGCTGATAATCTTCTTTTACTACATACACCCTGTGCTGTCTCTCTGACTGACTGACCCCCCCCCCCCCCCCTCTCTCTCTCTCTGCTGACACAAGCATCCTTCTGTATAATTATGCATATTGCGCGGACCGCAAAGAAAACACCACCAAGCTGCTGCTGAATTTGGGCCAAAAATGGAGGACATTTTGTGTTTTTCTGAATGCAACTTCAATGGTGATTATCTTCCCGTCCAGGCAACAAAACTCAACATGTCATAATGATATCAAAATAAACGAGAAACTACAAGCTTTGAAATGCATTGTTGCTTTTTAAACAACAACCATATGGCTTCAATCTAAGGGCAGTTAAAGCCTCTAGATAGACCTACTTTTAGCTGGTGAGAACAATAACTTTCAATACTAAACCACTAAAAAGAAAACACCAAAGAGACAAAATATTGAGAGAGAAAGAATGCGATCCAAAGTTTTTAAAGATATACATACCATCAACCAGAAATGTCTGTGATAGGAGATATTTATACTTAAACAGTGATGCAAAAACACGGATCTATGCTAATCTGAGTGCATATTCCATTATCCTCGATATTTTTTTATAATAAAAAAGTCATCTGAGAGCTTTGATTTGTTGCTTTACAAGATTCAGCGCTATATAAATTCCATACTTTATTATTATTTTTTTATTATTATCTGCTCCACATTCAGTTCTCTTCATTGCAACTTGTAAGCCACAACAACGGGAGTTTACACCACGTGTCCAAAGACGCTGTAAGTCTTAGGATCTGTTATTGTTGATATTGAGCAATGTTGTATACATCTATAATAAAGTTTATTCTATATCATTTTCATTCCACAATAGGAGTTACTGCAAAAGGCTCCACTAACAGGAATTCAGAATGTCTTACAATGGCGAGATCAAGGTGTTATAAGCTGGCTTGTGCAATGGGGGAAAATATTTATTTAAAATGAATAAAGGCCTATCACTGTCCTTTGTGATAAATCGAGTAACCCTCATACATTTAACAATTATATTCATGAATATCTGCAAATAATATGGGTTATCAAAGTTGTTGTTAATAATGTTTCTGTTCCTAGCAATTCATACCCTCTGTCTCTGTCTGTCTGCCTGTCTGTCTGTCTGTCATCTTAAACATATTATGACAAAATTTAGATTTGGAGTGTCTGAATTGTTTGTGCACAATCTTCCCTATAGACAACACTGTGATACATACAGATCTTCTCTGTCCATTATGTAAGCGGTTTGTCGATAACGAAGTTCATTTTGTATTATGTTGTCCTATGTTGAATGATCTTAGAACTCAGTTGATACCGCAAAAATATGTGAGCTGTCCTTCCATGTTTAGACTTTGTATACTTATGTCATCTACTAACGAACGCATTAATAAGCGACTAGCAATTTATTTGTATAAAGCTTTTAAAATTAGAAATACTGTCTGTACTTGAGGTATTATTCTTCTGTTCATAAATGTTTCCTATGCAACATGTTTTGGAATGTTGATTATATACACACCACCCCTTCATGAGGGGCCAAGGCCTATAATGAATAAAACTTTCGCATTTGCATTCTCTCTCTCTCTCTCTCTCTCTCTCTCTCTCTCTCATTCTCTCTCTCTCTCTCTCATCGGGTGCACACACAAAGTGCACCCCGCTACAAGAAGAAGGAGAAGAAAACACTCGCACGCTGTTTCGCTCTGATCTGAAGGTGTGTGGGTATCTGGTGTTCCCCTCAATAACAGTCCACTTATTGCGCAGCTCTGAACAAAATCATTGATAACATAGATGTTTTGTTTGCCATGTTCGTCACATAAGATTTTCTTCCATCCATCAATCCATCCATCCACTCACCACCCGCCCACCCATCCATCCATCCATCCATTCATCCATCCATCTACCCATCCATCCATTCATCCATCCATCTACCCATCCATTCATCCAGGAATCCACCCATCCATCCATCCATTCACCCACGAATGACTACACCAACCAAATCCTCATTCCAAAAATTTGTAATTGATGCTCCAAAATGCCACAAGAAAGATATCTATCTTCTCACTCATGACAAAACAAGAAAAATATAAGCCAGTGCATAAATAAATATAAAAAAGGAAAGA
>CM054162.1:4892081-4899581 GCA_028751875.1 Rapana venosa
AAACGGAGGAAAAACACCAAGAGAATAGATAAAAAAAGAAAGAAGAAGGAACGAAAGAACGAACAAAGGGAAGAAAAGAAAAAGGAAAGAACAAAAGAAAGAAAGAAAGAATAGAAATGAACGAAAATACGAAAGACAGAAAAGACGGGGGAAAAAAGAAATAAATCATCAAACGACAGAAAACTAGTAAGAAAAGAAGAAAGAAAGGAAAAAGGAAGTACGAACGAAAAAAAACACCCACACAAAACCGAATAAGAAAAGAAAGACAGACATCATGAAAGAAAAAATATAAAGACAGAGAAAAAAATAAAATGAAAAAGAAACAAAGTAAAAGCGAAAACAAGAAAGAAACGAAACGAGAGATAGATAGACAGATAGACAGAGAGACAGAGAGACAGAGAGACAGAGATAGAGAGAGAGAGATAGATAGATAGATAGATAGATAGATAGATAGATAGATAGATAGATAGATAGATAGATAGATAGATAGATAGAGTTTTAAAAAATCAAAAGCGAGGACAAAACAAAAATACGTCGAAAAGAAAAAAGGAAGAAAAGACACCCACAAAATACACAAGAAATGTCGACAAAAACAAAAAAATAGAAAAGACGAATAAAAGAAATTAGGAAAAAAGAAAGGAAAGAATAAGAAAGAAAAAATACAGAAGGAAAGAAAGAAAGAAAGAACGAAAGAAAGTAAGAAAGAATGACAGGAAGAAAGAAAGAATGAATGACAGGAAGAAAGAAGGAGCGAAAGAAAGAAAGAAAGAAAGAATGAATGAATGAAAGAAAGAAAGAAAGAAAGAAAGAAAGAATGACGGGAAGAATGAAATAAAGAAAGAATGAAAGAATGAATGAAAGAAAGAAAGGCTTTAAACCTAGCCTCTAACTTCAGATGTGTGGAGAAATAAACCTGCCGTGGCTTTTTATCTACACCAACCAACCAACCACTCACCCTCCTATCCACCCACCTAACCAGCCAACCAACCAACTAACCGACCGACCGACCAACCAGCCAACCAACCCACCAGCCAACCAGCTATCTAACTAGTCATCTAATCAATCAAATGGGCCTTTAACTTAGCCTTCAACTTTTTTTTCCCCTTTTTTCTATTTTTTCCCTTTTATATCGAGGATAATGGAATAAGCACTCATGTGCTTTTTTTTTTACATCCAGTCCCCGTGTGTATGCAGTTTTGTGAATTTTGTCATCTGTTCCCACCGGCACACAATGGCCTACTCTTACGAAAAGCGGAACAGGATTTAACGTGTGCGCAAGATGTTCTGCGTGCGTTCGCACACGGGGCCTCGGTTTATAGTCTCATCCGAAAGACTTTTGGGGAGAGTGGAGTCTGCACTGATGTTAACTCCAGGGGAAAATATCCCCCTTGAACGGGAATCGAACCCGGGTCGTCAGATTGCGAGCGCAATGTTCTAACCACTAGGCTATCCCGTCCCCTAGTTTCTTTTCCGTTCCCGTCCCCTTTTTCAGCCATCCAACCAACCAGCAAACCAACCAGCCTCCTACCCAACCAACCAACCAACCAGCCAGCCTCCTACCCAACCAACCAACCAGTCAGCCAGCCAGCCAGCCACTTAGCCAGCCAGCCAAGAGAACGCAGGTACGTACCTTGAACTCGGCCTCCAGCTTGCCCAGCTGTGTGGAGGAATAGGCCTGGCGTGGCTTTCTGTCCACCGGCACCCGCCTCTGCCGCCGACTCTGGTACCGCTGGGCTGTCACCATCCAAGCGGCAATGGATCAGTCAATCAGTCAGTCAGTCAGTCAATCAGTCAGTCCGTCAGTCCGTCAGTCAGTCAGTCAGTCAATCAGTCAATCAGTCAGTGAGTCAGTCGGTTAGTCAGTCAGTCAGTCAGTCAATCAGTCAGTCAGACAGTCAGTCCGTACGTCAGTCAGTCAGTCAGTCAGTCAGTCAGTCAGTCAATCAAGGGGACGAGATAGCCCGGTGGTTAGAGTGATGCGCCTTGCGCTCGTGATCTGCTGACCCGGATTCCAATCTCGTTCAAGAGGATTTTTTCCTCTGGAGTTAACATCAGTGCCGACTCCACTTGCCTCCAAAAAGTTCTCCGGATGAGACTTTGAACCGAGGTCCCGTGTGCTAGCCTTTCGGTTGAGACGATAAACCGAGGTCCCGAGTGTTAAACATAAGTATTTAACGCACGTAAAAGAACCCACGGCAACAAGAGTTTCCCAATACCACTACAAAACAAACAAAAACCAACAAAAACTGGAATGACTTTGTCAATAAGTGAGAAAATGATTCACAGACAGAACAGGAAAAAAATGGGTGGCGCTGCTCTTGTGGCGACGCGCTCTCCCTGGAGAGAGCGTCCCGAATTTTACGTAGACAAATCTGCCGTGACTTAAAGTGGTATAACATAAATAAAATACAATAAGAGGCAATGAATCAATCAGCCAATCAATCAGTCAGTCAATTAGTCAGTCAGTCAACCAGTCGATTGATCAATCACTCAATCACTCAATTAATCAATCAACCAATCAATCAATCAATCAATCAACCAATCAGTTTATCATTAAGTTAAAGGATCCATTCAACAACAACAACAAAATAGCAATTACTTATGATGTTCTTCTTCGTCAAACGCTAAGACAGCAACTTATGTTGTCTGTCATATGTGCGAAAATGCCTTGCACTGCCGTTAAGCGCCTGACAAGTCAGGCCCAGCGCATCCGACATCGGCGTGGGAGAGAATTGTTATCTTTTAAGTCTTTCTGGGAAAAAAGGGCAGGAGAATGGAACCAAGAAGGCAGAAAATAGACAAAGAAGGAGGTGACAGGAAGAAAAGGAACAAGGCAGAAAGAGAGGGCTACCAAAAAAGGGAATTTCTAGCACAGAATTTCCAGAAGATGGGGATGCTAATTATACTGACAGGCCCCCGGCATCCCCAAGGGGGAATTTAATCTTTATCTCTTTTTCCTGTGGTTAACCTGCTCACTAACTGCCGGATAGCACTAGAATCAGTGGCTTAAGTTATGTCCCTTTCTTTGTAATTAAGAAACGTGACCTCCCTTGTTAAATTATCTATGTCGGAATTCTGTGCTAGGAATTCCCTCTTTTCTATCCCTCTCGCGGTTTCTGCCTTGTTCCTTTTTCTTCCTGTCACCTCCTCCTTGTCTATTTCGCTGCCTTCTTGGTCCATTCTTCTGCCTTTTTTCCCCCACAGAAAGACTTTAAAGATAATTATTCTTTCCCATGCCGAATTCGGAAGCCCTGGGCCTGACTTGTCAAGCTCTTAATGGCAGCTCAAGGCATTTTCGCTCACATGAAAGACAACAATGGTTGATATCTGAGGTTTAAATGACGAAGAAGAAGAAGAGTAAAATGTAAGAACACAATACCCAAGTGTTTGGTGGAACAGATTTCTTAGCTAAAACCTCCCCCACCCCACCCTGTAAAAGATTGGCTAACTCAGCACTTGAAAAAAAAAATTGAAGGCAGATGAATGAACAAACATAAATTAATAAAAACATTAAAATTTACCACAAGGGAACACAGGATGCAAAAAGAAGAAAAGAAAAGCAGAAAACAGAGGTAAAAGTGAAGACATAAATTGACTGAAGTGACCGCTAATAACAACTCCTCCTACATTGTAAAGATCTTTCATCTTTCAAACATACTGATAAAAGCAAAGTCTGTGTGTAGGTGTGTGTGTGTGTGTGTGAGTGGGGTGTGTGTGTGTGTGAGAGAGAGAGAGAGAGGAGAGAGAGAGAGAGAAGAGAGAAGAGAGAGAGAGAGAGAGAAGAGAGAGAGAGAGAGAGAGAGAGAGAGAGAGAGAGAGAGAAACGCACATGGAAATGAAATGTCGCAAAGTAACCAGGGTAACCTATTGAAAAGCCCCAAAAAGTGAAATAAGGCAGGTTCTGGAAGGTAGTAGAAAATTAAATACCCAGAAAAAGAAACCTTGAAATTCTAAAATAAATAAATAAAAGAAAGGGGAATGAAAGGTCTTACTGCCCTACGAAAGCATCACAGTAACAAACATATGGCAGACAGCTTAAAGTTGAATTCAATAATTTTTTTTTAAAACACGGAGAAAACTTTTGAAAACCAAAAAAGTAAAGACAAACGAATGAAATAGCAAAAAAAATATTAACTGCTTCATATCATTGCTTTGCAAACGGACACAAAAAGCTTGGCTTTTTTTCTCAGACTGATCACGAATTACTACTCTCAAAAAGAAAAAAAACCGGAAACAACAACATAAACAAACCACAAAAAACCAACGAAAACTGGAATAGCTTTTGTAAATTAGTATAACAAAAAATGGTTCACACTATATCCATAACAGTTACATTTTAACTGCGGCAGAGGAGTAATTTTCAATCATTCATGTACAAGCAGTCTACTTTTTAAAAAAAATCTTCTTCTTCATTGAACGCTCATACAGCAACTAGTGATGTCTGCCACATGAGCAAAAAATGCGTTGGACCGTTAAATGCTTTTTTATTTATTTATTTTATTTATTCTTTTATATCGAGGATAATGGAATAAGTACTCATGTGCTTTTTTACATCCAGTCCCCGTGTGTATGGAGTTTTGTCAATTTTGTCATCTGTTTCCAATCATTCATGTACAAGCAGTCTACTTTTTTTCTTCTTCTTCTTCGTTAACCGCTTTGCAAGTCTAGCAGCCTACAGTGTATATAGACTTCATCGTGGGAGAGAACTATTCTCTTTTACGTAGTTTAACTGGTTGAAAGGCAGAAGAATGGACCAAGAAGGCAGAAAATAGACAAGAAGGAGGTGACAGAAAGAAAATGGAACCAGGCAGAAACAAAGAGAGGGATAGAAAAGTGGGAATTCCTAGCACAGAATTTTCAGAAGGTGGGGGATGCTATTTATACTGACAGCTCCCCCCTCCCCTCCCGTCCCCGTTGGGGGAATAGTGTGGGTTCCCAATAGCTCTTGCATTTCACCCATTGTACCATACTATTTTCAGTCACTGCACGTTTCACCTGTAGTTCATTCGGGTCTCTCTCTCTCTCTTCCCTATGGAGATCTGCATGGCGAAAAAACCAGCGCCACTTTTTTTCTCTTTCTCTCATTTTTCTGTCCGTTGCAAAATATGTCATTTGTTTTCCATCAATCAATTCTCTATTCTAGAGCCAAACCAGGTTATCTCCTTCACTGGATGCACTACAGATAACCTGGTTTGTCTCTAAAGTAGCGTGTCGTGATAGTAGCCTTTTTTTCTACAGATTCTTGCCAGGGACAACTCCCTTTCCGGCACTGATCTTTCTAAGCGTCCTAAACGTGTGTGTCTCAAACAGGATCCTTGGCTGCTTTCGTTTCACCTGAAAGACTGGCACCCAGACCACAACGCGGAAGGGGGGGAGGGACAGGTTTTCTGGTATCATTGAGTGTGAGCAGCTAAATTGAAGAAGTTTGGGTTCAAACAGAGACCAGACGTGTGGCTGGATCATTTGTAGACATGTAAGTTATTCCACCCCCCCCCCCCCCCCCCCCCCCCCCCCCCCCCCCCCCCCCTCCATAATATCCATCTTCACTTTGTTGGTGACAATGAATATCTTTCGTCAGTTACAGATTCGTCTGCTGTTGGATATTTTGGTTTTCATGTATAAAAATTTTCATTAGTTATAAGAAGAATAATAATCATCAAAAATGATGATGATGATGATGATGATGATGATGATGATGATGATGATGATGAGGAGGAGGAGGAGGAGGAGGATGGTAATGATGATGATGATAGTAGTAGTAGTAATAATAGTAAGGATGATAGTAGTAGTAATAAAAATAGTAAGGATAATAATAATAATAATATTAATAATAATAATAATAATAATAATAATAATAATAATAATGATGATGATGATGATGATGATGATGATGATGATAATAATAATAATAATAATGATGATGATGATGATGATGATGATGATGATGATGATGATGATTATAGACAAGAACGCTTTACTCAGACATAAGCTCAGACCTTTTCAGACTTTTGTTTTTAATCCCCGCCTTCTGGAAATCCTGTGCTAGGAATTCCCCCTTTTTGTTTTTGTCTATTTTCTGCCTTCCTGGTCCATCCTCCTGCCTTTTTCCCCCAGAAAGACTTAAAACATAGCAACTCTCTTCCACTTGAAGTTGGATGCACCGGGCATGACTTGTCGGGCGCTTTATGATGATAAATAATAATAATAATAATAATAATAATAATATAAATAATAATAATAATAAATAATAATAATAATGATAATAATAATAATATACGAAAGTATATAGCGATGAATCTTGTTAAACAAACAAATCAAGCACTTTACGGGAGCACAACGCATTTTCTCTCATATGACAGACAAAAATAGCTGCTGTCTGAGTGTTCAAAAAACAAGATGCAAAGAAGAATGCGAATAATGCGAAGAAGAATGCAAAGAAGAATGCGAAGAAGAAGAAGAATGCGAAGAAGAATGCAAAGAATGCAAAGAAGAAGAAGAATGCAAAGAAGAAGAAGAAGAGAAGAAGAAGAAGAAGAAGAAGAAGAAGAAAGAAGAAGAAGAAGAAGAAGAATGAAAAGAAGAAGAATGCAAAAGAAGAGAAGAAGAAGAAGAAGAAGAAGAAGAAGAAGAAGAAGAAGAAGAAGAAGATTTTTGTTTGTTTTTTTCTTTGTTTTTATACCTCCATGTTTTGCTCTGTCTCTGTGCTCTGCACACTTACCCTCCAGCCACAGATGCCGTTGGTATAGGTTCTGAAACATCCATTCCGAATGTGAACCCAGTCCCCCTGAAGGTAGGGCAGGGTAGCTTCCCCTCGCCAGGCTGTCCACGCAAGTGATCCCCCCTTGAAAAGCCAAAGATGGCGGAGCTGGAGGGGCCTCACGAGGCCACACGGGGTTGTGGAGGGAAGCGGGGAGACCGGGACCCCCCTCACAAGAAGAGTGCGTCTCTTTAGGAGCCCGTATGTCTTTTCCCGCCGTTTTTGCTGACCCCAGAGTTGTGCTCCTTAATGTCGGCTGATTCTCCACCGTTGCTGCTTTTCCTGTCGAAGAGTTCTCTTCCCCTATGATGTCTCGTATGGAGAAGGTTCGTTTGGTCCCGTGCGTATCGTTGTGACGGGTTTTTTTGCGGCGGTTTGTGGCTGCGTCAAGCGCGCTGTCGACTGTCTCACTTTTGTGAGAATCTGCGCAACCGTCTGAGGAATTGTCTTCGTAGTAACCCATTCCCAGGCTGTCGTTTTGGACACTAGTGTCTGCTGTAGCTGTCTCCATACTTCACAGAGTCTACACACACTTCCTACCCACAAACAATATGTAGCCTATGTGTCTAAAAGCGAAGTTTCATTAACGAAATTAGATCTCCTGTTGAACAAGAATGTATAAGGCTGATTTACCAGTTTGAGCCAAATCTGTAAAAAAAAAATAAAACCTACCTGCATATAACTGACAGAACAAGCTGTCAAATCTGCCACAATCTAGGCATCATAAGCAGCAAAGATATCGT
>CM054162.1:4902081-4927081 GCA_028751875.1 Rapana venosa
TCTTGCCAGTGAAGTATGGTATTCCTCAAGGTTCCGTGCTAGGGCCAGTCATCTTTTCAATATATATCAATGATCTTCCTCTCCATGTTTCTTCCACTTGTGAACTCTTTGCTGACGACACTACCATACATACAGCGGATCATGATGTGAACTCTGTAGGTAAAATTTTGCAAAAAGACTTAAACAATCTAGCAGCATGGACAGAGTGCAACCACATGGCTCTCCATCCACTGAAATCAAAATTCATGGTTGTTGCAACAAGACAAAAGCGCCAAAACTTTAAAACCAAACTAAATGGAATAAAGATTTACGATAAAGTATTAGAAGAAGTCAGCTCATATAAACTACTTGGTCTATATATTGATAACAACTTGTCATGGTCTGATCATGTTTTTAGTATTTCCAAAAAATTATCTAAGAAGCTATTCCAACTTAACCGAATAAAACATTTCCTTGATCAGCATACTCGAAAACTATTCTTCTACGCTTACATTAAACCTGATCTTGATTATGCATCTACATGCTGGGATTTGGCAAGTAAAAACTGTATACGACAACTTGAGAGAGTATATAAACGTTCTCTCAAGTTAATTCTGCTTAGAACTACTTCCTTAGAAACTAATAGCTACAAAGAGTTGAACATTCTTCCTTTTTGTTTACATTGTCTCTTTAATAAAGGTGTATTTATGTATAAGATTATGAATAAACTAGCCTTTCATTATCTTTGTCAGAGGTTCCCTGTTAAAACTGTTCGTAACAAAAGTAGTGTTGTTACTCCTCGTCCAAGAACCGATCTCTTTATGTCATCCCTTGTTTATTCTGGTAGCAAATTATGGAACGAAATCCCAGTCATTATAAAAGAGAAAAGTAGCCTATCATCTTTTAAAAAAGCGTACCACACACACTTGTTTAATTTTCTGTAATATGCATTGGGTGAGCGTGCTTGTTGAACTCTGTGTGTGTGAGTGTGTGTGCGTGCAAGCGCGCGCAAATGTGTGTGAAGTAATTTGTGTTGTGTGTGTGTTAGTGTAATTAGTTGTGTAATGGGTTGAGGTGTGTTGAGTGTGTGAGTGAAGTGAGTGAGTGTGTGTGTGTGGTTAGTGTGTTGTGGGTGTGTGTTGTGTGTGTGTGTGTGTGTGTGTGTGTGTGTGTGTGTTGTGTGTGTGTGTGTGTGTTTGTAAGTAAGTAAGACTTCAAATTTACAACGTCTTTCCACTTTAAAGTGCTACAAGAACGGCCCTAAAATAGGAGAGAGAGAGAGAGAAGAGAGAGAGAGATAAGATAGATAATCTACACTGTTTGGCGATGGGTGTGAATAGTATGTGTTGTTTGTGGTAGATTGTGTGTGTGTGTGTGAGAGTGGTGTGTGTGTGTGATCCTGTCTGTGTGTTGTAATTAAGAGTATTAACCAAGGGAAAATACACAAATAGTATTCTAAACAAAAACAGATCAAGAACATTAAAAAATGAAATTCAAAAGAACGAACAACTACAAAAGTGCCCTAAAGGACTTATAACCTAAACTTTAGCAATTAAATGTTAGCTTAACATTGTTCAAAACTTCGTCAATGGATTCTCAGAAAAGGCAGGAGATAAGGTTTTAATTCTCACATTCCAAGATATAGGTATATTGAAATATATTCACCACATAAGCCTTTAATATTCCGTGATGAAATTTTTGTTGTGAATAGTTAATCTTATCCTGTAAAAATAATGGCCTTGAGTAGTCGTCTTTGACAGCATTTGTATGAATCTGTAAGTGACAAAGTATTCAATTACGCTCTTTCCCACTAGGAGTTTAAATGTGAAAGCAGCATGATTTTTGCCGATGCTTTTCTATAATATGTTACGGAACTTTTTTCTCTCTAACAACAGATAACCCACTGCAATGATAAGGGAACATGCAGTACTATAACCCCTTTTATATTACGTCCAAAGCAAATGAACGTGAAGTCTCTTCCCCTCCTAATCCGTGTCCACAGTCCATAAACCAAACACCACCAAAAGACCTGCCTGTGTGTGTCATTGTACAAGATTTCTGTGAGAAAGGAGTGTACAGACGAGACTGTGGCCGATCAAACGGCATCACAGAATTTCACGAATAAGTCTACACAACATGACAAGATAAGATGCTGTGCATTCTACTTTTCCAGACTAAGCCAGCCACCCGATGCCATCTGATTCACGCGGAAACAATGATCTAAAGCTGAAAGATGCAACTCCAGTGTTAGCACATCTCTTTCGGCAGTGACCAAAAACAACAACAATCGGATTTTCCCAACAACAAAGATTATAATCAGTAAAACACTCCAACTACAGATTCTCAACTAGAAATCAAAAGAATTTATTCAACGCTTTGATCTCTTCAGATTCTATATGAGAATTTAAGAATTACCATGGTACCCCATGCCCACTTGAGGACCATCAAGAACTTTATCCGAAAAGACCAAACGCCACCCAACTCAGAAAGGAGCCTCTGACTCGCACCTCAAATAACGGCAGACACGTTGCAACATTGTTTTGTGAGCTCCCACGAAAGACCAGAACAGAAAACGACAACACCATGTACTACCTGCACAGAGACAGTCACCTTCTTTCAACCACAGTGGACACCAGCCAGGAAATACCAACCCTGGCGGAACCGTTCCCAACAGTTGTACAATATTGAAAACTATCTAGATGTTCCACTATTCAATCATCCATCTACAATAATTGTGATTATAGTATAATATCCGCATTTCCAGATCATATCAGTGAGAAGTGTCAAGTTTGTGTATAATCTGCATAAACTCTGTTTTCAAAGATATTCAGCTTGTTTTGTAACAGAGCAACCCGTTTACATTTGAGGACGCATTTTTCGTATAATATTCCCTTGACAGTTTTTTTCCCTCCCCTTAGTCCCTGTGCGTGTTTTTGGTATATAATGTTATTACTAATAGAAGTAAGCCGTTTCATTAACTAGAGATCAGTAAATTCAATTTGATTTTTCCCCCTTTGTATCCCTTAGTATACAAGTTCATGAGTTTCTCACAGTGGACTTGTCAATCTGACAGAACTGAAACCTTCATCAACAAATTATATATTTTTGTTAAGGTGTTTTTTGTGAAGACATGGTGGAGTAGAGATATTTCTTTACTCATTACTGTATTTTGTGGGATTTGTTTGTTGTTGGTTTTGTTTTGGTTTTTTTGGGGTTTTTGTTGTTTGTTTGTTTAAAAAAAAAAACTTTTTCTTGCCTCTTCTCCTTATTCCTATTTATACAATGGCCTCTAAGAAAAGCAGGCTGTGAAAAATCATGCAGTGGAATGCAAATCTTTTCCACAAATCTGGCGTATTTGAATCCACCACCTTTCAAAAATGATATACAAGGCCCATATTTTACAAACCCCTAAAATTTAACAAAAATAAGATGCCCAGATTACAGTACTATTAACCACCTATACATCAGAAATAAGGGACAACAAAGATTTAGTGCACTATTTACATGTAAAGAAGAATAGAGTACAGTGTGAAATTTCCACCAATAACTGGTAACATCCCAGATCTACATTCATGGCAGCAACGTGTCAATTTTAATGATCACATTAATCTTAATATTGTGTCTTTGATATTTATCAAAAGGAACCTAATAACCTTAACACTGATTGGATCCATAATCTCCCAGATAAAGAAAAATGGCTTATTGGAGGAGATTTCAACGCCCATGCACCATTTTGGGATAAAATTGTATTTCAGTTACCAGCAGACAGGTTGTAGAAAACGTTGGTTGATTCTGTCTATGTTTTATTAATGACGGTAGCATCACTAAATTCCTGAAGTCTCAAGTCCACAGAGCGTCAGCAATAGGATCTAACTTAGGTCACCAATACGGTTACCTGATTGCGAATTGGTCAACCCATAAAGAAACTCTAGCAGTGCTCATTACCTATCCTTATAACCTTTAAATAACCCGTTATGTCAATCATATATTACAAAGGATTAATTCCAAAATATATTATAAGCGTGCTGACTGAAAAGTTTTACACCAGTTTTAGCTTCTACAATACAAGTATATAGATGCTCCGACAAAGATCAAATGTTTCTAGCATAACAAATATTATACTTCACGCTGCCAAAGTCAATTCTAGATGTCACTCAGAAAACCTATAAACTTTAAGAGGAGGAAATGTCTGGTGGACACAACCTGTGAGAAGCTGTACATACAAAACATTTAATGCATAAAGCTTTTCTCAAAGCAAATCACCTAGCAACCATGATGCTCAGAAAGGGCCAAAACACTGTAACATGGTCTAAGCGCAAGCTAAAACATATTGGCCTCTTTTTGTAAAGTGAAATTACAAATACAATAATGACATCAGAAAATATGGACAAAATTTTAATGAAATGCAAAAAGGTATAAACTCAACATTCCCAAATTATTCTAGAAAACAAAGAGTTTCCATCTAGTGCAGACAAGGCAGAGCCGTTGCCACAATGTTTTCAATACCAGCGTAAGGAGGGTTTATCCGCTAAACATCGATCAATCAGAAGTGAAGAAAAATCAAAAATGAATATGTAAGACCCCGTTCCTGATACCACTCTTTATATCAATCTCCATTACACTCCAGGAAGTAAAGATGCTATTCTTGTCCACTTCCTAGTAAGAAAACATCCGTCGAGCTGAGCGATTCCAATGATATGATCAAACATTTACCAGAAAATCTATTATAGCTACTTCATAAACTTATTTTGTAAGTTATGCTGGTCAGGTGTCATACCAGTCAATGGAAACAGTCCTTTGTGGTAAACCAATCCAAAAGCAAGGTAAGCCGAAGACAGATAAAGCCAGTTACAGCCCATAGCATGACCACACATACTGGAAAAGCTCATGGAGAAGAGTTTTCTTGGAAGTTACTATATTATTTTCAGAAAAATAACATTATTGCAAACAACCAACAGTCTTTCAGCGAGGTAGAATTCTGCTATAGATAACCTAGATAAACTTACAACCCGATAAGTGGTAAAACAACAATTTGCAATGTAGTAAAAAATGTTCTTGCAACGTTTTTTGACATAAATAAAGCCTATGACAAGTTTGGCATCAAGTTATTAAGTAAGTTGAAAACAATGGTACTTCCGTAACATTTATCATTTACATCAGAGCTACTTAAGCAATAATCATTCAGTAAAGGTAGGAAATAACTATTCAGATACTATAAATCATGATATGTGCTTACCACAAGGCACCGTTATAGCACCAGTTTCTATTTAATATCCTGTTACATATCTTCCCAAATACATTTGTCTCAGAACGTTTCCTCGTACAATATGCAGACGACATAGAGCGATGTGGATGACTGTTACTAGAAAACAAAACACATTAAAAGAGGTCTATATAAATCATATAAAACCTGTACAAAAAAACCTGATAAATTAAAATAAGTACAAAATTGAAAATGCCGTAGAAATTGTCCACAGAAAAAACGCATATGATGCTTTTTAACCAACGGTAGATAATCCACAACTACCTGTGTTTAAAATTGAAAAGAGATATATAGAATTAAACATTAGTAATGTTTTTAGGTTGTTTTTCTTTCCTCAAATTAACTTGAATGCCCACATTGAATATGTCTTAACTAAAGGAAAAAATGTATAAATCTCTTAAAATTGTACAAGCAGTTGTGGGACAAGACATGACAATTCTGAAACATCTTCTACCTCTCTAATTAGATCTAAATTATCCTATGGACAAGATTTTATTTTAGTGCACTAAATACCTTATTAAAGAAGCTCAAAGTGTAGATTGTAAGGCATAAACTTGCTCTAGGTGTACATTTCATACCTCGGCACTTGAATACATATAAAGAACTAGAATGTTACCACTTGATGAGTACCAGACACTTGTAAGTGCAAATATATTCTGAGAAGCTCAACACCTGATAACTTTGCTTCAGAAGAAATAAAAAAAGGTCTGAAACAGATTTACCCCAAAAGAGCCCGACACGATAAACTCTTTAATGACAATAAGTACATACACATCCAGATCTTTAACGAGCGTTCCTGAATTTACAAATCTGAAGTAGACCTCACAAAGAGAATTTCAAATCTGTCCCTATTGGGAAAGAAGCAAGCACAAAACCCCCCCCCTTGATGTAGATTATATCAACATGAAAAGAATAGAAACCAAATATCAGGCAGTTATACGTACATTCCACATATAGAACAAATTACTCTCATTGTCCTTAAAATTTATACAGATGGCTCCCATTTAACAATCCATCAAGGCAGGTTCAGCATTCGTCATACACAGCACTAAAAATAGAAAAGTCGTAATATGTTGGTAAAAATCGATCTTTTTTACAGCAGAACTTAATTCTATACTATGGCTTTGAATTTCATTAGATCAACCATACGAGTATCTTCACATTATTACTTTGATTGGAGTCAAAATCATTTATTATATGCTTAAAGTCTATAACTTATAACCAATCTACTAAACTTATACTAAATATCAACTAACTTCATAAATCTTCTGCGATTAAAGAATTCATGTTTCTTTTGCTGTTCCTTCACATATAGGATTATTTTCTAATGAGTGCTGATCGAGCTGCGACGAAAGGTGTGTGTGTTGTGTGTGTGTTGTGGTGTGTCTTGATGCACTTGGTTTTTTTTTTCCTCGTGCTTCAAAAATAATGTTCATATTTTAGGTTTGACGGTGGTAAAAGTGTGGTTTGGTATTTGATGATTATGAAATAAGGTTTTTATATATATGAGGAAATGTACAGTGGTATGGATTTGATCCTGGACAATTTGTATGATTTGTGCAAGCTCGCACTGTAGTTGCGTGTCCGTCATATGTACCGTATGATTTGTGTGTTTGTGTGGTGTGTGTTGTGTGTGTGTGTGTGTGTGTGTGTGTGTGTGGTGTGGGCGAGCGTGCGTGCGCGCATGCCGTGCGTGCGTGCGTGGTATGTGTATGTGTGTGAGTTGTGTGTTGTGTTGAATTTGGGGGAGGGTTGTCCCTGTTTAGGGTAGGTGTGTCAGGGAGGCGAGTTTTCAAGGTTTAATTGGTTTTGTCTATTTATTCGATTGGTTTACCTTCTTGGTCTTTCATGATTTCATGACTTCAAGTCAATAATTGAATGGCTATTTGAATGATCATTCTTTGCTTTTAGACATTATCTTGTTTGTTGATCAATTGTATATTCATGTTTTGTTTCACTTTTTTCACCCTTGAGGGCCTGGTGTAAATGAAGCCTCCTGGCTTATCCAAATTACCCACATTAAAAAATACGAGTTTCGAGTTCTCTCTCTCTTGCTCTCTCTTTCGCCAGTTTACAGTACAGAGAAAATGATGCAAGAGAATCTCTGGTGTAGTTTATTTTCTGTTACAGTTTTTAGGAAGGAAAATACACTTTTGTCTGGCTCATATTCTGAGAGATCATAATGTAAAAGAAAAATTGCAAATATGAGGTGGTGGGTTTTTTAAAAACCCCCCCCCCCCCCCCCCACCCCCCACCACCAACACCAATCTCGTCCTCTTCTCAGTCTCTTCCCCTCTCCATATTCTCGTCTCTCGCTCGTCTGTCGTCTGTCTCTCTCCGTGTTTTTTTTTTAAAAAAAGAAAATTTTTCTTCTCTTTTTTGTTTTCTTCTTTGCATTTTCTTCTTCTTTGCAATACTTTCTTGTTCCCATTTGTTGCAATTCTTTCTTCTTCGCGTTTCTTCGAAATTAATTCTTTTTCGCAATTCGAAATTTTTCTTTGCAATTCCTTTTCCCAAATTTTTTCTTCGCAATTCTTCTTTGAAATTTCTTTTTCTTGTTTTTCTTTTCTTCGCAAGTCCTCTCTCCTCTCTCTCCTCTCTCTCCTCTCTCTCTCTCTCCTCTCTCCCTCTCTCTCCCTCCTCTCCCCTCCTCTCTCTCTCTTTTTTGGGATTAATGCACAAAACGCAATGCGGGTATTTTTCCCATTTTAAGATAGTCTAATACCCGCCTCCTCCATCAATGCAAACTTTCATGGCTGAAATCTGGCCTTTCTCCCTTTTTGAATGACAAAACCCACTTCAGTTTTTCCTATTTTTTTTGGTCATATCAATTTTTTATCAATTGATATCAATTGTTTTGAAAAAATTTGCCCACTTTTTCAAATAATGTCATGGAACAATTTGACTTTTTAAAGGGTTAGTTTTTTTAAAAAATCTTCTTCCCTTGTTTCAATCACCTTTCATTTTCACTTTTTAAACCCCACTGTCGTTTTTTGATTTTTAGAAGAAAAAAAATATCCCTTTTCAAACTTACTATCCTTCTTCTTTTTTTTTTTTTCCATCCTCGTTTAGAGTTTCCGGGTTCACCAAAGGTGAAATTTTTGCATATGCAACCCTTTTTTTGCCTGCCATAATGTAGCCGCATTCTGCTTCGGGGCTATAATTTCAATTCATTACTAAAAAAAATTGGGTTGCTGTGATACGTAGTGAAAATTTCTTTACAAAATATGCAAAAGGGAAACAAAGAAAACAAAGAAAGGGAAAAAAGGGGTAATTTTGCCAAACCCGAAACAAAAGAGAAGAGACAGAGAAAGAGACAGAGACAGACAGACAGAGACAGAGACAGACAACAGAGAGACCAGAGAGACGACAGACAGAGAAAGAGAGAGAAAGAGGGGGAGAAGAGAAGAGAGAGAGAGAGAGAGAGAGAGAGGGAGAGGAGAGAGAAGAGGGGGGAGAGAGGAGAAGAGAGAGAGAGAGAAAAGAGAAGAGAAGAGACAGGACAGAGCGAGAGACAGAGAACGAGAGAGAGGAAGGAAACGATATAAATCTTTAATCTTCTCTTGTCGAACTTTCAAACAGAAACTATTTTTGTTTCAATGAACAAAATGCTTTGCGCCCCCTTAAGCGACTGACAACGGGCCCAGCGCATCCGACTTCGGCGCAGGAATAATTTTTTACTTTTGAAGTCTTTCTGGGGAAAAAAGGCAGAAGAATGGACCAAGAGGACAGAAAATAGTTGAGAAGAGAGTGGTGACAGGAAGAAAAAGGAGGAAGGCAGAAACTGAGAGAGGGATAGAAAAGAGGGAATTCCTAGCACAGAATTTCCAGAAGGTGGGGATGCTGTTTATACTGTCAGGCCCCTGGCATCTTACCGAGGATAAAATTATTGACTGAAAAACTATGATACGGATGATTCATTTTAATATGCGGAAGTGTGCTTTTAAGCAAGACATAAAAAAATGAATAAAAAGGTTAAGAAATATCGTTGTGCACATCAAGTGACAGTATATATTGTGTTAAGCTTTTATCAAAATGCCGTCTATCTTTATTTTGTTTGTTTGTTTTATTTCCAGATGGCCGTATATAAAAATTAAAAAAACAACAAAAATATTACTTGAAGACTATCACATCACATTGACATGAACACATTAAATCCCAAAAAGCAAGTTAATCAGTTTCACAGAGCAATTAATAGAGAGCATTTTCTTTTTATCTTTTCTGTTCAAGATTTATAGAAAAAGAAAAAGAAAACACTTTACTTTGAGTGATTTTATGAGAGATTGGAGTTTTGAACAAAAAACTATCAACTGACCATTTTTTCCTTTTGAAATCTCTCTGTCTGTCTGACTGTCTGTCGGACTGTTTGTCCCCTCTCTCTCCCCTCTCTCTCTCTCCTCTCTCCAATCTCTCACTCCTCTCTCTCTCTCTCCTCCTCCTCTCCTCCTCTCCTCTCTCTCTATCTATCCCCTCTCTTTTCTCTCTCTCACTCTCTCTCTCTCCTCCCCCCCCCCCCCCTCCTCTCTCTCTCTCTACGTATCTCTCTCTTTTTCTGTCTATGTATATATCTCTCTCTATCTATGTATCTCTCTGTCCTGTCTCTCTCTGTCTGTCGGCTCTCTCTCTCTCTCCCTCCTTCTTCCCCTCTCTTCCCCTCTGTCTCTCTCTCCCTTCCCTCCTTCTCCCCCCTCTTCTCTCTCCCTCCCCTTCTCCACCTCTCTTCAACCCCTCTCTCCCCTCCTCCCTCCTCCCCCTCCCCTTCCCCCCTCTCTCTCCCCTCCTCCCCCCCCACTCTCTCTTCCCCCCCCTCCCCTCTCCCTCCTCCCCTCTCTTCCCCCCCTCTCTCCTCCTTCTCCCCCTCTCTTCCCCCCTCCTCTCCCCTCCCTCCCTCCTTCTTCCACCCCTTCTCTCCCTCCCTCCTTTCTCCCCTCTCCCCCCTCTCTCCCTCCCTCCCTCCTTCTCCTCCTCTCTTCCCCTCTGTCTCTCTCTCCCTCCCTCCTTCCCCCTCTCTTCCCCTCTCTCTCACACCCTCCCTCCCATCCTTCTCCCCCCCCCCCACCTCTCTCTGACATCAAACTTTACTATTCAGGTACCCTGACAATTTAAGAGCTCCACTTTTCCTATCCTCAATTTGGTTCATCTCTATCATATGTAAATTACTTTACATAGTAATGCAAAGAGTGAAACAAAGAATAATATGAAAGCAGAGGCAAAGGGGGTAATATTGTCAAAACCCAAACTGAAACACACACACACCACACACAACACACACACACACAACACACACACACACCCACAACACACCACACACACACACAAACACAAAACACACACACAGAGAGAGAGAGAGAGAGAGAGAGAGAAAGAGAGAGAGAGAGAAGAGGAGAGAGAAGAGAGAGAGAGAGAGGAAGAGAGAGAGACGAGGGAGAAGAGAGAGGGAAGAGAAAGAAAAAATCAATCAATAATAAATCTTCTCTTGTCGAAATTCAAACAGCACTATTTTGTCTTCATATGAGCGACAATGCGTGTGCTTCTCCCCCTCTCAACCCCTCCCCCCCCCCCCTCCTCCTCCTCCACTCCACCTCCCCCCCCCCTCTCTCTCTCTCCCTCCCTCCTTCTCCCCTCTCTCCCCCTCTCTCTCTCCTTCCTTCTCCCTCCCCCTCACCCCCCCCCCCCCCGCCACTCTCTCTCTCCCTCCCTCCTTCCCCCTCTCTTCTTCTCCCCTCTCTCCTCCCTCCCTCCCCCTCTTCCCCCCTCCCCCCCCCCCCCATCTCCTCTCTGAACATACACTTTAGCTATTCAGGGGGGCCCGACAATTCAAGACTCCACTTTTTTCCTTATCCTTCCCAAAGTCGGTTTCAAACTCTATCATCGGATTATTCTCTCTCTAAAAAAAAAAGCCACTTTAGCTCTTCATGTTTTTAGTCAGTGTTAAAGAGCTGTCAATGTTTCGAAGAAGACGTGTGTCAATTTACAAAATATCCTTAATAGACTAATTTGACATTTTCAACATTTCGTTTTCGCTTTAGTTTGAATGTTATATTTATGAATTCATTTCACTTCTGATGTGTGTTTTTTTTCTTTTTATAAAAGCAGATAAGTAAAAACACAACACCCAAGTGTTTGGAGAGCAAATGTTTGGTTTAGTTAAAACCTTCCTCAGGCTAAAAGATTGGCCAACTGATGGTCTGATGTTTTTACTCTTAATTTTCCATAACATAACTGATTGTTTTGTTGTAGATTTCAATGAGATGACTACAAAGATGGAGTAGGATGTAGTGTAAACTAGTGAACGGAAGAATGTTAAAAAATATAATAAGCAGGCGACAGAAACGAGTGCAGGACATTGCCAAGACCAAGCTCAGAGAGAGAGAATACGAATACGAAGTTTTTATTGAGGGTAAATGGATAAGCTTACAGCTTCTTTACACCATGCCCTCAGCCCCACCCACCCATTCCTTTTCCCCCAAAGAAAAACGCAAAGGAAAAAGCCCAAAACATCTCAAATGTAAATACTTGCATAAAAAATTTCAAGTAAATAAAAAGGACACAAACAGACAAACAACAAACACACAAACAAACAAGCAAATAAGCTGACAAACAAACCTGAAATTCTGATTTAGCACACTGACATCCATTTCAAACTACTTTCAGCAAATCCCTTCATCTCCCCATACCATCTCTAATCATAAATTTTTCATACAAATTACACACAAATGTTTACATATACAAGTACACCTACGTATGCATACACAAAAAATATACATTAAAAAAATTAAATCGGAGAGAGCAGTCGAACAGAAGAGAGAGAGAGAGAGAGAGAGAGAAGAGAGAGAGAGAAGAGAGAGAGAGAAGAGAGAGAGAGAGAGAGAGAGAGAGAGACAACAGACAAGGAGGAGTAGATATTGAAAGACATTCAACATGATTTGCATAATATGAATACAACCAATCAAATTTCATAGACCAAAAAAATTTCAATCAAAGCGTTTTGATTACATGCTTGTGGTAACTTTTCTTAAATGATGACAGACTACTCTTTTGCTTGAGATGATCAGAGATCTCATTCCATATTCTACCACCTGAGTATACCAAAGATGACATGAAAAGGTAAATTCTTGGGCGGGGAAGAAATAGAACACGTTTACCTCGAAAAGTCGTGACCAATTTTTTTTGGATTCAGGTAGGGTGGTGCTAGATTATTCATAGTTTTGTACATGGAATTACCTTTATCAAAATGGCATTCGAGGTTAAACGGAAAAATGTTTAATTTATCGTAATCTTCAGTTTGCAAGGAAGGTTTGAGGAGTATCACTTTCATAGAACATCTGTATAAGCTCTCAAGTCATTTTAAGCAGTCTTTACTTGCTGAGTCCCAACAAGTGGAAGCATAATCAATATCTGGCTGTATGTAAGCGTAGAAAAATAACTTCCGACTATGTTCATCAAGTAAATGCTTTATTCTGTTTAGCTGGAATATCTTTTGAGATAGCTTCTTTGATAGTTTTGAAATGTGATTTGACCAGGAAAGATTGTTGTCTACAATTAGGCCAAGTATTTTGTGAGAAAGAGAGAGAGAGCTAGAGAGAGTGAGAGAGAGAGATACAGACAGTGAGACAGAGACAGACAGACAGAGAGTGAGAGAGACAGAGACAGACAGACAGAGAGTGAGAGAGAGACAGACAGAGAGAGTCTTGACATTTTGTTGCAGAAAAAGCTACAATACTGATAAATTACTATAAAATAAAATTCAGCTTTTAAGCCAAAGAACGCTCTGTGGGGATGCAAATTCTGATCTAGGAATTCCTTCTTTTCTATCCCTCTCTTTGTTTCTGCCTTATTCCTTTTCTCCCTGCCATCACCTCCTTCTTTGTCTAGATTCTGCACTTCTTGGTCTATTCTCCTGCCTTTTCTTCCCCAGAAAGACTTAAAAGAGAACAGTTCTCTCCTACGCTGAAGTCTGAAGTCGGATGCGCTGGGTCTGACTTGTCAGGCGCTTAAAAGCAGCGCAAGGCGTTTGGCTCAGTTGACAGACAACAATAGTTGCTGTATGAGAGTGTTCAACGAAGTAGAAAAATTGAAAGCAAACGAACAAAAACTGACGATCAGGATTTGATCAAATCTTTTCACATAAAGTAATTATATATATATATATATATATATATATATATATATATATATATATATATATATATATATATAGAGAGAGAGAGAGAGAGAGAGAGAGAGAGAGAGAGAGAGAGAGAGAGAGAGAGAGAGAGAGAGAGAGAGAGAGATAGATAGATAGATAATAATGTATGACATTTATATAGCGCTGAATCTTGTAAAGCAACAAATCAAAGCGCTCAGATGACTTTTCAAAATTTTTTATATCGAGGATAATGGAATAAGCACTCATGTGCATTTTTACATCTAGTCCCCGTGTGTATGCGGTTTTGTAAATTTGTCATCTGTTCCCACTTCCCAATATAGATAGATAGATAGATAGATAGATATGTGTGTGTATGTATGTATGTATAGGCGTGTGTGTGTATACTGAACTCATTTTTTAATATCAAAGTTTTGAGTTGAAAATCTTGTTTGCATAATTATAGACGTTAAACTCAGTCACTTTAACGTTTACACACTAATCAAGAGGCAAATGTTGTGTAGTACAATAATGGAGTACAGTGTCAATGGAAATACCATCGCGAACAATCTAGGTGTTAGCACAAAAACAAAACGGCAACACAAAAATAGACATGGGAACCCCCCCCCCCCCCCCCTCTCTCTCTCTCTCTCTCTCTCTCTCTTAAAAGGGCATGCGGGTGTACTGACGGTTTAGAACTACCTTTTTTGTCATCCTCAGTGCTGGTTGTATGGCTGTAATCCCAATCCCGCTCTTTGCTGAAATGAGGAAAGCCACTTCCCCTCTTCATGGTGTTGGTTTTTTAGCCTGTGTAAAAAAAATGGTCATCGGTGTTTGATAAAGATGTGCATCCATTTACAAAGCAATGTAATGAGCAATTTAACAGTTTAACATTTCGATTTTCTTTTGAGGGCTTTATTTGAATTTTCTCTCATGTTTATAGTTTAACTTGTAAGTAAGCTTCATATATTTGTATACCTGTTTAACTGTCTTGTTCTATATTTATTTATTTATCTATTATTTATTCTTTTATATCGAGGATAATGGAATAAGCACTCATGTGCTTTTTTTACATCCAGTCCCCGTCTATTTGCGGTTGTGCAAATTCTGTCATCTGCTCCCATCGGCACACAATGGCCTACTCTTACGAAAAAGGAACAGGATTTAACGTGTGTGCAAGATGTTCTGCGTGCGTTCGCACACGGGGCCTCGGTTTATAGTCTCATCCGAAGGACTTTTGGGGAGAGTGGAGTCGGCACTGATGTTAACTCCAGAGGAAAATATCCCCTTGAACGGGAATCGAACCTGGGTCATCAGATTGCGACCGCAATGTTCTGACCCATAGGCTATCCTATATTTGTGTACCTGTATAACCGTCTTGTTCTATATTTCAATCAGGCCAAAAGCAACCACGGTATTGTAGGTCTCCTTTCTTGACTAGGTCCACCAATGGGGAGGTGTTGCCTAAGCCACTGTGTTCACCCCACCATGAAGGTAGAAATCTGGTATAGGAAGTGGTGATAAGTACTATATAGAAATTCACAATAGAGTGCTAGAAAAATGTACTTCAATGCTGAGGTATTAAAAGAAAAGAAGTATTATTAAGTGCTAACAAGGGCATACTGGTGATTTATTTATTTATTTTATTCTTTTATATCGAGGATAATGGAATAAGCACTTATGTGCACACAATGGCCTACTCTTACAAAAAGCGGAACAGGATTTAATGTGTGCGCAAAATGTTCTGCGTGCGTTCGCACACTGGTCCTCGGTTTATAGTCTCATCCAAAGGATAAGTATCAGATGTAAGTAAAAGTCTGTTTGAATGCGTCTTCAAGAAAAACTACTATTCACACACAAAAAGGAGTGTGTAATGGCTAAAAATGATTTTTTTTGTTAAAAATTTGGACGGTTTGAATTTCTATATCTATGATAAAAGCTGGATTTTCATCGAAATATATTGCTTACAGACATTTGTAAAAGTTTTTCCCATTTGGCAGTTTCTGTTTCCGATTATATTTCTACATTTTGTTTTTTAACCAAACTCAAAGGAACATTTGTGATACAGATGAGTCCATGTCTTCTCCATCGAATGCTCAGACAGCAGTTCTGTCTCTCATATGAGCAGAAAGAAGAATAAGAAGAAGAAGAAGAAGAAGAAGAAGAAGAAGAAGAAGAAGAAGAAGAAGAAGAAGAAGAAGAAGAAGAAGAATTGCAAGAAGAAGAATTGCAAAGAAGATAAATTGCGAAGAAGAAGGAGAATTGCAAAGAAGAACTGCGAAGAAGAAGAAGAAGAAGAACAAGAAGAACAAGAATGGAATTGATGTAGCGCTATATCTTGTAAAAGACAGATCAAAACATTGCGCCGCCGTTAAGTGCCTGACAAGTCAGGCCCAGCATTTGAATGCGGCAGGAGAGAGAATTGTTATCGTCTTAGTCTTTCTGCGAATAAAAGAAGGCAGGAGAATGGAGCAAGAAGGCAGAAAATAGACAAGAAGGAGGTGACAGGAAGAAAAGGAACAAGGCAGAAACAAAGAGGGGAATAAAGAAAAAAGAAGGGAAATCCTAGCACAGAATTTCCAGAAGATTGGGATGCTATTTATACTGACAACTCCCAGAGTGGGAGGTGGGGGGGGGGGGGGGGGTGGACTCTCCCTGCTTTAAATCTATCTTCTCTGGTTTCACAATCTTGTCCTTCGTCACTAAGAAACATCAATCTAAAAGTCAGTTAAGTCTAAACTCCATGACAAATCTGCATTAATGAACGCTGGGCCCAAAACAAACCATCACCACACCAGGGTGACAGGGAAAGAGCAAAGAGGGAAACATCCACTAATTGCTTTCAACAACCCACAATGCACTTCAACCCACTCCACGCTTCCTGCCCTTCACCTGAAGTGCGGTGGGTTAGTGCCCCTGGGTCCAAGTATTCCATCTATCAACCCATTCCTCCTCCTCCTCCTTCTATTCTTCTTCGTCTCCACTCACACAGTCCCCCGCTTGCACACACACAGTCAAAGACACACACAGACACGCGCGCACACACAGAGTCAAAGACACACACATACACACACACAGATACACACAAACACAGGCGCACACACACACACACTTCATTTCTTCTCCCATTATCATCAATTAGGATTGGCTACTTCAGACCACAGCAACTGTTGAATGTGTTGAAGGAATCCCATGCTGATTTAAACAGTCGTGACGTAGTGCACGTGCCTGTTGAAAGGAAGAGTATATTTATAGCATCCCCACCTTCTGGAAATTATGTGCTAGGAATTCCTTCTTTTCTATCCCTCTCTTTGTTTCTGACTTGTTCCTTTTCTTCCTGTCACCTCCTCCTTCTTGTCCATTCTCCTGCCTTTTATCCCAGAAAGACTCAAACCATGACAATTCTCTCCCATGCTGAAGTCGGATTCGCTGGGCTTGACTTGTCAGGGGCTTAAAGGCAGTGCGACGTATTTTCGCTCATATGACAGACAACAATAGTTGCTCTATGAGCGTCCGATGAAGAAGATGAAGAAGTCTATTGTTTTTCTTTAATAATTCCTTCGTTTGTGTCACATTTGGAGTTTAATGTTACATGAACTCACTATGGGTTGGTTTTTTTATTTTTTTTTATTCGACTGTGAAAGTGTGTCAAAGCTTCTCAGCTTTAAAAGAATTTAACATAGAAACTGAAAAAGATAGAAGACATTGCAAGCCTATTCATGCCCTGCTTTGTCAAGTTTTTATACTGCTCAGAACTAATGCTGCAGAATATTTTGTTAAAGTCTCAGTGGCGACTATCTTTGTCTGTCTGTCTGTCTGTCTGTCTGTCTGTCTGTCTGTCTGTCTGTCTGTCTGTCTGTCTGTCTCTCTCTCTCTCTCTCTCTCTCTCTCTCTTGTTTGTTTGGGGGTTGTTTGTTTTTGGTGGGGGTAGGGGAGTGTTTTTTTCTCTTTTTTTTTTTGGGGGGGGGGGGGGGGGGGGGGGGGGGAGGTGTTTGTTTGGGTTGTTGTTGTTGGGTGGTGGTTTTTTTTGGTGGGGGGGTATTTGGGGGTTTTCTTTTGTTTGTTTTTTGTTTGTTTGGTTTTTAAAAACTTTTTTCCCTTTGTGTCTTCTGTTTGGGAGAATGAGTATTGGTTTCATTATTAAGATGTATCCCTACGGGCGGGGACTGGATATAAAAAAGCACACGAATACTTATTCAGCATCCTGGTAATAAAAGAATTTGTCTCTCTTACTTATAATATGTAGATGTTCTTTTTATGACTTTATTGGGGATTTCCCCTCTTTATTGTGTGAGTGTATGGGTATTGGGCTTACTTTATCATCATGACATTCAATTTGTATGAGTATAATAAACAAAAGGTGTTGATGGTGATCGTGTGCTGTCTTGAGTATTATATATTTAGTATTATCCCTGAAACACACACACACACACACACACACACACACACACACACACACACACACACACACACACACACACACACACACACAAACACACACACACATTCTCTCTCTCAATGACTGTATAGGTTTGGATTTCTCCTTTTCTTTTCTTTCTTGTTTTTATTGTGTGAGTGTATGGGTATTGAGTTTATTTCATTATCATGACATATAATTTGAACCAGTATAATTAAAAATGAGTATTGATGGTGATCGTGTACTGTTTTGAGAATTATCTATTCAATATTATCTCTGAAATACTCTCCCCTCCCCCCCTTCCCCCCCACCCCCATCTCCCATTTATCGTTGTACTTATAGTTATAGCTGTTGTGTATCCTGATGAAGGACGTATTCATACTTTATATTTTCAATATTTTATTGGGCTTGTCGGCTGTACTTTAGTTTTAATGAATGCCCTATTTCAATATCTTATTGTTACGTGTAACAACTATGTGTACCATTTTGTTTGTTTTTTAGTTGTTGTTTTTTGGGGGAGGGTGTTTTGGGGATTTTCTTTTATTTGTTTGTTTGGTTTTGTTGTTGTTGTTTCGTTTTTTTATAAAAAGGGTCATTTCCCTTTGTTTCTACTGTGTGAGAGTATGAGTATTGGGTTATTTTTAAGATGTATCCCTATGGGCGGGGACTGGATGTAAAAAAAGCACATGAGTGCTTATTCATTATCCTCGAAATAAAAGAATTTGTCATTGTAATTGTCATTATCTCTCTCTCACCCCACCCCCTACCTTTTGAATGTTTGGATTTGGATTTTCCCCCCTCTTTCCACCCTTGTATCTTGAAATGTGTTGTCGTCAAAGGCCTATGTGCATTAAACAATTTCAGAGTTCAGAGTTCAGAGCGCTCTCTCTCTCTCTCTCTCTCTCTCTCTCATCTCTCTCTCTCTCTCTCTCTCTCATCTCTCTCTCTCTCTCTCTCTCCCTCTCTCTCTCTCATCTTTGTCTGTGCTACCCCTATCCTCCTAACAAACGATTCTCTTTCACTCTCCATTATTCATACATACCCTTACACCGCTATGCTGCACCCTAATCTCCCAGCCCCTAGAGCTGGTATAAGCAGTTCTTTAATGCTGTTGATACTGCTGCTGCAAGTGTTGCTATGGTTGCTACTGCTGCATGCTGCTTCTGCTGCTGCTGCTGCTGCTGCTGCTGCTGATATTGATGATGATGATGATGATGATGATGATGATGATGATGATGATGATGATGATGATGATGATGATGATGATGCAATTTTTGTTGGTGTTACTGTGGCTGTTATCCTCTCATTTCTTCTGTGTCCTCTTCGCAATTATTCGTCGTCTTCTTCTTCTTCTTCTTCTTCTTCTTCTTCTTCTTCTTCTTCTTCTTCTTCTTCTTCTTCTTCTTCTTCATCTTCTTCTTCTTCTCTCTTTTTGTCTTCTTCTTCTCTCTTCTTCTTCTTCTTCTTCTTCTTTTCTTCTTCTTCTTCTTCTTCTTCTTCTTCTTCTTCTTCTTCTTCTTCTTCTTCTTCTTCTCCTTCTTCTTCTCCTTCTTCTTCGAAATTCTTCGAAATTCATCTTCTTCTCCGAAATTCTTCTTCTTCTTCAAAAATCTTCTTCGTCTTCTTCTTCGAAATTATTCTTAAAAATTCTTCTTCTTCTTCTTCTTTGTAGTCCTTTTCTGCAATGTTTTGCAATTCTTCTTTGCAATGCTATTTCAAATTATTCTTCTTAACAATGCTATTTCAAATTATTATTCTTAACAATGCTATTTCAAATTATTATTCTTAACAATGCTATTTCAAATTATTCTTCTTAACAATGCTATTTCAAATTATTATTCTTAACAATGCTATTTCAAATTATTATTCTTAACAATGCTATTTCAAATTATTATTCTTCGCATTCTTTGTCGCAATTCTTCTTCCCTACATCTTCACCTCCTTCTTCTCCTTTTTGCTACTACTGCTACAACTGCTACTGCTATTGCTGCTATTGCTACTGCGCTGCTATTGCTACTGGCTGCTGCTACCACTGCTGATGCATACTGCTACTGCACTTGCTGCTGCTACTGCTACTGGCTGCTGATTCTACTGCTACTGCTAACGCTGCTGCTTTTAAACTGCTTCTACTGCTACTACTGCTACTATGCTCGGGCTGCCACTGCTACTGCTGCTACTGCTACTTCTGCTGATTCTGCTTCTGCTGCTGAATCAGCTACTACTTCTACTACTACCTACTACTACTACAAACTACTACTACTACTACTAACTACACCTACTACTACTACACACTACTGCTGCTGTTTGCGGCTGGCTGCTGCTGCTGTTGCTCCCTGCGTCTGCTGCTGCTACTACTACTACTACTGCTACTGATACTACCCCTACTGCTACTGCAGCTACTGCTGCTGATGCTTGATGTTGCCATTATGATTGTTAGCTCTTCCAATACAATGAAAAGCAAAACAAACACACTTAAATCTCACCACTGTATGACTGCCTGCAGTCAGAGGTGTCGGGTGGCCTCTTTCTCCCTTCTCCTGCCACTGTCTGTAGGCTTCAGTCAACACAGGCACTAGGGTCTGCTGTGGCCAACAGCCTTCCCTAACACTGTTCTCCAACATTAGTACTGAGTAGCAGACAACCGAAAACAAACAACTCCATTGATTATTTTAAAAAAAAGACCCCAAAGGGACAGAGATCTGGAAACGAGAGAGAGGGAGAGAGAGAGAGAGAGGGAGAGAGAGAGAAGGGAGGGGGGGAGTGGGGGAGGGGGGGGAGGGAGAGAAGGGTGAGAGAGAGGGGAAGGGCAGACAGATAGACAGGCAGAGAGAAAAAGAGAGGTAGACAGACAGACAGATAGACAGAGAGTGAGAGAGAGAGAGAGAGAGAGAGAGAAAAGGAAAAGAGAGAGAGAGAGATCAAGAGAGAGAAAGAGATAGAGAGACAGTCAAACAGACAGATTTATTTATTTATTTATTCTTTTATTTCGAGGATAATGGAATAAGCATTCGTTTGCTTTTGTCCATCCAGTCCCAGTGTGTATGCAGTTTTGTTAATGTTGTCATCCGTTCCCACCTGCACACAATAGCCTACTCTTCTGAAAAGCGGAACGGGTTTTAAGGTGTGCGCAAGATGTTCTGTGTGCGTTCGCACACGGCATCTCGGTTTATAGTCTCATCTGAAGGACTTTTAGGGGAAAGTGGAGTCGGCACTGATGTTAACTCCAGAGGAAAAATCCTCTTGAACGAGATTCGAACCTGGGTCAGCAGATCACGAATACATCACTCTAACCACCAGGCTATCCCTCCCCAAGAAAAGAGGTGAGAGAGATGTGGAGAGAGAGAGAGAGAGAGAGAGGAGAGAGAAGAGAGAGAGAGAGAGGAGAGTAGAGAGAGAGAGAGACAGACAGAAAAGATAGACAGAGAGAAAGATATGAAGACAGAGAGAAAGAGATATACAGACAGAGACAGACAGACAACTCAACAACTAAAACCTTTTTTGCCCCAGACTTACCCATCTTACATCAAAAATGTCGGGGGGGGGGTGGGGGGGGGGACGGTTTATAAAAAAATAGCATTCTCCACCTCCTGGAAATTCTATGCTAGGAATTCCCTCTTTTTTTTTAAATCCCTCTCTTTGTTGCTGCCTTGTTCCTTTTTCTTTCTGTCACCTCCTCCTTCTTATCCATTGTCTGCCCTTCCTGCTCCATTCTCCTGCCTTTATTCCAGAAAGATTTCAAAGATAACAATTCTCTCCCACGCCAAAGTCGGATGCGCTGGGCCTGACTTGTCAGGGGCTTAACGGCAGCGCAGTTTTGCTCTTATGACAGACAGCGAGGTTGCTGTCTGAGCGTTTTACAGCGAAGACGAATTTTGGGATTAGTTTTATTTATTATTATTTAGTATTTTACTTCAAGGATTTTTATTTATTTTTTAAAATTTATTTTATTCTTTTATATCGAGGATAATGGGATAAGCACTTATGTTCTTTTTTTACATCCAGTCCCCGTGTGTATGCGGCTTTGTAAATTCTATCATCTGTTCCCACCGACACACAATGGCCTACTCTTCCGAAAAGCGGAACAGGTTTTAACGTGTGCGCAAGATGTTCTGTGTACCTTCGCACACGGGCCTCGGTTTATAGTCTCATCCGAATCACACCACTAGCACAATAATTATAGGGAATGAATAAATACAAGGAGAGGTAAGCAAGGGGAACTACAGCTTTCAATGTTCCACACTTCGGCACTTCAACCCATTCCGTGCCTCTGGCACTTCAGTCGAAGTGCCGTTAGTGCACTATTCAACGCGTCCTCATCTTTTTATCCCTCCTCTCTCTCTCTCTCTCCTTCCCCCTGCTTTTCTTCTCCTTCTAAACACACACAGGCACACACACACACACTCTCCATTCTTTCTCTCCATTATGATCCATTATGACTTGCTCCTTCAGACCGAAGTTGTTTTCCTAACTGTTGAATCTGTCTGGCGGGAAGGTGAATAATGGAAATTGTGCAAGCGCCTATGAAACAGGGGAGGGAAGCGTCGATTAGCAAGGTGTTGCTCTTCTCACAGCGGAGATTGAATTAGCATTGATTAGTTTGGCGGACAAATTGCTAGCTATGTCATGCAGATAAATCTGGTGTGGATTAAAAGTGGTGAATTAAAGTGGTTTACAACACAATTACAAAGTTGAGTTATACCTTCAATTAATTGGAGGTTCATTAGAAATGAAAGGGACATCTAAAGATATCAAAGCATCGTTAGAAAATGATGAAATGGAAAATTAGCTAACTCGTAACCATATATTATGATAATTCTTCATCCCCTCACTATTTTTTTTGTTCCTCGGCTAGAGCTCTGAGATTTACCAATTTTGCGTATGTGACCGTTGTCCACATGAAGGTAGCCACAATCCGACTTCAGGGATGTATGCTGGGTATGTTCATGTCTCCGTAATTCACTGAACGCTGACATGAATGACAGGATCTTTAACGTGCATATTTAATCTTACCTGTGTGTATATACATGAAGGGAATGAAGGCACTGGGAGGTCTGACACCACCAGGGTTCGAACCCACGATTTCATGGACTCATGGGATTGAAGTCAAACGGTCTTAACCACTCGGCTATATAGCGTCCGCCATCCCCTCCTTGTAAGGGTTTCAATGCTCAGCTGGGGTTTTTTTTCTCTTCACACAGTCAGCACTTCAACTTCACACAATCAACACTTTCACTCCACACAGTCAGCACTTCAACTTCACACAATCAACACTTTCACTCCACACAGTCAGCACTTCAACTCCACACAATCAGCACTTCAACTCCACACAGTCAACGCTTCAACTCCACACAGTCAGCACTTCAACTCCACACAATCAGCACTTCAACTTCACACAATCAACACTTCAACTCCACACAATAAACACTTCCACTCCACACATCAGCACTTCAACTCCACACATAAACACTTCCACTCCACACAGTCAGCATTTCATTCCCTCCCACACAATCAACACTTCCACTCAACACAATCAGCAATCCTTCAGAGTCCTATTTCCTTTCTTCTTCTCCTCCTCCTCCTCTGCCCTCCCCACCCCCCCCCCCCCCCTCACTAATCCCCCCCCCCCCCTCCCCCAGGCACACACTCCATTGCCAGTCCCATTATCATCCATTATGACCGGCTACTTCAGACCAAAGTTATTTTCGCAACTGTTGGTGAATCTGATGACGTTAAACAATCGTGACTGCGCATGTGCTGACAAAAGGGGAGAGAATGCAGGGCTAAGCAGATGTGGCTCTTCTCACGGTGGAGATAGAAATGTTATTGATAATGCAGCTGCTTGGAGTTCACATCAGAGATTTAAGGCTGTTGATAAACAAAATCAACAACAACCGAACAATAAACAACCCGCCTCAAGTTACTTATGAAACTTCTCCAAAGTCGGAATGTGGCTACCTTAATGGTGGGCAAAAACGGCCGCGTATAGTTCAGTGGTCAGAGCACTCACTTTCCCTCAGCCAAATAAAGCAGCATCGAGCGTGGTTACATTGGATGGGTACCGGGGATTTTCTCGCCTGGCTTCAAGTACAGTCCCCCCCTCCCCCTGTAAATGGGTACCTGCCCTCTTTAGGGTCAGGGAAGGAAAAGCAGCGAGGGAGAGGAAATGGGCGCCGCCCTCAATATGCTGGACCCTGGAGAAGTTGAGGTCTCTGATGCCTCACTCCCCTACGACCTTATAGGTTATGGGACACCTTTACCTTTTTTTCACGCAAAAAAAAAATCTTACTATTGGTGAAACTCAGAGCTCTAGCTGAGGAACGAAAAGGAAAGTGTATGAAATGAAATGCAAGACCAAAGAGCTGTATACCTCTCCGTCGTCGAACGCTCAGACAGCAACTACTGTTGTCTGTCACATGAGCGAAAATGCTTTGCGCTGCCGATAAACGCCTGACAAGTCAGGCCAAGCACATCAGACTTCGGCACGGGAGAGAATTGTTATTTTAAAAGCCTTTCTGGGAAAAAAGGCGGGAGAATGGACCAAGAATGCTGAAAATAAGACAAGAAGGAGGTGGTGGCAGGAAGAAAAGGAACAAGGCAGAAACAAAGAGAGGGATAGAAAACGGGGAGTTCCTAGCACAGAATTTCCAGAAGGTGGAGATGCTATTTATACTGATAGACCCCCGGCATCCCCACGGGGATACTGTATACTCTTTCCTGCCCGTTAGGATTCTCTTCGTTTTGGTGTATTAATGTCATTTATGGGTTCATTGTATGCCATTTCATTTTTTTCACTTGAATTGTTCATGTATTTTTCTTCTTTTTTTTTATCATGTTTTCGTCTTTGGTTATTTTACATTTATTGTATCTTCTTGGACTGATTGGTTGATTGCTAGGTTTATTTCCAAGGATAACAAATAATATTGATATACTCTTTTTTTCATCCAACCCTTGCCTCACACACGAATCATCATTAGTCATGGCAAATAACTACGTTGAAGGAACGAAATTTTGTTAAGCGATCTTTATTCTCTTTCTTTTTCTGTCTTCTTTTATTTTATTTTATTTTTATCTCTTCACCTTGCCGGGAAAACACAACACACACACACACACAAAACAACACACACACACACACACACACACACACACACACACACACACACAACAAAAACACACACAAAAACACACACCACCCACACACACCACACGAGGGACGGGA
>CM054162.1:4937081-4952081 GCA_028751875.1 Rapana venosa
AGAAGAAAGAATTGCAAGAAGAAAAGGGAAAAAAGAAAAGAAGAAGAAGAAGAAGAAGAAGAAGAATTGCGAAGAAAAAGAAGAAGAAGAAGGAAGAATGACGAAGAAAAGAAGAAGAAGAAGAAGAATTGGAAGAAGAAGAATTGCGAAGAAGAAGAAAAGGCGAAGAAGAAGAAGAAAGAAGACGAAGAAGAAGAAGAAGAAGAAGAAGAAGAAGAAGAAGAAGAAGAAGAAGAAGAAGAAGAAGAAGAAGAAGAAGAAGAAAGAAGAAGAAGAAGAAGAAGAAGAATTGCGAAAAGAAGAAGAGAAGAAGAGAAGAAGAAGAAGAAGAAGAAGAAGAAGAAGAAGAAGAAGAAGAAGAAGAAGAAGAAGAAGAAGAAATTTGCGAAGAGAAGAAGAAAAAAGAAGAATTGCGAAGAAGAAGAATTGCGAAGAAGAAGAATTGCGAAGAAGAAGAATTGCGAAGAAGAAATTGCGGTGGAGAAGAAGAAGAAGAAGAAGAAAAAGGAGGAGAAGAAGAAGAAGAAGAAGAAGAAGAAGAAGAAGAAGAAGAAGAAGAAGAAGAAGAAGAAAGAAGAAGAGAAGATGAAGGAGGAGGAGGAGGAGGAGGAGAAGAAGAAGAAGAAGAAGAAGAAGAAGAAGAAGAAGAAGAAGAAGAAGAGCTGGTACAGAAAAGGGAAAACATGGGCACTGCGCACTCACGGCAATTCTGTTGAAGAAGCCCTAGAAAAATATGGAGTGGGTTATTATAAAGCACCAGTGTGTTGTTTCTGAAGGTTAGCTCCGTGCTATTTCCCGTTCCTCGCTCCTTTCCTGCGTGCCAGTGTTGTGAGAGTGGCGTAATGCACAATAATGGCTGTTTCAATGGAACGTGGGGACATTCCGGCCATTTTGTATTCTGCTCCTGATAAAAAAAAAAAAATTAGACCTACACTATAGCCGAGTGGTTAAGACCGTTCGACATCAATTCCATGGGTCCATGAAGACGTGGGTTCGAATCTCGGCAGTGTCTTGTGAATTAAGGGTGGGGGATTTTTTTTAACCATTTCCTAGGTCAACTTCAAGTGCAGACCTGCCAGTGCATTGATTTCTTTCGTGCAGGACATCAAATAATTATGCACGTTCAAGATATTGTCATTCATGTCAGCGTTCGGTGAGTCACGGAAACATGAATTTGTCACCGCCTTCATGGTTGGCATAAAGGTCGCGTACGCAAAATCTCACCATTGGTGAACCTCGGATCTCTAGCTGAATAACGAACGGAAAAAAGCAGAGAGAGATTTATTTATTTTCTTATTTATTTATTCTTTTATAGCGAGGACAATGGAATAAGCACTCATGTGCTTTTTTACATCCAGTTCTCGCGTGTGTATGTGGCTTTGTAAATTTCGTCACCCGTTACCACAACACACAATGGCTTACTCTTTCAAAAAGCGGAACAGGATTTAACGTGTGCGCAAGATGTTCTTTGAGAGAGAGAGGGAGAGGGAGAGAGAGAGAGAGAGAGAGAGAGAGAGAGAGAGAGAGAGAGAGAGAGAGAGAGAGAGAGAGAGAGAGAGAGAGAGAGAGAGATTGAAAATGGCAATAACAGAAAAGAGAAAAAATAGGAATATGCATTTCCAACAAAGAAGAAATCATGAAATTAGAAGAAAAGAGCAACAACAAACAATGACAACGTATCAAAGTGGAATAAAATAAGAACAACAAATACCACTTGCTCCATAGAGCACACACAGAAATAAAGAGTGTTCCCTGAAATGAATATAAAGAAAGCAAAATTAAAACCTCCAACAACAGCAACAACAAATTAATTCCATTAAAAGGAGACGCCTGTTTATTGAGTGTTTCCAATAGACCCACATCATAGTTTTCTTTTGACAATGTATGGAAAAGACTTGGGGAATTTTCTTCAAGAAACTAACAATCAATGGCATTAGCATGAAAGGAAAGGAAAAAAATGAATAAAACCCCTCAAATGACTTGAGCAAGCCTACCCACGTGGGGATGCCGGGGGTGGGGGTGGGGTGGGGGGGGGAACCTGTCAGTATAAATAGCATCCCCACCTTCTGGAAATTGTGTGCTAGGAATTCCTTCTTTTCTATCCCTCTCTTTGTTTCTGCCTTGTTCCTTTTCTTCCTGTCACCTCCTTCTTGTCTATGTTCTGCCTTCTTGGTCCATTCTACTGCCTTTTTTCCACAGAAAGACTTCAAAGATAACCATTCTCTCCCACACCCAAGTCGGATGCGCTGGGCCTGACTTGTCAGGCGCTTAACGGCAGCGCAACGCGTTTTCGCTCACATGACAGATAACAGAACTTACTGTCTGAGCGTTGGGACAAAGGAGAAGACTTGAGCAAGTTATCAAGATGATGATCTAGATTGTTTCAATAAAACCAGCACTGAAAGCATAAACGAGAGGTTGGTGCTTGGCATTAAAATTAAAGGGGGGAAAATCAAGAGTTCCGAGGTTCATCAATGGTAAGATGTTACAGATGGACAGCTTTTACCCTGCGGGGACGGGACAGCTCAGTGGTCAGAGCACTCGCTTTCCTCCAGCCAAGTTAAGCAGCGTTGAGCGTGGTTACCAGTTGGATGGGTGACCGTTTGCGCGCCTTGGCTTCAGTACAGTTCCCCCAGTTCACCCAGCTGTAAATGGGTACCTACCCTCTTTAGGGTCAGGGAAGGTAAAGCAACGATGGAGAGGAGATGGGCGCCGCCCTCAATATGCTGGCCCTAGAGAAGTGAGGTCTCTGACGCCTCGCTCCCCTACGAGCTTATAGGTTATGGGACTCCTTTACCTTTACCTATGGTAGCTGCATTTCTGCTTTGGGGATAACCCGGTCAAGTCAAGTCAAGTCAAGTCAAGCCAAGTCAAGTCAAGTCAAGCCAAGTCAAGTCAAGTCAAGCCAAGTCAAGCCAAGTCAAAAACACTTTAATCATCCCATGAAGGGCAATTACAATACTGACAGGCACATTGATACGTATCATTATCCCGAAAGACACAAGAAAGCTACAGTTCATATTGATATGAACATTCCAAGATAACTTCAACTAAAAGAATCACACCAGGTTTGTATTTTATTTATATCTCTGTTGTCCCTTTGCTATTCTTTAATCATCATCTCAACTACTTCATTTCTGGGAAATATTCAGTTAAATTAATCAAAGACAGGACACAGACAACAATTTGCCCTTATGGTTACACTCCGGGGTTAGGTTCCGGGTCACGTATTATCCTGTATAGAGTGCGAGACAGAAAAATGGTGGTGATTTTCACAGATTTCTTTAAGAATGAAAAAATGCACTGTGTACTTGGTTTTGGGATTGAGAACATAGAGCAATATCAGGTTGTCACGAGAAAGTTGGAAATAACCATCAAGTGAGGATTGCCTGTATTTCTACAGTGTTGACCCTGCGGATGAATTTTGCCGAAAGGAAGCTAGCAGACGACAAAGGACTAAAGGGGTACAGTGTTTGCTGAATTTTTTAAAATTTTAAACCTACCAAATTTGTTCAAAATCACACGAGTTTTGGGTCAGAAGCTAGTCTTTCACAAAAAGTGGTTTTTATTTCTGTAGATGCTTTAATACGTGCAGTACGAATGCAAGATTATATATGAAAATAGAAGTAAAACTCCACAAAATTAACCCCGGAGTACACCCAAAAGCAATGATGAACTGATTCAGTCTCTATCATGAGAAGAGCGACAGCTGTAAACCAGCACTTCCCTCCCTTTGGCAACGCACAGGCACATGAACATTCCCAATTCTTGTTCCCGTCTCCTGACTGATTCAACAGTTGCGAAAACAACTTGGGTCTGAAGTAGCCAATCATAATGGATGATAATGGGTAGAAAGAATGGAGTGTGTGTGTGTGTGTGTGTGCGTGTGCGTTCTCTGTGTGTGTGCTGTGTGTGTGTGTAGTTGAGTAGGGACGAAAAGATGCACACTAACAGCACTTCAGTTGAAGTGTTGGAAGTACAGAGTGGATTGAAGTGCCTCTGTGGGATGTTGGAAGTGTTTGCGCTTAGTTTCTGCTTCTTCTCCGGTTCCCACCATCTTTGTTGACTGTGCAGCAGCATGTTTATGGTTGTTTCCTGGTGGAGAATATCGCAGGTGTTCGCTACTTCTTCGTCTTCGTCGTCGTCGTCATCGTCGTCGAACGCTCAGACAGCGACTACTGCTGTCTGCCATATCAGCGAAAAATTAATGTGGTGCGCTGCTGCCGTTAAGCGCCTGACAAGTCAGGCCCGGCACATTCGACTTCGGCGTGGGAGAGAATTGTTATCTTTTCAGTCTTTCTGGGGAAAACACAAAACAAAAACAAAAAACATGGTTTTTCACAAAGAAACGTATACAATATAAACAATATTGTAACTAGAACAGTAACAAGCTCAGAGTTTATACAGCATTACTGTTCCCCTGTGGAGATGCCGGGGAAATGTCAGGATAAACAGCATCCTCCACCTTCTGGAAATTCTCTTCCAGAAATTCCTCTTTTATATCCCTCTCTTTGTTCTGCCTTGTTCCTTTTTTCCTGTCACCTCCGTTCCATTTTTCTTGTCACCTCCTTCTTGTCTATTTTCTGCCTTCTTGGTCCATTCTCCTGCCTTTTTTGTAAATTCTTAGACAGACTTCAAAGATAACAATTCTGTCCCACGCCGTAGTGGGATGCGCAGAGCCTGACTTGTCAGGGGCTTAACAGCAGCGCAGCGTATTTTAACTCCTACGACAGACAACAGTAACTGCTGTCTGGGCGTTCGACATCTCATAGCTTTTCCCTGCCTTCAACAGCCGAGATTCTATCGCCATGTCAGGGTGTGTGACCTGTGTATGTATGTGTGTGTGTGTGTGTGTGTGTGTGTGTGGTGTGTGTGTGTGTGTGTGTGTGTGTGTGTGTGGTGTGTGTGCGAGCGTGTGTGCGTGCACATTTGGACTTGTTGGAACTATTACTTGCTAATGGTTGTATGACTGTGTAAGAATGAGTTGAGTGCAAGCGCTTTGATTTGTCTCTGCAAGATATAGCGCTATATAAATTCCATTTATTATTATTATTATTATTATTAAATGTCACCATATTAATTTTTCAATGGCCTTCTTTCCCAGCACTGCAATTATGCCTGTGGGGTTGGCAGTTTTTAAGGTCACAGATTCATTCATATTATTCAGCTAGTGGGGTGTTGTTTTTTTCAAGGTAAAACGTACAAACGCTCCACACTTCATCGTCGTCGTCGAACGCTCAGACAGCATCTATTGTTTGTTGTCTGCCATATCAGCCAAAATGCGTTGCAATGCCCCCGTAGAAAGCAGCCCGTTCTTCAAGAGTCAAGTTTACTTTAGTAGTGAGAAAGTATGAGGGACATATTTAAATCAAAATTACACAACATACGAAAAACAATGCAGATTAAAGAGTATAATACAAAGCAAAATGAAATTGCTTTTGACATCGCACACAAGCACGCACGCACGCGCGCACTCATGCATACCTACACCTTCACATAACGCCAACAATACTAACTATATTATTATTAATACTATTCAAAGCAGCAAGCAATATATATATATATATAAAACTGTCCCTTTAAACACATTCTTAGTTTAAACGCGATCCCTCCCCCCGTCTCCCCCTTTCCCGTCTCTACTCTCCTCTCCTCACTCTATCACTTTTTCTCTCCTCCTCCCCTCTCACTCTCTCTTTCCTCTCTATCTCTCTCTGTCGTTTCCAGATCTCTGGGGGGTTTGTTTTTTTAAATAATCAATGAGTTTGTGTTTTCGTTGGCGCTACAGTACTAATTTTGGAGAGCAGTGTCAGAGGGCTGTTGGCCCAGCGACACGGGCCTGTGTTGATGAACCTACAGAGTTGGCGGAGAAGGGAGAAAGAGGCCCACCCGACACCTGACTGCGGGCAGTAACAGGTGAAGATTTAAGTGTTGTTACTTTTATGGAGATGGATTTTTAAAACTTCTTCTGTCACCGCCAGACAGAATTGCTGCTGATTTCACCAAACAATGCAATAAAGTTTTCGATCTGATTCCATGGGCGTAAGGTCGTCTGTTTTAAGGCCGAAGTCGGTCCATAGCAATTCCCAACATAGGAATGAAGAAAAGTTATTTTTTAACCTTCGGGGAGAAAAGCACGAGGAATGGACCAAAAAGCAAAAAATAATAAAATAATATTAATAATAATAATATAATAAAATTTAATAATAATAATAATGGAATTAAGCGCTGAATCTTGTAAAAAAAAAAAACAAGCGCTTGCACTCAATCATCACAGGCAGCAACCTCTCCTTAACAAATGAAAACAGATTTCAAAACCATGCGGCGCACGCATGACCCCGCCAACCACACACACACACACACAACACACACACACACCCACCCACACACACACACACTGGGACAAACACTTAGAAGGGGAAATAATGTTGAAGAAGGGGGACAGAAGGGGAACGGTAAACAGAAAAGGGGAGAATTCCGCAAAAGGGCATTTTCCCAGATGTAAAGTAAACGGAGTCCCATAACCTATGTGGTTGTAGGGGAGCGAGGCGTCAGAGACCTAGCTTCTCCAGGGCCAGCTATTGAGGGGGGGGCGTCATCTCCTCCCTCGCGCTTTACCTTCCCAAACCCTAAAGAGGTAGACCCATTTATAGCTGGTGAACTGGGGGAACTGTATGAACCCAAAGGGCGCAAAAAACTTCACCCACAACGGTAACCCGCTCAACGCTGCTTAACTTGGCTGGGGGAAGTGAGTGCTTTCGACCACTGAGCTTCCAATCCCTTTCAGAAGGGGGAAATGCATGTATACTGACAGGTAGGGCAAATAGTTTCCCAAGTGTAATGATGCCAAGTAGCAAGAGTAAGGCAGGTAGGAAAGGAAAGTAGGGCATTGCACGCAACCAGGCACAGGAGAGTCGGAAACAGTGGCTCCAAATCTCTTTATTGCTTCCTGTACTTTCGGGACATAGGGGAGCGCGACGGGATCCCAAATGGTCGGAGCACTTGCTTCCCCCAGCCCTTTAAGCAGCGCGAGCGGGGTTACCAAGTTGATGGTGACCGTTTGCGCGTCTTGGCTTCAGTAAACCCCCATTCACCAGCTATAAATGGGTACCTGCCCTCTTTAGGGCAGGAAGTTAAGCACGAGGGAGAGGATGGGCGCCGCCCACTATGCTGGCCCTAGGAATGGGGTCTCTGACGCCTCGTTTCCACAACGCCTTATGGTATGGGCCCTCCTTACCTTGACCTACGTCGGCCAGGACAGGGACTGGACCCACAGACGCCACATCCTCTTGATTTCTTGCCATCTCAACGGCATTGCGGGTACCTCAAGCAGCACGTAAGCTCCGCCAACACGTGATTTGGGGGCCCGAGGGGTAAATTTTCTGTTTTCTGCCAGGTATAACTTGAGTACTTGCCCTCCCGCGCAACAAGACAAAACAGATGTCGAATAGCAAAATAAAACTAGGAATGCGAAGAGGAAGAAGAATTGCAAAGAAGAAGAATTGCGAAGAAGAAGAAGAATTCAAGAAAGAAGAAAGAAAAATTTGCGAAAGAAAAAGAAGAATTGCGAAGAAGAAGGAATTGCGAAGAAGAAGAAGAATGCGAAGAAGAAGAAAGAAGAAGAAGAAGCAAGAAGAAGAAAATGCGAAGAAGAAAAATTGCGAAGAAGAAAAGAAAGAAGAAGAAGAAGAAGAAAAAAGGAAAAAGAAGAAGAAGAAGAAAGAAAGAAGAAGAAGAAAAAAGAAAAGACAAGAAGAATTGCGAAAAAAGAAGAAGAATTGCGAAGAAGAAGAAGAAGAAGAAGAAGAAAAGAAAAGAAAAAGAAAAGAAGAAGAAGAAGAAAAAGAAGAAGAGAAGAAGAAGAAGAAGAAGAAGAAGAATTGCAAGAAAAAAAAGAAGAAGAAGAATTGCGAAGAAAAGAAGAAAAAAGAAGAAGAAGAAGAAGAAGAAGAATTGCAAAAAGAAGAAGAAGAAGAAGAAGAAGAAGAAAAAAATTGCGAAAAAAAGAAGAAAAGAAGAAGAAGAAGAAAAAAAAGAAGAAGAAAAAAAGAAGAAGAAGAGAAGAGAATTGCAAAAGAAGAAGAAGAAGAAAAAAGAAAGAAGAGAAGAAGAAGAAGAAGAAGAAAAAGAAGAAAAAAGAAGAAGAAGAAGAAGAAGAGAAAGAAGAAGAAGAAGAAGAAGAAAAAGAAGAAGAAGAAAAAAGATTTGCAAAAGAAGATTTGCGAAGAAGAAGAACAAGAAGAATTGCGAAGAAGAAGAATTGCGAAAAAGAAAAATTGCGAAAAAGAAAAGAAGAAGAATTGCGAAGAAAGAAGAAAAAGAAGAAGAAGAAGAAGAAGAAGAAGAAGAAGAAGAAGAAGAGAGAAGAAGAAAAAGAAGAGAAGAAGAAGACGAAGAAGAAGAAGAGAAGAAGAAGAAGAAGAAAAGAAGAAAGAAAAAAGAAGAAGAAGAAGAAGAAATTGCCAAGAAGAAGAAGAAGAAAAAGAAGAAGAAGAAGAAGAAGAGAAAAGAATTGCGAAGAAGAAGAAGAAAAAGGGAAGAATTGCGAAGAAAAAGAAGAAGAAGAAGAAGAATTGCGAAGAAGAAGAATTGCGAAGAAGAAGAATTGCGAAGAAAAGAAGAATTGCGACCGAAGAAAAGAAGAAGAAGAAGAAGAAAAGAAGAAAAGAAGAAAGAAGAAGAAGAAGAAGAAGAAGAAGAAGAAAAGAAGAAAAAGAAGAAGAAGAATTGCGAAGAGAAATGAAAAGAGAAGAAAAAAGAAGAAGAAGAAGAGAAGAAAGAAGAAGAAGAAGAAGAAGAAGAAGAAGAAGAAGAAGATTTGCGAAGAAGAAGAACAAGAAGAATTGCGAAAAGAAGAATTGCGAAAGAAGAAAAAATTGCGAAGAAAGAAGAAGAAGAAAGAAGAAGAAGAAGAGAAAAGAAGAAGAAGAAGAAGAAGAAGAAGAAGAAGAAGAAAAAAAAGGGAAAAATTGCCAAGAAGAAGAAGAAAAAGAAGAAAAGAAGAAGAAAAGAAGAAGAAAAAAGAAGAAAAGAGAAGAAGAATTGCGACGAAGAAGAAGAAGAAGAAGAAGAAAAGACAGAACAAGAACAAGAAGAATGCGAAGAAGAAGAAGAAGAAGAAGAAGAAGAAGAAGAAGAAGAAGAAGAAGAAGAAGAAGAAGAAGAAGAAGAAGAATTGCGAAGAGAATTGCAAAAAATTGCAAAGAAGAAGAGAAGAAGAAAAAGAATTGCGAAGAAGAAGAATTGCGAAGAAGAAGAATTGCGAAAAAGAAGAATTGCGAAGAAGAATTGCGGTGGAGAGAGAAGAAAAGAAGAAAAAAAGGAGGAGAAAAAGAAGAAGAAGAAGAAGAAGAAGAGAAGAGAAGAAGAAGAAAAGAGAAGAAAAAAGAAGAAGAGATGGAAGGAGGAGGAGGAGGAGGAGGAGAAGAAGAAGAAGAAGAAGAAGAAGAAGAAGAAAGAAGAAGAAGAAGAGCTGGTACAGAAAAGGGAAAACATGGCACTGGCGCCTCACCGGCAAATTTTGTTGAAGAAGCCCTAAAAATATGGAGTGGTTTTTATAAAAGCACCAGTGTGTTGTTTCTAAAGGTTACTCCTGCTATTTCCCTTTTTCCTCGCTCCTTTCCTGCGTGCCAGTTTGTGGAGTGGGCTAATGCACAATAATGGCTGTTTCAATGGAACGTGGGGACATTCCGGCCATTTTGTATTCTGCTCCTGATAAAAAAAAAAAAATTAGACCTACACTATAGCCGAGTGGTTAAGACCGTTCGACCATCAATTCCATGGTCCATGAAGACGTGGGTTCGAATCTGGGCAGTGTCTTGTGAATTAAGGGTGGGGGATTTTTTTAACCATTTCTAGGTCAACTTCAAGTGCAGACCTGCCAGTGCATTGATTTCTTTCGTGCGGGACATCAAATAATTATGCACGTTCAAGATATTTTTCATTCATGTCAGCGTTCGGTGGTCACGGAAACATAAATTTTGTCACCGCCTTCATGGTTGGCAAAAAGGGTCGCGTACGCAAAATCTCACATTGGTGAACCTCGGATCTCTAGCTGAATAAACGAACGGAAAAAAGCAGGAGAGATTTATTTATTTTCCCTTATTTATTTATTCTTTTATAGCGAGGACAATGGAATAAAGCACTCATGTGCTTTTTACATCCAGTTCTCGCGTGTGTATGGGGTTTTTGTAAATTTCGTCACCCGTTACCACAACACACAATGGCTTACTCTTTCAAAAAGCGGAACAGAATTTAACCGTGTGCGCAAGATTTTCTTTGAGAAGAGAGGGAGAGGGAAGAGAGGAATGAGAGAGAGATGAGAGAGAGAGAGAAGAGATGAGAGAGAGGGGAGAGAGAGAGAGAGAGAGAGAGAGAAGAGAGAGAGATTGAAAATGGCAATAACAGAAAAGAAAAAAAAGGAATATGAAATTTCCCAACAAAGAAGAAATCATGAAATTAGAAGAAAAGAGCAACAACAAACAATAAAGTATCAAAGTGGAAATAAAATAAAACAACAAATACCACTTGCTCCATAGAGCACACACAGAAATAAAGAGTTCCCTGAAATGAATAAAAGAAAGCAAAATTAAAACCTCCAACAACACAACAACAAATTAATTCATTAAAAGGAGACGCCTGTTATTGTGTGTTCCAATGACCCACATCATAGTTTTTCTTTGACAATGTATGGAAAAGATTTGGGAATTTTCTTCAAGAAACTAACAATCAATGGCATTAGCATGAAAGGGAAAAGGAAAAAAATAATTTAAAACCCCTCAAATGACTTGAGCAAGCCTACCCACGTGGGGATGCCGGGTGGGGGGGGTGGGTGGGGGGGGGAACCTGCCCGAAATAAATAGCATCCCACCTTCTGGAAATTGTGTGCTAGGAATTCCTTCTTTCTATCCCTCTCTTTGTTTCTGCCTTGTTCCTTTTCTTCCTGTCACCTCCTTCTTGTCTATGTTCTCCCTTTCTTGTCCATTCTACTGCCTTTTTTTCCACAGAAGACTTCAAAGATAACCTTTCTCTCCCACACCAAGTCGGATGCGCTGGGCCTGACTTGTCGGGCGCTTAACGGCAGCGCAAACGCTTTTTCCCGCTACTTTGACAGATAACAGAACTTACTGTCTGAGCGTTGGGACAAAGGAGAAGACTTGAGCAAGTTATCAAGATGATGATATAGATTGTTTCAATAAAACCACACTGAAGCATAAACGAGAGGTTGGTGCTTGGCATTAAAATTAAAGGGGGGAAAATCAAGAGTTCCGAGGTTCATCAATGGTAAGATGTTACAGATGGACAGCTTTTACCCTGCGGGGAGGGGACAGCTCAGTGGTCAGAGCACTCGCTTTCCTCCAGCCAAGTTAAGCAGCGTTAAAGCGTGGTTACCAGTTGGATGGGTGCCCGTTTGCGCCCCTTTTGGCTTCAGTCCCAGTTCCCCCATTCACCCAGCTGTAAATGGTCCCTACCTCTTTGGGTCAGGGAAGGTAAAGCAACGAGGGAAAGAGGAAGGGGCGCCGCCCTCAATTTTGCTGGCCCTAGAGAAGTGAGGTCTCTGACCCCTCGCTCCCCACGAGCTTATGGTTATGGGACTCCTTTACCTTTCCCTATGGTAGCTGCATTTCTGCTTGGGGGGATAACCCGGTCAAGTCAAGTCAAGTCAATCAAGCCAAGTCAAGTAAAGTCAAGCCAAGTCAAGTCAAGCAAGCCAAGTCAAGCCAAGTCAAAAACACTTTAATCATCCCATGAAGGGAAATTACAATTACTGACAGGCACATTGATACGTATATTACCCGAAAGACACAAGAAGTACAGTTCATATTGTATGAACATTCCAAAAATAACTTCAACTAAAAGAATCACACCAGTTTGAAATTTTTTTTATCTTGTTGTCCTTTGCTATTCTTTAATCATCACTCAACTACTTCATTCTGGGAAATTATCAGTTAAAATTAATCAAAGACAGGAACACAGCAACAATTTGCCCTTATGGTTACACCCGGGGGTTAGGTTCCGGGGTCACGTATTATCCTGTATAGAGTGCGAGACCAGAAAAATGGTTGTGATTTTCACAGATTTCTTTAAGAATGAAAAATCCCACTGTGTATTTGTTTTGGGATTGAGAACATGAGCAATATCGGGTTTGTCACGAGAAAGTTGGAAAACCATCAAGTGAGGATTGCCTGTATTTCTACAGTGTTGACCCTGCGGATAAATTTTTGCCGAAAGGAAGTAGCAGACGACAAAGGACAAAAGGGTACAGTGTTTGCTGAATTTTTTAAAATTTTAAAACCTACCAAATTTGTTCAAAATCACACGAGTTTTGGGTCAGAAGCTAGTCTTTCCCCAAAAAGTGGTTTTTATTTCTGTAGATGCTTAATACGTGCAGTACGAATGCAAGATTATATATGAAAATAGAAGTAAAACTCCACAAAATTAACCCCGGAGTACACCAAAGCAATGATGAACTGATTCAGTCTCTATCATGAGAAGAGCGACAGCTGTAAACCAGCACTTCCCTCCCTTTGGCAACGCACAGGCAATGAACATTCCCAATTCTTGTTCCCGTCTCCTGACTGTTCAACAGTTGCGAAAAACAACTTGGGTCTGAAGTAGCCAATCATAATGGATGATAATGGGTAGAAAGAATGGAGTGTGTGTGTGGGGTGTGTGTGCGTGTGCTCCTCTGTGTGTGTGCTGGTGTGTGGTTAGTTGGTAGGGACGAAAGATGCACCTAAACAGCACTTCAGTTGAATTGTTGGAAGTACAGGTGGATTGAAGTGCTTGTGGGATGTTGGAAGTGTTTGCGCCTTGTTTCTGCATTTTCCCCGGTTCCCACCATCTTTGTTGACTGTGCAGCAGCAATGTTTATGGTTTGTTTCCTGGTGGAGAAATATCGCAGGTGTTTTGCTACTTCTTCGTCTTCGTCGTCGTCGTCATCGTCGTCGGAAAAAGCTCAACAGCGACTCTGCTGTCTGCATATACAGCGAAAATTAATGTGGTGCGCTGCTGCCGTTAAGGCCTGACAAGTCAGGCCGGCACATTCGACTGTCGGCGTGGGAGAGAATTGTTACTTTCATCTTTCTGGGGGAAAACACAAACAAAAAAAAAAAACATGGTTTTTTTACAAAGAAACGTATACAATATAACAATATTGTAACTAGAACAGTAACAAGCTCAAATTTAAATTTATCAGCATTTATGTTCCCCTGTGGAGAGCCGGGGAAATGTCAGGATTAAACAGCATCTCCACCTTCTGGAATTCTCTTTCCAAAATTCCTCTTTTATATCCCTCCCCTTTGTTCTGCCTTGTTCCTTTTTTCCTGTCACCATCCGTTCCATTTTCTTGTCCCTCCTTCTTGTCTATTTTCTGCCTTCTTGGTCCATTCTCCTGCCTTTTTTTGTAAATTTTTAGACAGACTTCAAAGATAACAATTCTGTCCCCACGCCGTAGTGGGGTGCGCAGAGCCTGACTTGTCAGGGGCTTAACAGCAGCGCAGCGTATTTTAACTCCTACGACAGACAACATACTGCTGTCTGGGCGTTCGCCCTCATAGCTTTTCCCCTGCCTTCAACAGCCGAGATTCTACGCCAGTCAGGGTGTGTGACCTGTGTATTATGTGTGTGGTGTGGGGGTGGTGTGTGTGTGTGTGTTGTGTGTGTGTGTGTGTGTGGGTGTGTGTGTGAGTGTGTGCAGCGTGTGTGCGTGCACATTTGGACTTGTTGGAACTATTACTTGTAATGGTTTTTATGACTGTGTAAGAAAGAGTTGAGTGCAAGCGCTTTGATTTGTCTCTGCAAGATATAGCGCTATATAAATTCCATTTATTATTATTATTATTATTATTAAATGTCACCATATTAATTTTTCAATGGCCTTCTTTCCCAGCACGCAATTATGCCTGTGGGGTTGGCAGTTTTTAAGGTCACAGATTCATTCATATTATTTAGTAGTGGGGTGTTGTTTTTTTCAAATAAAACGTACAAACGCTCCACACTTCATCGTCGTCGTCGAACGCTCAGACAGCATCTATTGTTTGTTGTCTGCCATTTTCAGCCAAAAAGCGTGCAATGCCCCCGTAGAAAGCAGCCGTTCTTCAAGAGTCAAGTTTACTTTAGTAGTGAGAAAGTATGAGGGACATATTTAAATCAAAATTACACAACATACGAAAAAAAAAATGCAGATTAAAGAGTATAAACAAAGCAAAATGAAATTGGGTTTTGACATCGCACACAAGCACGCACGCACGCGCGCACTCATGCATACCTACACCTTCACATAACGCCAACAATACTAACTATATTATTATTAATACTATTCAAAGCAGCAAGCAATATATATATATATATAAACTGTCATTTAAACACATTCTTAGTTTAAACGTACGATTCTTTTCGTGTGTGCGTGCACACACACACACACACACACACACTCCTCTCTCTCTCCTCTCTCTCTCCCCTCTCTCTCTCCTCTCTCTCTCTCCCCTCTCTCTCCCTCTCCCTCCCTCCTTCCCCGAACCCTGCACCATCTTGATGTCAGTATAACGCTCCCTTCCATTACTGCGAAGAGTCCTTCAGCGATGAATCCATCCACCCACCCCACCTTAGGCAAACACACACACAGACACACCTGACTTCAAGGATAGCTCGGACAGGTGGGAGTGCAGGGGTGGGGGGGATAGGGAGGGGGGGGGTGGGGGAAGGAGGCGAGGGAAGGGGGAGGCTTGGAGGGAGAGGGGGTGGGGTGGGGGGAGGTAGCAGCGAGGGAAGTTTGATGTGAATGAGAATGACCTGGGCACCAAGTTGTCGTTTCTAAACCGTTCGTTTTGTTGTTGCTGTCCCCACATGTGCGTATACCCCCCAGCGAAGGTCTGTCAGTATGAACAGCGCACAGCCCCACTTTCTGGACCTCTATCTCTCTGTGTGCTAGGAGTCCCCTCCTCTTTTCTATCCCTCTCTTTGTTTCTGTCTTGTTCAGTTGGTGTTGGGTTTGTTTTGTTC
>CM054162.1:4954581-4967081 GCA_028751875.1 Rapana venosa
CTCTGTCTCTGTCTCTGTCTTTCTGTCTGTCTTCTCTCTCTCTCTCTCTCTCTTCTCTTTTCTCTCTCTCCTCTCTCTCTCTCTTCTCTCTCTCTCTCTCTCTCTCTCCTCAGATTGTTTTATAACACTCTGCTTCTCTCTCTCTCTCTTCTCTCTCTCTCTCTCTCTCTCTCTCCCCTCTCTCTCCTTTTCCTGTTTTCTCTTTCTCTCTATCTCTCCAGTTTGTTTTAAACACCTCTGTCCCTATCTCTGTGTTGTTCACATTTCTAATCGTTTTAAAGAGTGTTATTGTGTTTTAGTGAAACATTTTCGTCCCAAATAAGCGAGAATAAACTATATTTTTCACACTTTCTTCTCTTTCACATTTCTATTCAATATTAGTTCTGTATATTACCACACACACAACACCTCCAAATGACTTCGATAAATGAAATACTAAACGACAAAAACAAATATAAAAGACAAAAGCAAAAATGTCAAAAAACAAAATCAAAGATATGAAATGACAAAACGAAAAATATTAAAAGTCAAAAATAAAATGTCAAAATGACAAAAAAACAAAACTATCAAAGAGACCACAAAAAAACAAATATATTAAAGACAAAAAAAACATTCAAAATGAAATATTCATAGAGAAAATCTCAAAAGCCTATTTCCAAGTTTAAAACTTGATATTTTGACAGTTGGAAAATACCATTCTCAATGGCCGTGGCTCTGTGTCATGTTTTTGGGGGGGGTTTAAAAAACGTGTAACTGACCATTGGACATTTACAGTGTACGCACAGTGACCTCTTGAGCGGAATCATGCAAGGTGTCGTGCTAAAGGGGCCCTTTCCCCTTTGCTGCAACTGCAGGTAATTTTGACTTCACAGTTTCGATTCAGATCGGGGACGGGATTTGCTCAGTGGTCGGAGCACTTTCTTTCCCCAGCCAAGTTAAGCAGCGTCGAGCGTGGTTACCAGTTGGATGGTGACCGTTTGCACGCCTTGGCTTCAGTGCAGTCTCCCAGTTCACCCACTGTAAATGGGTACCTGCCCTCTTTAGGGTCAGGGAAGGTAAAGCCCGCGAGGGAGAGGAGATGGACGCCGCCCCCAATTGCTGGGCCCCAGAGAAGGGGGTCTCTGACGCCTCGCTCCCCTACGACCTTATAGATTATGGGACTCCTTTAGTTACCTTTTTTCTAGTTTCCCGATTATGTGTTCCCCATAGGGATGCCGGGGACTTGTCAGTATAAATAGCATCCCACTATCCTGACATTCTTTGCTAGAAATTCCCTCTTTTCTAACCCTCTCTTTGTTTCTGCTTTACTGTATTTTCTTCCTGTCATCTCCTTCTTTGTTTATTTTTATGCCTTTTGATTCATTCCCTGCCTATTTTCCCGAAAGACTTAAGGGTAACCATTCTCTTCCACCATTTGTTGCTTTACAAGATTCAGCACTATAAATTCCATACATATTATTATTATTATTATTATTATTATTATTAAGTCCAATGTGCTGGCCTGACGTGTCAGGGGCTTAACGGCAGCGCAACGCATTTCCCCTGAAATGACAGGGCAGCATTAGTTGCTGTTTGAGCGTTCGAAGAAGAAGATATTAGGTTCCAGATGTTCCTTTCCAAGCAAACATAATGTAATTCTAACTAAACTTATTGCCTTCTTACCGTTTATGTATGTTTCAATTAGGATTGCCTTTCTGTTCTTTTTGGGGTGTGGTTTCTTTTCTGTTTTGTTTTGTTCTTGGTTGCTGTTGTGTTTTGGCGCTGTTGGTTTTTTTAGTTCTGACAAAGTAACGGGGTCTGTTCACTGCTTCGATGTCTGTGTTGTTGATGGTGGTGATAGTGATGAGGGACTGACTTTGGTGGTTTTAAAGTTAAAACATGGCTTCTGATTTGCTGGGGCATTTTTCTTGGTTTAAATAGAATTTATTCAAGAAACTGCTGGGCATATCCCGGAGAGAACGAAAGACCAATGAATTTGTCAAGAGTCCAATAAACACGGCTGGCAGGTCCCCCAGGAACCCCTTCTCACCCTCGTCCAGAAAGAAAAAGCTGACATGGTTCGGCCACGTCACCCGCCACAACACTCTGCAAAAACAGACTGCAGGGAACCTCGAAGGTGGCAGAAGAGGGGAAGACAGAACAAGTCATGGGATGGATAACATCAGAGAATGGACCAGGATGAATGACTCGGCACTACTGCGCAGAGCCGAGGACCCCGATGGATTTGGAGGAGGCTTACCACGGGATGGCTTTCGTGTCTCCTCCACCACCGCCAAAGGTTTACGGGTCTGATAATGATGATTCAAAAAAAGTGTCACAAAACATTCAAGCATACTTTGACAAGACAACAAGTAAACTTATGATAGTCCTGTCATATTGACATACACATATAGTGACGATGATTCACATTTCAACACATGACATACATAGTCTACTAGCATAACAGTTGCATCTTGTTTAAGAAGCTGAGCAAATCCCGTGAAAACAATCCTTTCCATTGGATATGTGACATACCAACGTCTTCTTTGCAATTTTTTTTTTTGCATTCTTATTCTTTACATTTTTCCCCTTTGCATTCTTCTTCTTCGCATTTTTCTTCTTTGTATTTTACTTTATTTTTTTATTTTTGTGGTCTTTTTCTTCGCAGTTCTTCTTCTTAACTCCTCTTCTTTTCTTAATTCTTCTTCTGATCGGCGAGAAGCGAGGGGCAGAGACCTCAACTTCTCCCGGGCCAGCATATTGAGGGTGGCGCCCCTCTCCCTCCCTCCTGCCCTTTCCTTCCCTGTCCCTATAGAAGGCATTATGCATTTACAGCTGGGTGAACTGGGGGACTGTAAGAAGCCAAGGGGCGCAAACGGTCACCCATCCCAAATGGTAAACTGCTTGAAAGCGCTTGATTGGCTGGGGGAAAACAATCCCAATGATGATGATGATGATGATGATGATGCATGATGATGATAATGATGATGTTAAAAGATAACACGTAGAGTCCACACAGCAACAGTAGAAACAAACGATGTCTTTATTGTAAGAAGCTGATAATTATCGTGTCACCATTGCGATCTCTTCAGAGTTGTCAGTAACTTGTTAGTCTTCAGGAACTGATGACTTGTTCTCCTCCCTTCTGTTCTCCCTCCCAACACTCTACCCACCCCTCTCCCCCTTCCTTTAACCACCCCCCCCACCCTCACACACACACACACCAACCATACCACACACACACACACACACACACACACACACAACAGTGCCGACTCCACTCTCCTCAAAAGTCCTCCCGATGAGATTACAAACCGTGGTCCCGTGTGCGAACGCGAGCAGAACATCTTGCGCACATGTTCAAACCTGTTCCTATTTTTCGGAAGAGTAGGCCTCTGTGTGCCCGTGGGAACGGACGACAAAGTTTATACATACACACACACTGCGCACAGGTGGGGTCTGGATGTTTACAACAAACAAACAAAAAGCACATGAGTACTTATTTCATTATCCTCCAAATAAAAAATATTTTAAAAGAAAAAAAGAAGAAAACACACACACACACACACACACACGCACACGCGCGCGCGTGCGCGCGCGCACGCACACACACACACACACATACACACACACTCATGATTATCTTCCCCACCCATTTTCTCAAGACACCAAAACTCTCACGTACGCATTCTACATTCTTATATCTTCGTTGCATTATTCAAATTTTTATTTTATGCTTTCTGTGTGTGTGTGTGTGTGTGTGTGTGCGCGCGTATGATGAGTTAGAATGACGTCTTTCAATGAGGCTTCTCATAACTATGCACGACAGACATCTCTCTCTCTCTTCATCTCTCTCTCTCTCTCTCTCTCTCTCTCCCCCTCTCTCTCTCTCTCTCTCTCTCTCACACACACACACACACACACACACACACAAGTTGTGAACAACTAGTTTTTATATATTTAAGATAGCGTGCATTCTTTTATATAAAATTGACGTCACATTTCTATGCAAAAGTACACGAGGAATATTCCAAAGGGTTCATGGCTTTTGCGTTCACTCTCTCTCTCTCTCTCTCTCTCTCTCTCTCTCTCTCTCTCTCTCTCTCTCTCTCTCTCTCTCTCTCTCTCTCTCTCTCTCTCTTGTGTGTGTTGTGTGTGTGTTCAAGAGTTCAGTTGTGGGTACATCGCAAGGTCTTATCAGATATTTTGCGTGAAGTTATATTTCATTATTTTTTTTCATCTTTCCACGTTTGCCCTTTGAACTGTATTTTGGCCAAAGGCTGAAGGACATTAAATTGTTTCAGAGCTTCAGACCTCTCTCTCTCTCTCTCTCTCTCTCTCACTCTCTCTCTCTCTCTCTCTCTCTCTCTCTCTCTCTCTCTCTCTAACACACAGACACACACACACACACCACACACACACACACACACAGTGACAGAAAAAAGGTCAAAATAATGACGCGTTTCAGGACTAAACAATGCCTAACAAAGATTATGGTAGCTGCCATTCGTTTATAAATAACGATGTCAAAATTGTACTTCCAAGAGATTTTAGATAGGTTCATGGCCATGTCTCTCTCTGTCTGTCTGTCTGTCTCTCTCTCTCTCTCTCTCTCTCTCTCTCTGAGTAGCAACAATCCTCAGTAGCCAAACACGGGGATTAACTGGGTAGAGACACACTTGCTTACAATCGTCTCCCTTAGCTTACGTTCACAGGAATTCTAGCCTATCACTGATGAAGATGTGTGTGTGTGTGTGTGTGTGTGTGTGTGGCAACTGTGGTCAGACATTACTGTCAAATGTAGAATTTCTCTGCTCTGTCTGGTTAACTGATAATTATACAGAGTTTGGTGTTGGGTTGTGTGGCTGTGTGTCGATATTTTCTCTCTGTCCGTCCGTCCGTCCGTCTGTCTGCCTGTCTTTCTGCTTGTCTGTCTATCTCTCCTCTCCCCCTCCTTCTCTCTCTCTCTCTCTCTCTCTCTCTCTCTCTCTCTCCTCTCTCTCTCTCTCTCCCTCTCTCTCTCTCTCTCTCTCCAGATTGTTTTATAACATCTCTGTCCCTATCTCTGTGTTGTTCACATTACTAATCGTTTTAAAGATTGTTTATTGTGTTAGTGAAACATTTTTGTCCAAAATAAGCGAGAATAACTATAGTATTTCACACTTTTCTTCTTACATTTCTATTCAACATTAGTTCTGTATATACCAGCCACACACAACACCTCCAAAATGACTTCGATAAATCGAAATACTAAACGACAAAAACAAATATCAAAAGACAAAAGCAAAAATGTCAAAACACAAAATCAAAGATATGAAATGACAAAACGAAAAATATTAAAGGTCAAAAACAAAAATGTCAAAATGACAAAAAGCAAAAACTCTCAAAAAGACCACAAAAAAACCAAATTTATTAAAAGACAAAAAAAACATTCAAAATGAAAATATTCATAGAGAAAATCTCAAAAGCCTATATTCCAAGTTTAAAACTTGATATTTTGACAGTTGGAATATACCATTCTCAATGGCCGTGGCTCTGTGTCATGTTTTTGGGAGGGTTAAAAAGCGTGTAACTGACCATTGGACATCACAGTGTAGCGCACAGTGACCTCTTGAGCGGAATCATGCAAGGTGTCGTGCTACTGGCCTTCCTCTTTGCTGCAACTGCAGGTAATTTTGACTTCACAGTTTCAGATTCAGATCGGGGACGGGATAGCCCAGTGGTCGGAGCACTTGCTTTCCCCCAGCCAAGTTAAGCAGCGTCGAGCGTGGTTACCAGTTGGATGGGTGACCGTTTGCACGCCTTGGCTTCAGTGCAGTCTCCCCAGTTCACCCAGCTGTAAATGGGTACCTGCCCTCTTTAGGGTCAGGGAAGGTAAAGCAGCGAGGGAGAGGAGATGGACGCCGCCCTCAATCTGCTGGCCCTAGAGAAGTGAGGTCTCTGACGCCTCGCTCCCCTACGACCTTATAGATTATGGGACTCCTTTAGTTACCTTTTACTAGTTTCAGATTATGTGTTCCCCATAGGGATGCCGGGGACTTGTCAGTATAAATAGCATCCCCACTATCCTGACATTCTGTGCTAGAAATTCCCTCTTTTCTAACCCTCTCTTTGTTTCTGCTTTACTGTATTTTCTTCCTGTCATCTCCTTCTTTGTTTATTCTATGCCTTCTTGATTCATTCTCCTGCCTATTTTCCCGAAAGACTTAAAGGGTAACCATTCTCTTCCACCATTTGTTGCTTTACAAGATTCAGCACTATATAAATTCCATACATTATTATTATTATTATTATTATTAAGTCCAATGTGCTGGGCCTGACGTGTCAGGGGCTTAACGGCAGCGCAACGCATTTTCTCTGAAATGACAGACAGCATTAGTTGCTGTTTGAGCGTTCGAAGAAGAAGATATTAGGTTCCAGATGTTCCTTTTCCAAGCAAACATAATGTAATTCTAACTAAACTTATTGCCTTTCTTACCGTTTATGTATAGTACAATTATGGATTGCCTTTCTGTTTCTTTTTTTGGTGTGGTTTCTTTTCTGTTTTTGTTTTGTTCTTGGTTGCTGTTGTGTTTTGGGGCTGTTGGGTTTTTTTAGTTCTGACAAAGTAACGGAGTCTGTTCACTGCTTCGATGTCTGTGTTGTTGATGGTGGTGATAGTGATGAGGGACTGACTTTGGTGGTGAAAGTTAAAACATGGCTTCTGATTTGCTGGGGCATTCTTCTTGGTTTAAATAGAATTTATTCAAGAAAACTGCTGGGCATATCCTGGAGAGAACGAAAGACCAATGAATTTGTCAAGAGTCAAATAACACGGCTGGCAGGTCCACAGGAACCCCTTCTCACCATCGTCAAGAAGAAAAAGCTGACATGGTTCGGCCACGTCACCCGCCACAACACTCTGCCAAAAACAGTACTGCAGGGAACACTCGAAGGTGGCAGAAGAGGGGAAGACAGAACAAGTCATGGATGGATAACATCAGAGAATGGACCAGGATGAATGACTCGGCACTACTGCGCAGAGCCGAGGACCGCGATGGATGGAGGAGGCTTACCACGGCATCGTCTTTCGTGTCTCCTCCACCACCGCCAAGGTCACGGGTCTGATAATGATGATTCAAGAAAAGTGTCACAAAACATACAAGCATACTTTGACAAGACAACAAGTAAACTTATGATAGTCCTGTCATATTGACATACACATATAGTGACGATGACTTCACATTGCAACACATGACATACATAGTCTACTAGCATTAACAGTTGCATCTATGTTTAAGAAGCTGAGCAAATCCAGTGAAAACAATCCTTTCCATTGGATATGTGACATACCAACGTCTTCTTTGCAATTTTTTTTTTTGCATTCTTATTCTTTACATTTTTCCTCTTTGCATTCGTCTTCTTCGCATTTTTCTTCTTTGTATTTTACTTTATTTTTTTATTTTTGTGGTCTTTTTCTTCGCAGTTCTTCTTCTTAACTCCTCTTCTTCTTCTTAATTCTTCTTCTGATCGGCGAGAAGCGAGGTGTCAGAGACCTCAACTTCTCCAGGGGCCAGCATATTGAGGGTGGCACCCATCTCCTCTCCCTCCCTGCCTTACCTTCCCTGTCCCTATAGAAGGCATTATGCATTTACAGCTGGGTGAACTGGGGGACTGTAATGAAGCCAAGGGGCGCAAACGGTCACCCATCCAAGAGGTAAACATGCTTGACGCTGCTTGATTTGGCTGGGGGAAAGCAAGTGCTCCAACCACGGAGCTATGCGGTCCCCAAACAATCCCTAGGAAGAGTTTTTAGTGCTGTCTTTTGCCCTTGAAGCTGGAGAATACAGGCTGCGATATTAGCACTGCGAGAGGCTTAGGGTGGAACACACACACACACACACACACACACACACACACACACACACACACACACACACACACACACACACACACACACACGCACGCACGCACGCACGCACTCACACACACACACACACACACACACACACACCACACACACACACAACACACACACACACACACACACACACACACACAGATCCTGACTTTTCCCTTAGTTTGTCTTCGTCAAATTCTCAGACAGCTACTGGAGGCCCTGAGGAATGCCGTGGTACACCGAAGGCCCTTCAGTGGTCCGAAAAACTCGTCCCTCATCGGCAGGTCAGTAGGTCACATATCGGCCCTAAGATTTGTAGTGTGTCGGACAGGTCTGGAGATAGAAGAGTTCCACTGTCATGGGAGAAGTGCCACAGGGGCACATCACAGAATCCCCAATGTGGAACTTGGTGAACATGTGATGTCTGAGTCTGCAGTGTCCAGTCCTCAGCCTCACAATTGTTGCTTGGTCTTCTCTGGGCAGGAGGTAGAAGTCATCCTTGCAGTTGAAATTAAGGTGCTGCTGAAGCCATGTTCTCTTTTGGTTCTCCTTCAAGTTTGTTCTATTCTTTTAAAAATGTTTATCTCCTGTGCTGGGTGCTGGGGGCCTGTCAGTATAAAATTATAGAGCAATTCTCTCCGTCTGGAAATTCTGTACTAGAAATTCCCTCTTCTCTATCCCTTTCTTTGTCTCTGCCTTATTCCTTTTGTTCCTGTCACTTCTTTCTCATTTTTCTGCCTTCTCGTTCCATTCTCCTACCGTGGGTTGTTTTTTTCCAGAAAGACTTTTAAATAAATAACAATTTTCTTATAATTCTCTTCTTGGGATGTGCTGGGCCTGACTTGTCAGGAACTTCACGCATTTCCGCTGATATGACAGATAATGATAGTTGCTGTCTGAGTGTTGGACGAGGAAGAAAAAGGAGAAGGAGAAGAAGAAGACGAAGACGACGACGAAGAAGAAGACGACAAAGAAGAAGAAGTGCCATTCGAAAGTACCTGTCCAACGATGCAACATCCAAACTTGCCACTTCTCTCATTCTTTCAGGTCTGGACTATTGCAATTCTCTTTTTTCTGGTCTTCCAGTATCATCTACCAACTCCCTTCAACGTATACAAAACTCTGCAGCTCGACTAGTTCTCAGAAAGAAAAAATCTGAGTACATTACCCCTCTCTTGCGATCTCTCCACTGGCTGCCTGTGCCACAGAGAGTAGATTATAAGATCAGTACCCTCTGTTACAAATGTCTCCACAAAACTGTACCCTCCCACCTCTTAACCTGTGCACTCCTTCACGTTCCCTCCGCTCTGCTGCAGATACCTTGTGTCTACGAATACCCAGATTCAACCAATCCACCGTTGGCCGCCGCTCTTTCTCTATTTCGGGTCCATCGACCTGGAATGACCTCCCTCTCTCTCTTCGCCAGAAACCTAGCTATGACACTTTTAAATCCCGCCTCAAGACATATTTATTTCAAACCTAAGATTTCCCCCCTCCTGTTTCATATCAGAACTATCCCACCTTCACTAACCCATGTCCTATCAACCTGCTAAAGTATATGACCTGTGTGAGTGTGTGTGTGTGTGTGTGTGTGTGTGTGTGTGTGTGTGTGTGTGTGTGTGTGTGTGTGTGTGTGTGTGTGAGCTTTTGAAAAACATTTGACTATTGCAATTTTATTTGATAGATTTGGTCTGCAGCGCGCCATGTTTGAAATATCTGTTTGTTTAAACTATTGATTATTTGTCATTGGTTGTATGACTGTGTAAGATTAGGTTGAATGCATGCGCTTTGATTTGCCTTTGCAAGATATAGCGCTATATAAGTTCCATTTAGTAGTAGTAGTAGTAGTAGTAGAAGTAGTAGTAGTAGTAGTAGTAGTAGTAGTAGTAGTAGTAGTAGTAGTAGTAAGAAGAAGAAGAAGAAGACGACGAAAGAAGAAGACGACGAAAGAAGAACAAGAAGAACAAGAAGAAGAAGAAGAAGAAGACGAAGAAGAAAGGGTTTGTTTTTCTGTCTGTGGCAGGGGAGGTCGTGTTCATCCCAACACCGGACGCCATCTTGCCTGGACTCAGCCAGACGCTTGACCTGAACTGCTCTCTCACCCACAACTCCACAGATGTCGACCGCCTGCTCATTATTCAAATCGGAAAGATCAACGGGAGTGCCCTTTTACCTCTGGCGTCCGTGACCACAGGCGAACGAGCCAAGCTGGACACTGGCTATTCCGGAAGCCACGCTCACGTCACCGGTGTAGTGTCTGACAATGACCCCTCTGAGTCTTTCCTACAGGTAAGTTTGTGGTAGTGGTATACAGCCGCTAATGATGCTGCTGCTGCTGCTACTGCTACTGCTACTGCTACTGCTGCTACTATTGCTACTGTTGCTACTTCTGCTGCTGCTGCTACTTCTGCTGCTGCTGCTGCTATTGGTATTACTACTGTTACTGCTACCAATAATAAAATAAAAATAATGATAATGATAATAATGAGTAGTAGTAGTAGTAGTAGTAGTAGTAGTAGTAGTAGTAGTAGTAGTAGTAGTAGCAGCAGAAGTAGTAAAGGTAGTTGTGGTGGTGGTGGTGGTGGTGGGAGGGGAGGAGGAGGAGGAGGACGATGAGGGGGGAGGAGGAGAGACAGACAGACACTCACACACACCCACACCCACACACACACACACACACACACACACATACACACACAGAAGCAGAGGCAGGGAGAGAGATTGACAGACAGACAGACAGAAATAGACATAAAGACAGAGATACAGACAGTAAGACAGACAGAGAGAGAGAGAGCACTCAAGTGTTTGCATAATAATCATACATCTGCTTGCTCGCTCGACTCCATAAGTGCATACTTGTCTGTCTGTCAGCCTGTCAGCCTGTTTGCCTGTCTGCCTGTCTGCCTGTCTGTCTGTCTGCCTGTCTGTAAGTATGTCTGTGTGTGTGTGTGTGTGTGTCTGTTCTGAACAGCTGTCGCTACGAGACCCCAGCACAGCAGACGCGGGGGTGTATGCCTGTGCCATGTCTGTGCTGGACCAGTCCTACTTGCTTCAGAAAATACAGGCCACCACCAACGTCACTCTCACTGGTCAGTCAGTCTGTCTGTCTGTCTGTCTGTCTGTCTGTCTGTCTGTCTGTCTCTCTGTGCTGGATCAGTCCTACCTGCTTCAAACAATACAGGCCACCACCAACGTCACTCTCACTGGTCAGTTTGTCTGTCTGTCTGTCTGTCAGTCTGCCTGCCTGTCTGTCTGTCTGTCTGTCTGTCTGTCTGTCTGTCTGTCTCACTGATCTGTCTGTCTGTCTCGCTGATCTCTCTGTCTGCCTGTCTGTCTGTTTGTCTGTCTGTCTGTCTGTCTGTCTGACTGATCTGTCTGTCTGTCTGTCTGACTGGTCTGTCTGTCTGTCTGTCTTTCTGTCTGTCTGTATCACTGATCTGTTTGTCTGTCTGTTGTGCTGGACCAGTCGTACCTATTTAAAATAAAAAGGCCACAACCATCGTCACTCTCTGTTTGTTGGGTTGGGTTGTTAATATGGGGGGTTGACATGGTTTGAGTTATGAATGGGTTGTTTTGCGTTGTTATGGTTTGGATAGCTATGGTTTGGGTTGTTATAGGTTGTTATGTTTTGGATTGTTTATAGGCTGTTTTGGTTTGTGTTTGGTTTATATGGTATCGTTGGGTTGTTCTGGGTCGTTATGATTTGGGTTGCGTTGTTATGGATTTTTTTTAATGGTTTTCGGTTGCGTTGTTATGGTTTGAGTTGTTATATGTTGTTACGGTTTTGGGTTTTTATAGGTGGGTCTGGTTTGAGTTTGGGTTTTCATGGTTTGGGGTTGGGTCGTTATAGGTTTTGGGTTTGATTTAGTTTTATAATTTTAACTGGGTACAGTGGCGTTTCGCGTCTCTTTTCTTGCAGCCTGACAATAGGTGGATGGATGATAATTGTGAAGGAAGTGAAGGAAGGTGGCAGGATGGTTAAGACGTTTGCCTGCCAACAAGGAAACCGTGAGGTTCTGGGCTCGATTCCCAGCCTCGCCCTTTCTTCCCAGTTTGACCCCCCTAAAAATCGAACTGAATGTCAAACTCCTTCGGATGAGACTATAAACCAAGGCCCCGTGTGGGAACGCATGCAGAACATCTTGCGCACAGGTTAAATCCTGTTCCACTTTTCGAAAGAGTAGGCCATTGTGTGCCGGTGGGAACAGATGACAAAATTTACAAAACCCGCATACACACGGGGACTGGATGTAAAAAAAAAGCATCTGAGTGCTTATTCCATTATCCTCGATATACAATTTTTAAAAATCTTAGCACTTTGATTTTGTTGCTTTACAAGATTCAGCGCTATATAAATTCCATACATTATTATTATTATTATTATTATTATCATCATCATTATTATTATTATTATTATTCATATGATGGTGATGGTGATGATGATGATGATGATTCACATGATGATGATGATGATGATGATGATGATGATGATGATGGTGGTGGTGGTGGTGGTGGTGGTGGTGATTCACATGATGATGATGATGATGATGATGATGATGATGATGATGATGATGATGATGATGATGATGATGATGATGAGATGATGATGATGATGATTCACACGATGATGATGATGATTCAC
>CM054162.1:4972081-5012323 GCA_028751875.1 Rapana venosa
CTTTCTTCCTTCTTCTTTTCTTTTGTTTCTTTTTCCTTTTTTCCTTCTATCTTTTTCTTTTTTTCTCTATTTGTTTCTTTTTCCTTTTTTCCTTTCTGTCTTTTTTTCTGTTTTTTCTCCTATCTTTTGTCCTTCCTTTTTCCTTTTTTTTCCTTTTCCTTCCTTCCTGCTTCCTTTCATTGGCTGACCTTCTCTTTTCAATTTTGCTTTTTTTTTGGGGGTTTTCAACCCCACACCAGGTCAATAACTACACCAAGGGTCAGTTAGCTACGCTGGGAGATGACCAGACGACCTTGTCCTTGGTGCTTCAGCTTTTGCCTGGGGACAAAGTTTGGGTGGAGGGCATTTTCTCTTCCATCAACGACAGCCTGATCTTCGCCGACAACGACACCCTCTTCTCTGGTTATTTGATTCGTGGACTTTGATGAACAAAGGTCTCCCTGTCTTTCTTGTAATGGCTTGTTTTCAATGAGAAATATTTTTTGGGTAGCAAGATTTGTGGAAAAATAAAACAAAACAATTTGTCTTTTTTTTTTGGTAAGGTTTTGGTTGTTGTTTTTTTTTTGGGGGGGGGGGGGGGGGGGAGGGAGCAGGTAGAAGTAGAGGGGGGTGCAATTGTTTGGGGGGGGAGGTGTTGTTTGTTTGGTTTTTTGGTTTGTTTTTTGGGGGAGAGCGGTTGTTATGAAGGGAATTTTAAGAGTCTCCCATGTCTTGCCTGATTTGTTTCAATGAAAAAAATATTTTATGTCAAGATCTTTCAATCTCTGTATTTTTTTTAATGTTTTTTTTATTGTCAGTTTGAATTTTTTGTTCGTGGGGGAGGTAGAGGGGGAGGAGGATGGGTTTTTATGTAACAAGAGAATTTTGAAGGGAATTTGAATAAGAGCCTCCATGTCTTGTCTGACTTGTTTTCAATGAACAATACTATTTTGATGTCAAGATCTTAAAATCTTTTCTTATTAATGTTTGTAGTTTGGTTTTTCTTTCTTTTTTTTCTTCTTTTTTTTGAGGGGGGAAGGTAATGAAGGGAATTTTAATAAAGGTCTTCATGTCTTTCCTGACTTGTTTAAAAGGAAACAAATGATACCAAGATCTTGAAATCTCTCTCTCTTTTTGAAATATTTTATTTTATTGTAAGTTTGAGGGGCGAGGGTGGGGGGGGGTGGGGTTAGGGGAGTTTGGGGGGTGTATTATTAATGAGAAGGAATTTTCGTGTCTCCATGTCTTGTGGACTTGTTTCAAAGAAACAGTTGATACCAGATCTTTCATCTTTTTTCTTTAATGTTTGTAGTTTGGTGGGGGGGGGGGGGGGTTAAGGGCGGGGTGATTGGGGGTGGACGTTTTTTGTAGGGAAGGGAATTTCAAAAGTCCCCATGTTTTGTGTGACTTATTTCCATGAAAATAATATTTGATAGCAAGATCTTTCATCCCTTTTTTTTTCATGATTGTGGCATTTGTATTTAAGGAAATTTGTCAAGCTTTAAAAATATGCAACATGATTTGTTATTTGAGTCACTTATCGCTAAATTGTGTAACATCATTGTTAACCAAGTCATTTATCGGTAAATTACGATGTAACCTGTTATTTCAGTTCTTATCACTGAGTAGGGGGCGGGATAGTTCAGTGGTCGGAGCACTCGCTTTCCCCCAGCCAAGTTAAGCAGCGTCGAGCGTGGTTACCACTTGATGGGTGACCGTTTGCGCTGCCTTGGCTACAGTACAGTCCCCCAGACCACCCAGCTGTCAATGGATACCTGCCCTCTTTAGGGTCAGGGAAGGTAAAGCAACGAGGGAGAGGAGATGGGCGCCGCCCTCAATATGCTGGCCCCTGGAGAAGTTGAGGTTTCTGATACCTCGCTCCCCTACGACCTTATAGGTTATGGGACACCTTTCCTTTATCACCAAATAAGGACATAATTTTGTCAGTTGACTCATTTATCTCTGAATTATTACGTGATTTTTTTTATGACAGTCCTTTATCATCCAATGATGACTTTTTTTTGAGTCGAATTATGACATCATTGCATTTTGTTTTGTAAGTCTTTTGTCGCTAAAATTACTACATACTTTGTTATTTGAGGTCATATTACGAATTACCATATCACTTATTTGAGTCAGTTATTGGTCTTTTGGGAGAAAATATTCAAACTATTTAGAGACAATAGTTCCAGTTTTTAGATAAAATTCAAAGTATGTAGAGAAAATAGTCAAACTGTTACTTCTTTTTTTAAAACTATCAAATGATGAAATACTTTGTTATTAGATTCCCTGTAACAACAAATTTGATTTGGTCAATGACTGGTCAACCTGATTTTCAGTAGCTTACTGTGGGGTTTTGTTGTTGTTTATTGTTGGGTTTGGAGTTGTTGGGTTGGGGTTTTTTGTTGTTGTTTTTGGGGGGGGGGGGGGGGTTTGTTTTGGCTTGGGTTTTTTTATTATAGTTTTGTTGGTGATTGCTGTCTTAAATCCTATCAGTTCCCATAAAGGGGGTTAAAGGATTTGAATTTCTTTATTCCTTGTTTTTAATTATTGTTATTGATTTTTGTACGCTTTCTGTTGCACGAGGGAATAATCTGAATATAAATAATGATCTTCTTGTGCACTGTGTCGTTTGTCACATACCTTGTCAGCTGATTTTGTTGTGTGAAGTTTGGGCTGCACTCCACATGTAGAGCAAATCGTCATAATGAATCACTACTGCCACCACCACCGCCCTCCCTTCTTTATATAATGCAATGCAACACAGAGCAATATGATAACTCTGTATACAATACAATGCTGTAAAATACAAATATAATGCAATGCCAAACAGTACAATATGATACTTTTATATTCAGTCCAGGGCTGTACAGTAGTCCTTCGGATGAGACTATAAACTGAGGCCCCGTGTGCGAACGCACGCAGAACATCTTGCGCACACGTTAAATCCTGTTCCGCTTTTCGAAAGAGTAGGCCATTGTGTGCCGGTGGGTACTTTCGAATTGTACTAATACGCCGTAATTGATAGCACGACTGGCAGGTCTGGGTGATGAATTTTTGCATAGAGAGTGTGTTGTCAATAATGACCCCTAGATACTTTACAGCAGTGGATAGAGGGACTGATGCATTGCCGAATTCTATTGAAGCTGTTGTAATGGAGGAGAGTTTGTTTTTGGTCCCTACAAGCATGGCTTCAGTTTTATCAGCGTTTAGTTGTAACTTGTTCTCTATCATCCAGTTTTGGATATCTTGAAAGCAGTAGGCCATATTTATCAAGAGAGAAGGTAGATTTTCAGGTGTGTCACTGCTTAGAATCTGAGAGTCATCTGCATAAAAGTGATGGTTGATCTGATGACGGTTAATTATATGTGACAGTGGAGCGGTGTAGAGAGTGAAAAGAACAGGGCCCAGAACTGATCCCTGCGGGACTCCACATTCCAGTCTGGCAGGTACTGACTGAATCTTATTTACTGTGACTGTCTGGAGTCGGTCAGTCAGGTATGAGCTAAACCAGATGAGGGCCGTACCAGTAACACCAAACGTTTCTTGAAGACGGGAGAGAAGGATAGAGTGGTCAATAGTGTCAAAAGCTGCAGATAAGTCGAGTAGAGTGAGGAGGGAGATTTTCCCTGAGTCAGAAGCAAGTAGAAGCATGTTTAAGGTGTGCACTAGGGTGGTTTCAGTGCTGTGGTTGGCGCGATAGGCAGACTGAAACGCAGGAAGAAGACTGTTGGAGAGAAGGTGGTTGTTGAGCTGTTTCAGAACTACTCTTTCAAGGACTTTAGAGATAAGAGGAAGGTTAGAAACAGGTCTGTAATTCTTCAGAATGTTAGGGTCAAGGTCATACTTTTTGAGTAATGGTGTGACTAAAGCAGTTTTGAGAGCTGAAGGAACATTTCCAGAAACAAGAGATGAGTTTACTATCTTTGTGATAGTAGGTATAAGCTGTGGCAGGCACTGTGCGAAAAGAGAAGCAGGTATGGGGTCGAGATCGCATGATTTTATGGTCATTCCTTTCAGAATTGTCTCGATTTCTTTCTCGCTTGCTGGATGAAAGGACAGGAGAGGAGTGCCAGAAAATTATAGTCTCATTCGAAGGACTCTGACATTCAGTTCGATTTTTGGGGGGGGTCAAACTGGGAAGAAAGGGCGAGGCTGGGGATCGAACCCAGAACCTCACGGTTTACTTGTTGGCAGGCAAACGTCTTAACCATCCTGCCACCTTCCTTCAATACAGTACAATATGATGTACTGCAATACAGTACATTCTAATACAATGCAGTAAAGTACAATATGATACAATACAGCACAATATAATACAATGGAATACAGTGCAATATGATACAATGCAATACAGTACATTATGATACAATGCAATGCAATACAATACAATGCAATACAGTACATTATCATACAATGCAATACAATACAATGCAATACAGTACATTATCATACAATGCAATACAATACAATGCAATACAGTACAATATGATACAATACAATACAGTACAATGCAATTCAATACAATACAACGCGATGCAATACAATACAATATAATACATTGCAATACAAGGCAAGGCAGGGCAAGCAATACAATACTGTACAGAACAACTCAACACAATACAACAAAAAGCAATACAATAATAATAAATGGAATTCATATAGCGCTATATCTTGTAAAAACAAATCAAACACAGCACAACACAACACATCATAGCTCAACACAACAAAACACAATACAACACAACACAACACAACACAACACAATACAATGTTGTTTCGGCAACTACCGAGGGAATGGAGGGGGGAGGGAGAGGACCTGCAAAATATCTGTTTTAAAAAATCATATCACACCACTAAAGAAAACTGACAGCAGTGCAGGGTTTCTCTGCGCGAGTGGCCTCACGGCAGCCTAACTATAACAGATTTCTGCACACTGGTGTTCCTTGGACTCGGAAAGAAGAAACAGACATGAAATTGTGAAAGGTGGAGTCATTGAGTCCTGCAGGTGTAGCCCCACCATAAAAAGATAGAGACCTGAGCACAATTCTTTCATTTCCTTTTTAATAAGAAACGTTTTGTTATGTCATTTGTTCATATCAAACATGTCATTACATGTTGAAATTGGCTCAATATACAAAAAACATTGAGCATATTTATTTTACGATACAAACAGTTACTTAACGTGTTGAAAATATTTCCATACATAAAAATTTAGCAGATATATTACATATTATGGGAAATATGTTAATGCACAAAAACAGTGCAAATTTGTCTTTAAGGTTACAACGAAACTAGATTACATGTCGAAAATATTTCAATATGAAAAACTATTGTTCAAATCTATTTTAAAGTACACAAAAACAGATTAAAAGTAAAGGTAAAGGTGTCCCATAACCTATGTGGTCGTAGGGGAACGAGGCGTCAGAGACCTCAGCTTCTCTAGGGGCCAGCATATTGAGGGCGGCGCCCATCTCCTCTCCCTCGCTGCTTTACCTTCCCTGAACCTAAAGAGGGCATGTACCCATTTACAGCTGGATGAACTGGGGGACTGCACTGAAGCCAAGGCGCGCAAGCGGTCACCCATCCAACTGGTAACCACGTTCGATGCTGCTTAATCTTAGCTTGGGGAAAGCCAGTGCTCTGACCACTGAGCTATCCCGTCCCCCACATTAGATTAGATTACATATTGAAAACATTTCAATATGCAAACACTGAGTAAATGTAGTTAAAGATACCCAAAAATAAGATAACATGTTGAAAATATTCTGATATACAAAACATTGAGCAAATTTTATTTAGATACAAAAAAGTTAGATAACATGTTGAAGATATGTCCATATACAAAAACATTGAGAAATCTATTTCAAGAAACATACAAAAAATTCTATAACACGTAGAAGATATTTCAATATACAAAAACCAGTGGGCAAATCTTGTTCAGGATACAAAAAAATAGATAGCATGTTGAAAATATTTCAATGATAAAAACTTAGTAGCATCTATGTTAAGATAAAACAAACATTAAATTTCGTGTTGAAGATATTTCAATATAAAAATTGAGCAAACCATTTTTTCTAAAGATTAGATATTAAAAATATTTCAAAATGCAAAAACATAGAGCAAACCTATAGATACCCACAAAATAGATATTGAAAATATTTTAATATTTTAAAAATTTAGCAAATCTATCTTACGTTACCAAACTATATTAAATTACGTGTAGAAAATATGTTAGTAAGCAAAATTAATGAGCAAATCTACTTTAAGATACCCTAACAAGTACTTTACATGTTGAAAATATTTCAACATACGAGAACATTGAGCAAAACTTTTTTTAACATAAAAAATAAGCAGCTCTAAAATATGAGTAATGTGGAACTTCCACAAGAAAGATTCATGCTCAGGAAATGTCAATACAACCACACAGCTCATGTTCCCCCGATAACTATTGCTGTGTTGAAGAAGCCCAGTCAGTGCTGAAGTAGGACAGCTAAACAATCTATTTGACAGCGGGGGGGTTAATCTTTTCCTTTATTCTTTCCTTCCTCTGCTAGAGCTCCCTGCTTCACAAATGGTGAGATTTTGCGTCACATGAGCAAAACTAGGTTGGGCTTCTGTTAAAGTCAAGTCAAGTCAAATTTTTATTTCCAGATGGTACATTGAATAAGCAATGCATTTGCTTTTGTTCAAGTCAGGTCAAGGGCATCTTCGGCTAGGGAGAACTGTTATCTTTTAAGTCTTTCTGGGGAAGGGGGGGGGGAGGCAGAAAAATGGACCAAGAAGGCAGAAAACAGACAAAAACAAGATTTGACTGGAAGAAAACGAACAATGCAGAAAGTGAGGAATAGAACAGACGGAATTCAGTCCGGGTCTGAAGTGTGCGGCGGTTCGTACCCCGTTTGGACCGGAAACTTTTCCCCCATCCATTAGACCATGAGTGGTGGTCTGGGCGTTAGTCTTTCGGATGAGACGATAAACCGAGGTCCCGTGTGTTACACGTAATTATTTAGCGCACGGCAACAAGAGAGTTGTCCCTGGCAAAATTCTTAGAAAAAAGCCACTCTGATAGGGAAACAAATACAGTTGCAGACAGGAAAAAGAAAAAAAAATGGGTGGCGCTGCTCTTGTGGCGACGCGCTCTCCCCGGGGAGAGCAGCCCGAATTTCATGGAGAGAAATCTGCCGTGACTTAAAGTGGTATGAAATGAAATCTGAGCGCTTTGATTTGTTGCTTTACAAGATTCAGCGCTATATAAATTCCATACATTATTATTATTATTATTATTATTATTATTATTATTATTATTATTATTATTATTATTATTATTATTAATTCCTAGCACGGAATGGGGATGCTGTTTATACTGACAGCCTCCTCTCCCCCCTCCCCCCTCCTCCTGTGGGGATGGGGAGGGGGGAATCATTATGCAATAAAAGAAAATTGTCTCCCATTTGGTGCCTCACAGAAGATGAGGCAGCAACATTTAGCAAACAACAACAACAACAACAACAACAATCAAACTCGGATGACGGACTGGATTTTGTCCATCAACAGCTGCATAAAATCAGCGTCGCCATGGCGATAGGCCACAACAGCATGGTGCTCCAAGTACACCATGACTTCCGGTGGGAAGAGGGACCAATCCACGCTCTCCAAAAGCACCGGAAGGATGACTTGCCTGTGAAGTTCTTCTTCGTGGTAAACCGCCATGTTGAATTCCAGTTCTCGCTCGTAGGAGGGGAAAAAGTGAGAAGAGAACAGAGCCAGGGTTTTACGGGCTCCTAACACGACTTGTGGGATGATTTCTTTGATGGGATGACCTGCACACACAAAGGAAGGAAGGAAGGAAGGAAGAGACGAAAGGAAGGGAGGAAGGAAGGGAGGGAGGAATGAAGGAAGGAAGGAAGGAAGGAAGGAAGGAAGGACGGAAGGAAGGAAAGAAGGAAGGGAAGGAGGGAGGAAGGAAGGAAGGAAGGGAGAAAGGAAGGAAGGAAGAAAAGAAGGAAGGGAGGGAGGAAGGAAGGAAGGAAGGAAGGAAGGGAGGAAGGAAGGAAGGAAGGAAGGAAGGACAGAAGGGAGGAAGGAAGGAAGGAAGGAAGAAAGGGAGGGGGAGGAAAGGGAGGAAGGAAGGAAAGAAGGAAGAAGAAAGAAGAAAGAAAGAAAAAAAGAAAAAGAAGAAGGAAGAAGGACGGACAAACGGAAGGAAGGAAAAGAAAAAAAGAAATGAAAAAATGTTTTGTTTTTAATATATCAAAGAAAAGACAGACACTGATTTTTAAAAAATAAAGAAAAAAGGACCGAAGCTAAGATGATTCATGCAGATATAAACACACCAGAAATGATTGGATTTGATTCAAAGCCTTTCAAAATGTCAAATCAATACACATAACTGATACATTACGTTTGATCTCGGTACACTTAATGTTTGACTAACTTTTGGATGGCTTAACATTTCTCTACATTTCTCGGGGTTCTGGATGTAAAAAAGCACATGGGTGCTTATTCATTATCCTCGAAATAAAAGATGTCATTGTCATTGTCCACCTGTTACCACTGATCTTTCTGGTCTTTTGTCTGTTTGGTATGATTGTTGGTTTGTACGTTTGAAGTTTTGTTTGTTTGTGTGTGTGTTGGTTTGCTGATTTGTTTCTCTGTCTGGTTTGTTTGTTTGTTTGTTTGTTCCTTCATCTCATCGTGCAGCTTGCTGTTTGTTTATATGTCTGTCTTGCCGTTATAGTTCCTTTTCCATGTTCTCCTTTTTCTCTAATTCCCATGACTTCCTCAGAGATCGCTAGGGCACTGCCCAGAAATACGGGCTCTTTAACGTGCATAATTATTATGATCTTCTACATGAACAAACACACAAACACAAAAAGAACCCAATGCACCTGCACGTCCGCGCTTTAAACTAATCCTAGATATTGTTTTTTTAAAAAGATAATAAATAAACAATAAACCAACAACAACAACAAACAAACAAAGAAAACCCATGAAATAATTCACCAGAAGCAACTTGACGAGATTTGAACACACGACCTCATGGACTAAAATGGATGAAAGTTCTCTGTGGGGATTCCAGGGGTGTGTGCGGGCGAGGGGTGGGGGGTGGGGGCGCAGAGGGGGGTGGGGGGGGAGGCGGAGTATAGCTGGTAGTATAAATAACATCCCCACCTTCCCGAAATTTATTGCTAAGAATTCACTCTTTTCTATCTATCCCTCTCTTTGTTTTACCTTATTCCTTTTCTTCCTGTCACCGCCTTCTTGTCTGTTTTCTGCCGTCTTGGTCCACTCTCCTGCCTTTCTTCCAGAAAGACTGAACAGATGACAATTCTTTCCCACAACTTAAGTCAGACGCACTGGACCTGATTTGTGTCAAGCGCTTAACAGCAGCGCAACGCATTTTCGCTCATATGACAGACAACAATAGTTGCTGTCTGAGCGTTCTACCACGACGACGACGACGACGACGAACAAGAAGAGGAAGAAGAAGAAGAAGAAGAAGAAGAAGAAGAAGAAGAAGAAGAAGAAGAAGAAGAGAAGAATTGCGAAGAAGAAGAAGAAGAAGAAAGAAGAAGAGAAGAAGAAGAATATTGATTGATGATTGATTGATTGATTGAATCTTTAATGGGTAAACAGTTAGGCACAATAAAGCCTTTTTACAATTCTGCCCCAAAAGAAAAACAAATTGAAGTAATTAAAAACAAAAGAAAGCAAAACCAAAGAAAACGTAATAACCGACAAAAATGTGGAAACTCTACCTTGAACAAATTAACAAATTCAGAAAGACTTAAGGGGAAAGCCATTAAACTGAATGCAACATTATTATAACATCCGCCAAGTCACACACACACACAAAACACACACACACACACACACAACACACACACACACACACGCACGCACGCACGCACGCACGACACACACACACACACACACACACACACACACACACACACACACAAGAAGAAGAAGAAGAAGAAGAAGAAGAAATTGCGAAGAATAATTGCGAAGAATTGCGAAGAAGAAGAAGAAGAAGAAAAAGAAACAAAAACTCCCCACCTGTACATCAATTTACCAGATACCCCCTGAAGAGATTCAAAACCTCACAACTTCCAGAACTCAAACGAATGAGTCAGCTGCTTTAAGCTAAAATTACGTCAATACGTATTCTTCTTCTTCTTCTTCTTCTTCGCAATTCTTCTTCGCAATTCTTCTTCTTCTTCTTCTTCTTCTTCTTCTTCTTCTTCTTCTTCTTCTTAACTCTTCTTCGCAATTCTTCTTCTTCTTCTTCGCAATTCTTCTTTTTTCTTCGCAATTCTTCTTCTTCTTCTTCGCAATTTATTCTTCTTCTTCTTCTTCTTCGCAATTCTTCTTCTTCTTCTTCTTTTTGTCTTCTTCTTCTTCTTCTTCTTCTTTTTTTCTTCGCAATTCTTCTTCGCAATTCTTCTTCTTCTTCGCAATTCTTCTTCGCAATTCTTCTTCTTCTTCGCAATTCTTCTTCGCATTTCTTCTTCTTCGTCATCATCGTCGTCGTAGCCATCATCCTCGAGCGTTCGGACAGCAGTCATCACTGTCTGTCATATTATGAGCGAAAATGCGTCACGCTGCCGTTCAGTGCCTGGCAAGTCAGGCCCAGCACAGTAGGCCTGGGAGAGAAGTGTTCTCTTTGAAGTCTTCCTTGGGGAAAATACAAAGGCAGGAAAATGGACTCAGAAAGCAACAACAAAAATCGACAACGAAGGAGGTGACGGGAAGAAAAGGAACAAGGCAGAAACAAAAAAATTAGAGATAGAAAAAAAAGGGAATTCCTAGCACAGAATTTCCTGAAAGTGAGAATGCTGTTTATACTGACAGCTTCCCCCCCCCCCCAACCCCCCCCCCCCCCCACCCCCCCCCCCCCCCCCCCCCCCACCCCACCCCCCCTCCTGGTAACAACGCCTCAGGGAAAAAATCTGCTTCCTTATTTATTTTATTTTATTTTTTATTTTATACCACTTTAAGTCACGAGATTTCTCTGCGTGAAATTCGGGCTGCTCTCCCCCCCGGGGACAGCGCGTCGCCACAAGAGCAGCGCCACCCTTTTTTTTTTCTTTTGGTCTGCAACTGTATTTGCTTCCCTATCAGAGTGGCTTTTTTCTACAGAATTTTGCCAGGGACAACTCTCTTGTTGCCGTGGGGTTCTTTTACCTGCGCTGAAAATTTTGTGTAACACACGGGACCTCGGTTATATCGTCTCATCCGAAAGACTAACACCCAGACCACCACTCATGGACCTAATGGATGGGAGGAAAAATTTCGGGCCCAAACGGGATACGAACCACCGCACACACACACACACCCAGACCCTGACTTTTCGCTTTCTAGACAGGCGCGTTACCTACCTCTAGACCACCGATCCATCCTTGAAGACAAACATTGTCCAAACCTTACCAGGGAAATCGATTTCGCTGATGAAGAAGCTTAACCCTCTACGCTCCAGTGCTGGTCGAAGAACGTCCTGGACAAACAGGCGAACGCGACGGTCTTGATCGTCAAAGGAAATGAAGAGATCGCGGAAGAGACGACCCTCGCTGTCGTCTTGGCGCTGGTAGAAGAATGCATAGGGGTGTCGGTAGCGACTGAGCCCCACGTAGTAGAAATATCGAAGATGCCAGCGCTTGTAGTGCACAACACCTGGTGAAATGGTGTAGAGGGGTTTTATTAAACAAAAGAAAGAGAGAAAAAGACAGCCAAAACGATGAAGGGGAGAAGTAAACTGGAGAGAGAGAGAGAGCGAGATAGAGAGAGAGAGAGAGAGAGAGAGAGAGAGTGTGTGTGTGTGTGTGTGTGTGTGTGTGTGTGTGTGTGTGTGTGTGTGTGGTGTGTGTGTGTGTGTGTGTGTGTGTGTGTCTGTGTGTCTGTCAAAGTCAAAGTCAAAGTCGAACTTATATTTTCAGATGATACATTGAATAAGCAGTGCAGCTTTTTTTTTTTTGGGATCAAGCCATCTATCTAAAAATAAACTGAATAATTAATAATAATTCGTCTAATATCACTCAGAGTGAACAGATGTTAAATTGAAGACAACAACAACAAACTAAATAAAAAATAAAATAATGATGATAATGATGATATATATGTGCATACATAGAATTTTTTTTTTAAACTAAACAATTCTAAGCAATACAAATCAAAGAAAAGAAAAAAATAATATATGCAGACATAAAATAAAAAGCCTAAACAACGTTAAACCGTACAAACCAAACAAAGTTTAATTTCTTGTAAAAATACATCCACCAAAAAAACCAAACAACAACAGCAAAAACAAGCCAAGACAAACAAAACAAAAAAGACGCACACAAAATATTTTTAAAAACAAAAAAACAGTATAACAAACAACTAAACAAACCAAACAAAAAGATAAAACAACAATAACAACCACAACAAACACACACACACAACCACCACCAACAATAATAACAATAACAAACATACACACAACACAATATCCGCCAAAACAAATAAAGAACATAAAAGAACAAACAAAAGACTAACACAAAAACACAAATACAACAAAACCCTCCAAAAACAATAACAAGCAAAAAAACTAAAAGCACACACAGAAAAAAGCAAAAATAAACCAGAACAACCCCAACAACAACAAAACAACAACAACAAATTAAATGGATACAAACAGAGGAAACTAATGTGTAATCTCCTTTTAAATCATTTAAACACTTATATACATACACATGCACATACACATGCACACCCATGATCCCTTCACCATATATACTCACATCATAAGTATATAAAGGGAAAACAAGCAGCCCAGACAGAAATTGGATTCAAAGAAAAAAGTAAAACAGTGACATCCACTCCCTCCCTCTCCCCTGGTCCTACACACGCCTGTATGTGTGCGTTTTTCGATGCCTTAGAGCAACAACGTTCTATCTATCGATAGAGCCGCCATTTTCAAAAGTTTTGAAATACACTCATTTGAAAAGTTTAATAGGTCAGAATAAATCGAGGATTGAACGGAAATATTAAGTTTTTGGAAAGAGAATAGGTGTTGATGCGATCTTTATCATAACATCTTTATGTTGTAACACATGTACAAGAAAACGCATAAATGCATATCTACAACTGGTGGCCTGTTTTTGCCCGGAATTTTGTTGCAGTCTGCATGTGAAACTTTGATGTCCACTAAGTCTGGTCCTCTCAAAGCCATGCTAGGCTAGGCTAGTGCAGAAAGTGGAATTTCCTGTAAAGGCCAGGATAGCAAAAACACTGGCAGTGAAGGTAGACCACCTTGCTTGCAGAGAAAATACAGGGCATGGCACAAAGCTTGACCCTCTTTCCCAGAAAAGATCACTTTCCAGTCATTAGTTTTCAGCAGGAACAACCACACAACCTCCAGGCCCACCAGTGCTACATAAACCCTGCCCAGCAGTCCAAGTGTATCCACTCCTAGGCAAGAAGGGTTTGTACAGCTGGATGTCTGCTGTTGCAGGCCCCTGTCCCAAATAATTGGCATTAAAGGCTTTAAGAGGAAAAGCAGGATGCTGTGCAGTAGTCCAGTGTACCCTCAGAAATTTGCTAGGGTAATTTTGTGCACCAAAGGTTTTCCTCAAATATCTTTGAAATTGATACAACTTTTATTTTATACTTTTGTCATCTGAAAGTTTACAGTAGATTCTACCAAATATTAAAAAAAACTTGAAAATTGCTAAATTTTTTTTCCAGATAAACAGTTGTTGCTCTAAGGTATCGTTTTATTTAAGGCAAAAATACATTATTCCTTCCATCACAAGAATGAACTCAGGCAATATAAAATCGCCCACCAACTCTCACATCGGCAACAACAATTTAAGTGATCTAATACAATGAAAACAAAATAACAACAACAAACAAAAAACCAGCATTATTCTTTGTAACTACATAACACATACCAAATATAAAATGTGTGTGTGCGTGCGTGCGTGCGTGCGTAGGCGCGCGCGCGCGCGCGCGCGCGCGCGTGTGTGTGTGTGTGTGTGCGTGTGTGTGAAAAAGAAAAAAAATCCCCAAAAATGAAAAGTTATAAATGCTAGAGTGAGTGCGTGTTTTTGTGTTTGTGCGGTTGTTGTTGTTGTTGTTGTTGGTAAGTATGAGTGCGTGTTAATGAAAGTTGATGACTCATTCAAAAAAATCAATGATTCAATCAATCAATTAATCAATCAGTCAACATAGTTTCACATGCAGCAGATCGATAAACTTCTTCTGGCCAAAGGCTCACAAAGGCTCTATTATTGTCTGTGGTAAAATGCGTTGGGCTGCCATTAAACACCTGGCAAGTCAGGCCCAGGGCATCCGACTTCGGCGCCACATGGGAGATAATTGTTATCTCTGAAGTCTTTCTGTACAAGAAAGGGCAGGAGAATGGAGCAAGAGGGCAGAAAACAGACAAGAAGGAGGCAACAGGAAGAAAAGGAACACGGCACGAAGAAAGAAAGGGATTAACAAATAATAAGAAAGAGGGAAATCCTAGCACAGAATTTCCAGAAGGTGGGGATGCTATTTATACTGACAGGCCTCGGGAATCCTCGGTGGGGGGGGGGGGGGGGGGGGGGGGGGGGGTTAACAGATAAAAAACAAAAACCCAGGTAGCAGAGCAACAAAACTGACACTCACCAAACAGGCTCAACAGGAACAGCAGAGCCACCAACATCACCACGGCCACGTTGAAAACAGCTTGACCTTGACATTGCAGCCATAAAAACTGCAGCTCCCTCTCCAGGTCCCGGAAACTAATCACCGTACCGTTATCTAAAGTACAGGTGTACTCTTCCACTCGGTGCAGATGTACTTTAGTCTCCATGACAACCCACAACCAGAAATCGAGAACCTGGCATCCACAGGACAACGTGTTTCCGTATAAATTCACTGTCAGGCTTTCTGATCGCTGAGAAATGGTTGTCTAAGTCTTCTCTCAAGCCCGGACCTAAGGAGGCCAGGCTGTTGCCGGAGAGGTCCAAATAAGTTAAAGACGTGTGACCCAGTCGTGCTTGGAAATGGGTCATGGCATTGTGGGCCAGAAGCAGAGTCTTTAAACGGACCTGCTTTAAGAAGGCGGACTCGGAGAGATGCTTGATGTAATTGTTGTTGAGGTTCAGAATGTCCAGGTTGGGCAGACCGCTCAAGATGCGTCCTTCTGCATCTTGGGCAAAGGAATCTCCCAGCGAGTTGTTGTGCAGAAAGAGGTGCGTGAGCGTGGACATGTTCTGGAAGAAGTAAGGGCTGAGGTAGACGGCAAAGTTTCCCGAGAGATCGAAATGGCGAAGCTTGTTTAAGCCTGTCCAGGACCTACAAAGCAAGGCAGTCTGTTCTTGGACAAGTCAATCAGCTCCAGACTGTTGTCTAGGAATTCATAGGGAGGGAAAATGTAGGTTAACTTTAAATCGCTGACATAGACTTTCTTTAAAGAAGGAGGCAAAGGTTGGAACCGTGGATTTTCCTTAAGAGCGTTTTCTCCTTCAAGTTGCTTGGTGTTATTCGACATAGACTCTGTGGTTTCCCTTCCAGCAGAAACTGGCACCGTCCCCTTGGCTGTCCTTCCTTTCTTTAAGAAAGAAATCATAGCAGAAGAAGCACTTGTTCTTAGTGACCAAATGGGAGTGTTGAGCAAAAAAGATGTCAAGCCAAGCATAAATTCATGCAGATGCCTCTCTCTCCGATTCTGTTGCCTGAACAAAGGCATACGAAAGACTCAGTTGTAAGCTCCTGTGTCTGTGCCCTCTCTCCTTCCCCGAGAGTGGAGACTGTGGTTTGGGAGCCAAAGAGAGTTTTCTGTGTGGTCTTTCCTTGCTGACAGGGCCACTGCCTTCTGCTTAAGCTTGCTGTAAAACACATCTTCCAGATAAGCATGAGAAGCAGAGACAGACATGGGTTTTGTGTTGTCCATAGAATCCTTCTCTGCCTTCACCTTATATGATTTGTCAGGTAAAGAGACTGTTCTGTTTGTCTGCCATGTGTGGAAATGTGAGTATGTTTTGACTGTCAGGCTTGAGTGCTTGGAAGCGGACTTCCACTTGTTCTGATTCTCCTGAACCTCAGAGGTCACCGGCTTCTTCGGGATTGAGGTTGCTTTGTCAGACACTTCAGTATCTGTGACCGTGTTGTCCTCCACCAATCCCCTCTTTCTATTCTCTTTAGTTTGAAAATCAATACCATCTCTTCGGCTACTGGACAGAGAAGAAGTGTAATGAAATTGCTGGCTGAGCTGTAAGGTTTCCAGATGTGGCAGCAGATACACTCCATACAGGAACGTGGCATTGAGCAGACGGTTGTCAAAGAACGACAAATATCGCAGACTCGTGGGCAGATTGAAAATGGCGCGAAGGTCTATGGTGTAAATCTCCATCCCTTCTGCTCTAAGGTGTTCCAGCCAGGTGTAGCCCAGGTGTTGGAAATACTCAGCCTTGATTTCCACGTTCCGTCCCCGGTTAGTGTGAGAGATATTGAGCACCTTGATCTGAGTCCACCTCAGACTCTTGGAGGCCTCCATGAAGCCAGACAGGTGCAAATGCCGGCAGTTAAACAGTCCAGACTGTGGAGAGTGGGCAGAAAGGAAAAAGTCATGGTGTGCACCTTCCTCAACTCACAGCCCGTCAGGTTGAGCCTCAGAGGTCTGGATGTGTTGATGGACGCGAAAAACGTCTCTGACAGCTCCGTGAAGGGACAATGACCTGTTTCATCACTGATCTCTAGCTCCTCCAGCTCCTGTAGTCCTGCAAAGCCCAGACCCAGGTCCACTTTGCTCTCCAGACCATCCATCTTCAACGTTTTCAACGACCTCAGATGCCTCAAAGCAGAATCGGGATAGGCAGACGCAGAACTATTGGCAGTCTGGTTCTGAATGTTGAGGAAGGTCAGGTTAGACAAGTTTGAAAGACCTCCTCTGGGAAGGAGTGTGAAGAATACTCCAGCGAGTTGCTTCTCAAGGACAACCAGCGGAGGCTGGACAACCCTCTGAACGACTCGTTCTCCAGTTTGGTGATTTGGTTTCCGCTCAGATCCAATCTTTCCAGCCAGGGAACCTTGACCAGGGCAGATCCTGGAAGGGAAGCTACAAGGTTGCAGGACAAATTGAGCATGAGGAGAGTCGGGGGCAGGTCTTTGGGCACTTCCCTCCATCCCCTGTGAGAACAGTCTGCGGAAATGATCTTTCCTTCCTCGCTGATGCACGTGCAGTTTAGGCAAGCCCTGACCCCCGCCCCACCTGCATGGGGGTGAAAGGTCAAGGTCAAAGTTGTTAGGATCAAGTGGATGATCATGGCTTTAGTGATGGTGACGGTGGTCACAACATTGAAGACATCTGCAACAAATAAAAAGTAGGTGTGGGTGTGTTGGTATGTGTTCTTTATTTTGGTTTCTTTCTTTTATTTCCAGGATAATGGAATAAGCACTCATGTGCTTTTTTACATCCAGTCCCCATGTGTATGCAGTTTTGTAAAGTTTGTCATCCGTTCTCAACGGCACACAATGGCCTATTCTTACGAAAAGCGGAACAGGTTTTAACGTTTGCGCAAGATGTTCTGCATGCGTTCGCACACGGGCCTCGGTTTATAGTATCATCGGTGCGTGTGTGTGTGTTTGTGTGTGTGTTATTCATGTGGCCTGTGCACATATTTTGCGTCTGCTATCATAAATTTGTTGTTTTGGAAGCGATGTTTATGTATTTTGTTAATCATCATTTTGTTTGCTTCCTTGATATATATGGTATGTATTGTGTTATGGATTTCATGTATTGTTTGAGGTTGTTATTTTTTTGTAATGTAAACGGTTTGTGCTTCCTGTAGAGGGGAAGAAAGCGTTCAATAGGTCCATAACACCATCATCTTCCTATCATCAGGATCACAATCACTCATCAAATATCATCATCATCATCATTATCACCACCATCATCATATCATCATTGTCATTATCACCATCATTATCATCATCATCATTATCACCATCATTATCACCATCATCATTATTATCACCATCATCATCATCATCATCATATAGTAGTAGTAGTAGTAGTAGCAGCAGCAGCAGCAGCAGCAGCAGCAGCAGCAGCAGCAGCAGCAGCAGCAGCAGCATCATATCATCATCATCATCATCAGTAGTGGTAGTAGCAGCAGCAGCAAAAGCAGCAACAGCAGCATCATGATCATCATCATCATCATCATCATCATTGTTATTATGATTATTATTACCTTTTGTGACCGCGATTACACAAAAATAACAACATACTGAGTGACCATACTCATGTTTATCATATTATGTTACAGGCAAACATATGCGCATGCGTGCGCATGTGTGCGTAGGTGTTATTGTGTGGGGGTGGAGAGTAGGGCATTATTTTATTCTTGTATTTCGAGGAGAATGGAATAAGCAAGTGCTCATATGCTAATTTTGCATCCAGTCCTCGTGTGTAATGAACTAGATGTGTAACTATTCACATCCGTCCCCACCGGCCTACTCTTCCGAAACGCGGAACGGGTTTTAACGTGTGCGCAAGATGCTCTGCGTGCGTTCGCACACGGGACCGCGGTTTTATAGTCTCATCGGAAGGACTTTTGGGGGAGTGGAATCGCGTGTGTGTGTGTGTGTGTGTGTGTGCGTGTGTGCGTGTGTGTGTGTGTGCGTGTGTGCGTGTGTGTGTGTGTGTGTGTGGTGTGTTGCGCGCGTGCGTGCGTGCGCGCGTGCGGGCGGGCACGCATCCAACAAGACTGCCGAAAACACAGCCTAAACCCGTTCTACTGTTGATAGTTTCACTGATGCGTTGCCATCCAAAGTTTGTAGTTGGGGTTTTTGTTTGTTTGTTTGTTTGTTGGCTAGAGCTCCAAGGTTCACCAATGATGAGAGTTTGCCTGTGCGGCCGTTTTTGCCCATCACAAAGATAACCACATTCCGATTTCTGAGATGTGTGCTGGATATGTTCGTGTTTCCGTAACCCACTCCACGCTGACATGAATGACGTGACCTTTAAGTGCATATTAAATTTTGAACTTCTGCATGGGTATATATATATACACACACATGAAACTAAGGCACTGGCCATTCTTCACTTAAAGTTGATCTGGGAGATCGTAAAAGTCCCCCAACCTTAATTTACCAGACGCCGCCGAGATTCGAACGCACGACTTCATGGACCCATGGGGTTGAAGTTGAATGGTCTTAACCACTCGGCTATAGCGTCCGTCATCCCCCACCCCTCCCCCTCCAATAAAATTGAAAGAGTACAGATGATGTAGTCTGACGCCAGACTTTGATGGTTATAATTATGCAAGTGGTTGACTATGTACACGGAAGTCAGGTTTGGTAAAGGACCTCTGGCAAGCACTTGAAACCTGCTCTCTCTCTCTCGTCTCTCTCTCTCTCATCTTCTCTCTCTCTCTCTTTTCTCCTCTTCTCTCTCTCACCCTCCTCTCTCTCCTCTCTCTCTCTCTCTCTCTCTTGTATTGAGGCTGTTGTTGGCGGGGCTGTTAAAACTGTTTTATATCAGGCTCTTCAGCATTTTTGTAACTTAACTTGATATATTTATTGATAGTATCTTAAAAAAATCAACAACAAAGGTTTTAGTGAGGGTGCTTTGTCAGAATTTGATATCTGGTTTATTTTGATGTTGATGTAACCTGAAAATACTCTCTCTCTCTCTTTATCAGAATTTGATATCTGGTTTATTTTGATGTTGATGTAACCTGAAAATGCTCTCTCTCTTTGTCAGAATTTGATATCTGGTTTATTTTGATGTTGATGTAACCTGAAAATGCTCTCTCTCTTTGTCAGAATTTGATATCTGGTTTATTTTTATGTTGATGTAACCTGAAAATGCTCTCTCTCTCCCCTCTCTCCCTCTCCCCTCCCCCCCCCCCCCCCCCTTCTCTCTCTCTCTTACCTTGCTGCTCCCTCTATTTTACTTTATCCATATTACCTAATTATAATCAGTGTATCAGTTTTCATGTTAATTCATTTAAGAATTATGTGTTTATTAACGCATAATAATTATCTCTTTTCTAAAAAACAAATTATAATCTATGTATCTCTTGATATTAATGTTCAATTCAATTAGGGATTATGTATTTTTAAATATAGCTTATCTTTTTAAAATCATGCTGTCGTTGTTGTAGTAGAGTTTTCCCCTTGTTTTGTTGATAGTCCCTAATCAGGATGAAAACAAAGTATGTATATGCTTATTGTGTTACCCTTGAAAAATAAAGATTCAACATCATTAATAAAGGTTCATCACCTCTCTTTCGGACGTATTTTATATTTTCAATTTTATTGGGTATGTTGACTGTATCTGAGTTTTAGTGAATGTTTTGTTCCAATATCTTATTGTTTGAGAGTAACAACTATGTGTGCCTTTTCCTATCAATGTGTAGATGTTCATTTTTAAAAAATATAATTATAGGGTAGTCACAAACATTGATTTTGGTTCTGTGGGGTGTAGTGGATACTCTGCCAAAGGATAACGGGGTGGGGGTGCTTATTCATTATCTCGAATTAAAAGACAAGGAATCTCTCTCTCTGTCTCTCTCTGTCTCTCTCTGTCTCTCTCTGTCTCTCTCTAGTCTCTCTCTCTCTCTCTCTCTCTCTCTCTCATCTTCTTCTCTCTCTCTCTTTCTATCTGTCTGTCTGTCTGTCGCTCTCTCTCTCTCTCTCCTCTCTCATCTCCTCTCTCTCTCTCTCTCTCCTCCGTGTCTGTCTGTCTGTCTGTATGTCTCTCTCCTCTTTCTTTATTTCTCTCGTCTGTCTCTGTTCTATCTGTCTGCCTGTCCTGTCTGTCTGTCTCTTCTCTCTCTCTGTGTCTGTCTATCTGTCTCTCTCTCTTTCTCTCTGTCTGTCTGTCTATCTGTCTCTCTCTCTTCTTCTGTCTATCTGTCTCTCTCTCTGTGTCTGTCTTCTGTCTGTCTCTGTCTCTTTCTCTTTTCTCTCTGTCTCTGTCTCCTGTCTGTCTATCTGCCCTGTCTCTTTCTCTCTGTCTGTCTGTCTGTCTGTCTGTCTCTCTCTGTGTCTGTCTGTACTGTCTCTCTCTCTTTCTCTCTGTCTGTCTGTCTATCTGTCTGTTCTGTCTGTCTGTCTGTCTGTCTGTCTGTCTCTCTCTCTCTCTCTCCTCTCTTCTCTCTCTCTCTCTCTCTCTCCCTCTCTCTCTCTCTCTCTCTCTCTCTCTCTTTTACACGACAGAATCCCTCGGAAGGGTGGTATTGTATTGTGTTGTATTGTATTGTATTGTATTGTAATGTATTGTATTGTGTTGTATTGTATTGTATTGTGTTGTATTGTATTGTATACCACTTTTAAGTCACAGCAGATTTCTTTGCGGGACAATTCGGGCTGCTCTCTCCGGGGAGAGCGCCTTTTCCACAAGAGCAGCGCCACCCGTTTATTTGTTTTTCTTATAATAGATTTTCGAGTGGTTAGAATAATTAATGTATCAGCAGTGAGAAGTGTAGGCTACGATTCGCCATCTTCTTTTTTTTCTTTTTAAAGTATTAGTGTGTTCAATGTGAAATTTTGCTGATATGATCATAATTTTTTTAAAAATTCTTTTATATCGAGGATAATGGAATAAGCACTTATGTGCTTTTTTACATCCAGTCCCCGTGTGTATGCGGATTTGTGAATTCTGTCATCTGTTCCCACCGGCACACAATGACCCACTCTTACGAAAAGCGGAACACGTTTTAACGTGTGCGCAAGATGTTCTGGTTTTTTATTTTGTGTTAATTATCAGTGGTGTGTGTGTGTGTGTGTGTGTGTGTGTGTGTGTGTGTGTGTGTGTGTGTGGTGTGTGTGTTGATGTGTGTGTGTGTTGTTGTGTGGTGTGCGTTGTGTGTTGGGGTGGGCGGGGGTGTGGTGGTGGGGGGTGTGGGGGGGGGGGGGGGGGGGGGGGGGGGGGGGGGCGGCAAGAACGCGTCACAAAAGTTGTCGATCTTTTGCAAAATGAGAAGATATGACTTTTAAAAAAATTATTCCCTTGTCATGAAAAGGAAATGTTAAAAAGCACACACAACTACAAAATACAATGCAAACATTAAAAAGATATTCTAAAAAAATAACAGCAGCAACAACAACAACAGCAACAGCAGCAACAACAACAACAACAACACACACAACCACACCACATCACACTACACACACACACCACACACACACACACCCCACACACACACACACACACACACAACACACACACACAACACACAACGCACACACACAAACCACGCACACACAAACACACACACACAACACACACACACTACACACACACTACACACACTACACACACACTACACACACACACTACACACACACTCACACACACACACACACACACACACACACACACACACACACACACACACACACAACACACACACACACACACACACACACACACACACAACGTTGATAATATCAGCCTACTCACAATTTTCAGCGCGGTCGTTACAGTCCTATCCTATCTGTAATTATCTCGGAGCAGTTTGCTCTTAGAAAAACACCGAAATAGGCTACAATGCTAATATATAATAATTATATTATTCTGCATCTCAACTTCTGTCTTCACCCAAGCACGTACATGGCCTTAGTCCTGCGGATGCTGCTCTAGTTACATCTGCGTGACAGCCCTACAAGCAGAGACAAACTGGGCGACCAGGCTTGAAATACTAGTAGGACACCAATGACCTTGAACATTCAGGAAGAAGAAGGGACAGAAAGACAGATGCCACAGCCGAACGGTTAAGACTGTTTCTGCTGCTGCTACTTCTTCTTCTTCTTCGCAATTCTTCTACTTCTTCGTAATTCTTTCTTCTTCTTCTTCTTCTTCTTCTTCTTCTTCTCTTCTTCTTCTTCTCGCAATCTTCTTCTTCTTCTTCTTCTTCTTCTTCTTCTTCTTCTTTTCTTCTTCTTCTTCTTCTTCGCAATTCTTCTTCTTCTTCTTCTTCTTCTTCTTCTTCTTCTTCATTCTTCTTCTTCTTCGTTCTTCTTCTTCTTCTTCTTCTTCTTCTTCGCATTCTTCTTCTTCTTCTTCTTCTTCTTCTTCTTCTTCTTCTTCTTCTTCTTCTTCTTCTTCTTCTTCTTCTTCTTCTTCTTCGCAATTCTTCTTCTTTCTTGCAATTCTTCTTCTTCTTCTTCTCGCAATTCTTTTCTTCTTCGCAATTCTTCTTCTTCTTCGCAATTCTTCTTCTTCGCAATTCGTCTTTATCTTCTTCTTCTTCTTTTTCTTCGTCTTCTTCCTTCTTCTCTTCTTCTTCTTCTTCTTCTTCTTCTTCTTCCTTCTTCTTCTTCGCATTCTTCTTCCTTCTTCGCATTCTTCCTTCTTCGCATTCTCTTTCTTCTCTTCCATTCTTCTCTCTTCTCTCCTTCTCTTCTCTTTTTCTGTCAATCTTCTTTCTTCTTCTTCCTTCTTCTTCTTCTTTTTCGCAATTCTTCTTTCATTCTTCTCTTCTTCTACTTCTCTTTCGCAATCTCTTCCTCTTCTCTTTCTTTTTTCCTTTCTCTCTTTGCAATTCTCTTCTTTTCTTCATTCTTCTCTCTTCTTCTTTCTTCTTTCTCTCTTCTTCTTCTCCTCTCTTTTCTCTTCCTTCTTCTTCTCTTCTCTTCTCTTTCTTCTTCTTCTTCCTTCTCTTCTTCTTCTTTCTTCTTTTCTTCTTCCTTCTTCTTCTCTTTGCAATTCTTTTTCCGCAATTCTTCTTTTCGCATTCTTCTTCTTCTCTGCATTTCTTCTTCTTCTTCTTCTTTCGCAATTCCTCTTCTTCTTCTTCGCAATTTTCCTTCACAATTCTTCTTTCGAAATTCTTCTTTCGCAATTTTTTTATTCTTCTTCGAAATTCTTCTTTGCATTCTTCTTCTTCGCATTCTTCGTATTCTTCTTTGCGATTCTTTTTTTTCTTTGCATTCTTCTTCCTCTTCGGATGAGACTATAAACCGATATCCCATGTGCGAACGCATGCAGGACATCTTGCGCACACGTTAAAACCTGTCCCGCTTTTTGTAAGAGTAAGCCACTGTTTGCCGTGGGAACGGATGACAAAAATGTATAAAACTGCATATACTCAGGGACTCGATGTAAAAAAGCACATGAGTGCTTATTCCATTATCCTCGAAATAAAAGAACAATGATGATGATGATGATGATGATGATGATGATGATGATGATGATGATGATGATGATGATGATGATAACGATAACGATAACAACAACAACAATAATGATAATAATAATAATAATAATAATAATAATAATCATCATCATAATAATAATAATAATAATAATAATAATCATAATAATAATAATAAAAACTACTACTACTACTCCTCCTCCTCCTCCTCCTCCTCCTCCTCCTACTCCTACTACTACTACTACTACTACTATGCTTCTTCTTCTTTTTCTTCTTCTTCTGCTTTGTCGTCGTCGTCGTCGTCGTCAAACGCTCAGACAGCAGTCATTGTTGTCTGTCATAGGAGCGAAAATGCGTTGTGCTGCCGTTAAGCGCCTGAAAAGTCAGGCCCTGCACATCCGACTTCGGCGTGGGAGATTTTATATTTTTTTAAAATCTATCTGGGAACAAAAGGCAGGAGAATGGACCAAGCAGGCAGATAAAAGACAAGAAGGAGGTGACAGGAAGAAAAAGGAACAAGGCAGAAACAAAGAGAGGGATAGAAAAGAGGGAATTCCTAGCAGAGCATTTCCAGAAGGTGGGGATGCTATTCATGCTGACAAGCCCCCGGCATCGCTACGGAAGGAGAGGGGGAAGACCGTTTGGCTTCAATCCCTTAGGTCCTTGAAGTCCTGTGTTCAAATCTCGGCGGCGTCCTGTGAATGGAGAGCGGGAAACATGAAAATACCCAGCACACATCCCGAAGTTGGTATACGGTTATCTCCATGGTGGGCAACCCCCCATCCCACCCCCCCCCCCCCCCAAAAAAAAACAAAAAAAAACCCCCGCAAAATCTCACTACAAGGAGCCTCTATTCTTTTTTTCTTTTTCTTCTTTTCTAATATTTCGAGGATAATGGAATAAGCACTCCCGTGCTTTAAAAAAATTGTTTTTACATCCAGTCCCTGTGTGTGTGCAGTTTTGTAAATGTTGTCATCTGTTCCCACCAGCAAACACAACGCCCTACTCTTCCGAAAAACGGACTTCTTGTCAAGTAACAAGAAAAAAACCCAAACCCAAAATTGGAGAGAAAAGTGGAGGAATAAAAAAAATTATCTACCACAGCAGAAATGTGGACAGCATGCGCCTATGCCCATGAAAGTGGTTTTTCCCTTTGGTGATGCTAGTACCAGGGTCAGTTGACTCAACTACTTCCCCCCCCCCCCCCCCAAAAAAAAACAACAAAAAAAACAACAACAACGTTGGCATGTTCCATCCTCCTCAAATCGTGTTAGTATGACGTCATCGGCAATATAAAGGTGTTTTTTTAATTTCCCCTGTCCATGGGAAAAGCTGACCATTGCTTGGGTTAAAATGAAGAGCGCATAATTATAGGAATCCTGCTTTAAAAGGAGAGGGGAACTATATACACTTCTCCTGTTTACCAAAAAAATAATAATAATAAGCTGATATGGCTAGTGACGTCACACCTAACCTGATCTTAGAAGACTGAACATATGCCAATAAGTACCAAGCTTTAGGCCACATTTCCAGCCTTTTCTAAAAATAGTACTGCAGGGAACACTCGAAGGTGGCAGAAAGAGGGGAAGACAGAACAAGTCATGGATGGACAACATCAGAGAATGGACCAGGACGAATGACTCGGCACTACTGCGCAGAGCCGAGGACCGAGATGGATGGAGGAGGCTTACCACGGCATCGTCTTTCGTGTCTCCCCCACGACCGCCAAGGTCACGGGTCTGATGATGATGATTATTGTTTTTTTGTGGGTTTGTCTTGAGGTAGGTTTTTTTTTGTTTTTTATGTATATCTTTACACAGAGACAGCCTTTGGAGTATCCTTCGACACTGGCATCCCATCGAAACTGGTACACCTTATCAAAAGCTTCTATGACAACTTCAGATGCTCTGTGGGCCATAGCAACACTGTCTTCGAAGTCAAGACTGGAGTAAGACAAGGATGTGTGATGTCAGCTGTTCTCTTCAATCTGGCCATTGATTGGGTGATGAGGAAGACGACAGAAGACACCCCAAGAGGGATTCGCTGGAGCCTGTTCTCAACACTAGACGACCTTGACTTTGCGGATGACCTGGCGCTGCTGTCCCACACACACCAACATATCCAGGAGAAGACCAGCAGACACCAAACATTCGGACAGCAAGTGGGGCTTCGTATTAGCACCAAGAAAACGGAGACAATGTCGCTCAATGTGAACACACCAGCCCCTGTGAAAGTGAATGGAACTGACCTGCGTCAGACAGACAAGTTCACATACCTTGGCAGCAGCATCAAACCAGAGGGCGGCACAAAAGAAGACATCCACAACAGACTGGGCAAGGCCAGGAGTGTGTTTAGGGAGATGAACAATATCTGGAGATCAACTCAGTACAGCACCAACACCAAGCTGAAGCTATACCAGAGCTGTGTTGTGTCTACGCTCCTGTACGGTTCTGAGTGCTGGAGGATGACGGAAGGCGGATCTTACCAAACTTCGATCCTTCCACACCATAATTATGCCTGCGAAGAATTCTCCGGATTTTTTGGCCAGAGAAGATCCCCAATGAAGACCTACTACGGAGATGCAGGCAAGAAGACATGGGAACCATAATCACCAGACGACGGTGGAAGTGGATTGGGCACATCCTCCGAAGAGACCCACAGTCAATCACAAGAACAGCATTGCACTGGACCCCAGAGGGAAGGAGAAAGAAAGGAAGACCAAAAGCAACGTGGAGAAGAACTGTAGAAAGTGAGATGAAGGCCATGCAGCACTCTTGGGGATCAGTGACTAGGTTGGCCCAGAATAGGCAGGAGTGGAAGCGCTTTGTTGCTGCCCTACACACCGCTGGGTGTAATGGCTAATGATGATGATGATGTATATCTTTGTTCCTGGCTAAATCTGTGGGCTTCACCAATGGTGACATTTTGTACCCATACCACTGCCCCCCCCCCCCCCCCCCCCCGCCCCCCCCCCCTCCCACCCCCCTCGTCTCCAGTAGCTGCATTCCAACTTCCGAGATTTTGCCTAAAATACGACACCTGCTTGCATTCTGGTTTGTTGTTGTTGTTGTTGTTCTTCTTCTTCTTCTTGTTCTTGTTGTTGTTGTTGTTGTTGTTTTCTTCTCTTTTTAAAAAATTAATTTTGTCGTCCGTTCCTACCAGCACGAAATGGTCCACTTTTCCGAAGGCGGAACAGGGTTTTTTTAGCGTGTGCGCAAAAATTGTTCTGCGTGGGTTAGCACGCGGGAGCTCGGTTTACAGTCTCCTCCTAAAGACTTGGACTTTCAGTTTCATTCCATGGCCTGCAGTCCTCACAGCCGTAGGGAGGGAGGGAGGGAGGGGCGCCGTGGAGGATTTCGGGGGGGGGAGGGGGGGGGGTGCCGCGGACCTGTCAGTATACAAAACAGCCTCACCTTTTGCAAAATTCTGTGAGCTAGGAATTCCCACTTTTCTATCCCTCTCTTTGTCTCTGCCTTGTTCCTTTCCTTCCTGTCGCCTCTTATACTTGTCTATTTTTTGCCTTCTTGGTCCATTCTCTTGCATTATTTTTGTTTTCCGCACAGACTTTAAATACAACAATTCTCCCATAGGTCGAAGTTGGATGCGCTGGGCCTGACTTGCCAGGCACTTAATGGCAGCACGATGCATTTAATAATAATAATAATAATAATAATAATAATAATATATGGAATTTATATAGCGCTGAATCTTGTAAAACAAACAAATCAAAGCGCATTTGTTGCTGAGTGTTGAAGGAAGAAGAAGGAAGAAGAATTGGACAAACAGTAAGCTCTTATCTTGCCACCTTTCTGTAGTGGATGGGTGGTCTGGAGTTAACCTGCCTGCCTTGACAGCCGAAGTCCGAAAGTCCGCATTTGATCTGGGTCCAGGTTCATAAAAGACCAAGAGCAGTGCCACCCTTTTTTGGTGGTCCTTTTATTTATTGTTTTAGTGCGAGGACAATGGAATAAAACACTCATGTGCTTGTTTTTTTAAACAACTTTTTTCTCTCTCTCCAAAAATGACATTTTCTGCCATTTCATTATTCTAAAAACAAAAATGGTATTGAGCCTGATCGGTGCAGAAGAAAAATAGTATACAAGAATTTCTCATGGGTCAAATCATTCTTTGACTGGGGCTCTCGAAATTGTTTTGTTTCCCTGTCTCTTGTATCTTAGTCTTATTTGTCCTGGCACCCAATAAAATGATTATAACTAAGTACGCTGTAGCGTCACACTAGCAAGGGTCTAGAGTTGGGTGCCTTTGCTCAAGCGTTTGACATTCACAGGGATTTAAGTGCTCTCTATTGCGGAAGTTTAGGCTACCCTCCACCCTTAGCTTCCAGGTCAACTTGCTTCTACAGAGTCCTAGTCAGAATTACATGAAGCTATCGAGAGCACTTGCCCCGGCTTGTGATTGGCTGCTGCAATCACGTGTCCGGAATCCGCCATCATAGTGCTCTCAATAGCTTCATGTCCCGCCCCCCCCCTCCCACCCTCGTGTACACACACACAATTCTGACAATTATAACAATTTTTATGGTATCCACACATCTTACTACACATGTCATCTAACTTTTTGTAATAGTTTAACGCTTCTCGATCAAAACACGAAAAAACTCACCTGAGAAGTTCATGGTGTTGAGAGAAAACACAGACAAGTTGAGAAAACTGCTTGAACTTGAGGTGCTTCGGTCTGGTATCGAACGCAATGGAGGAAAAACGCGTGGAAAGACCACGCGGTAAGCATCACTTACCTAATTAGCCAGTGCAGCATCTCTTCATTGGAGATGGGGAAAGTTATCATCTATCAAACAATTCGACAGGCCGTTCTGTCGTAGCAGACGAAAAACCAAGATGGCGGATTCCGGACACATGATTGCAGCAGCCAATCACAAGCCGGGGCAAGTGCTCTCGATAGCTTCATGTGTCAGAATTGTTTGTTGTTGATTTTCACAGATTTTTTGAAGTTGGAAAACATGCACTGTATACTTGTTTTGGAGATTGAGGACATAGAACAGTACCAGGTAGTGATGAGAAAGTGGGAAATGATCATCAGATGAGGATTGCTTGTGTTCCTACAGTGTTGATCCCTGCATGCATATTTATTGTGGTTAGGAAGCTAGCAGAAAACAAAGGATTCAGTATTTGATGGGGGAAAAAAAAGACTTCAGACCTACCAAATTTGTGGAAAATTACACGAGTTTTGAGTCAGCGGCTAGTCTTTTACAAAAACGGGTTTTTATCTCGGTGGATGCCTTAGTATGTGTGATATGAATGCAAGAGTGATCTAGGTAAGCAGAGGAAGCAGTGGCAAAAATTAAAGATGCTGCTCTACCCTGAGGGAGATTGACGTCACAACCATGTAAGACCAGCATTTTCTTTTCTGCTTTTTCTTCTTCTCTCTCCTCCCCCCCCCCCCCCTCTCCTTTTCTTCTTCTTCTTCTTCTTCTTCTTCTTCTTCTTCTTCTTCTTCTTCTTCTTCTTCTTCTTCTTCTTCTTCTTCTGCTCTTCTTCCTCCTCCTCCTTCTTCTTCTCCTTCTCCTCCTCCTCCTCCTCCTCATTCTTCTTCTTCTTCTTCTTCTTCTTCTTCTTCTTCTTCTTCTTCTTCTTCTTCTTCTTCTTCTTCTTCTTCTTCTTCTTCTTCTTCTTTCTCCTCCTCCTCCTCCTCCTTCTCCTCCTCCTCCTCCTCCTCCTCCTCCTCCTCCTCCTCCTTCTTCTTCTTCTTCTTCTTCTTCTTCTTCAAAATTATTCTTCTTCCTGTTGTTGTTGTTGTTGTTGTTGTTGTTGTTGTTGTTGTTCTTCTTCTTCTTCTTCTTCTTCTTCTTCTTCTTCTTCTTCTTCTTCTTCTTCTTTTCTTCTTCTTCTTCTTCTTCTTTTCTTCTTTCTCTTCTTCTTCTTCTCTTCTCTTCTTCTTCTTCTTCTTCTTCTTCTTCTTCTTCTTCTTCTGCTCTTTCTTCTCCTCCTCCTCCTTCTGTTCTCCTTCTTTTAACTCCTGTCAGTTTGTTCATCTTGTTACCATTGTTTTTGCTTTGAGAGGAGTATCCCCCCCCCCCCCCCCCCCGCCCCCCGAATTTGTCCCTAAGATCAACTATTGTTGTTGCAGGTTCTTTTACATGATAATAATGTTGGTTGCACACTGAAGCCCAGTTTATTGTCTCTGATCCAAACCAACGACAAGCATCGAGATGAGTACTCTCTGATTTAGCGAAGAGGTGCAAGTTGTACGTGTGCGAGTCCACACGCGCGCGAGTATGCATGCATGCATGCGTGTGTGTGTGTGTGTGTGTGTGTGTGTGTGTGTGTGTGTGTGTGTGTGTGTGTGTGTGCATTAATGCGCCCGTTTATGTATGCATGCGTGATTCCATGCGTATGTGATTACGCACACACATTTATGTTGGTGCACTTTTACACTTGCATGTGTGAAGTCAAGTCAAGTAAAGTCAAATTTTTATTTCCAGATGGTACATTGAATAAGCAATGCATTTGTTTTTTTTCATCAAGCTATCTATCTGTGTGTGTGTGTGTGTGTGTGTGTGTGTGTGTGTGTGTGTGTTTATTTTATTTTTTAAATAAGCACTTATGTGCTTTTTTACATCAAGTCCCCGTGTGTATGCGGTTTTGTAAATTTTGTTATCTGTTCCTACCGGCACACACTGGCCTACTCTTTCGAAAAGATGAACAGGATTTAACATGTGCGCAAGATGTTCTGCATGCGTTCGCACACGGGGCCTCGGTTTATAGTCTCATCCGAAGGACTTTAAAGAGATTAAAGAGATTACAAACAAAACAAAAACGAAAGAAAAAAGAGAACAGAAACAAGAATTGTTCAGTGGAATGCTTCTTGGTGTGTTGCATTTTTTCTTAAGAGTTAGTCTAAAAACAACAACAAAACAAAGGATATAATTATTTAGAAAGTCTTTCCCCATATGTATGCCTCGGCCCTGTCAGTAAGCAACCCCCCCCCCCCCCCCCCTTCCTCCGCCTTCTGGAAATTCTCTGCTAGGAATTCCCTCTTTTCTATCCCTCTCTTTGTTTCTGCCTTGTTACTTTTCTTCCTGTTATCTCATTCGACAGGTGAATTTAAAGTGTGTGTGGTGTGTGTGTGGTTGTATGGGGTGTGGGGGGTTAGTTGTGGTTGTGTGTTTAAATGTGTGTGGGGGTGTTTTTGTTTGGGTGTTATGGTTTTTTTTGGGTTTTTGGGTTGTGTTGAAAGTTTTGGGGTGTGGGTGTTATGTGTGGTGTGGGTGGGGTGTGTGTGTTGTATGTGTTGTTTGTGTGGGGTGTTTTTTGTGGGTGGGTGTGGGTGGGGTTGTTGTGTGTGTTGTGTGTGGGGGGTTAAAGGGTGTTGTTTGTTGTGTTTGTGTGGGTTTTGTTTGTATGTTTTTGGGGGTGGTGTTTTTATTTACGGGTGTGGGTGTTTTTTTAGGTTGGGGGTGGTGGGGTATGTTTTTTACGTGGGGGTGTTGTGTATTTGTGTGTCAAAGGGTCTAAAAGGCCCCCCAAAATTTTGGTATAATTTTGGGCAAGCAAAATTTGGGGGAAATTCTTCATTTTTCATGAAAAAATTTCCAAAAAACAAATTTACAAATTTACCAACAAAAATGGCATGACCTTATCAGCAAAACCCTACATTTTAGATTATCACCCGATTATTTGTAAGCAAATTATGAAATTTTGAATAGAATTAGAATACCGAGAGCTATAGGGTTTACTGGGGCAAACAGATTCCCTTTAAAGGGAATTTTTAAATTTTTATGGCAAACTGATTCTGACCATTTGCCTCTCAGGTGATGGCCAACAAATTAAATTTGTTTGTCACTTTTTACTTTTTTCCAAAAAAAATGCTGTATTGCAAAAAATTATTCCTCGGGATTATTAAAAGTTTTCCCCATCAAACCCTGAAAGTGCAGCTTTTTGTATGAACACTAAACCTAGTTTGATTTTTTAAATTTTGGATTATTTCCAAAATGTTTAGATATCAGAAGAAAGGATTTTACCTTAATGAAAGTAATGTTTAAAACTGTTGCCTTTGGGGCCAATAGGCCTGAAAAAACTAAATTTAAAAATTTTATTGTTTTTTTTGTTTTTCCCATGGGTTACTCGAGTGTGTGTACATGTTTATGTCAGTTGTGTTTCAGTGTGTGTGTGCGTGAAATCTCGGTGCTTGCATGCTACTGTTGCTTGTGTACTGGCCCAAAAGGTAAAGGGTGGGGGCATGTGCGGTGTGTCCGTGCAAAAATAAGGGGGGCGGGGGGGTAGAAAACGAGGAGATGGGGGGTGGTGGAAGTGTTTTTGGAAAAGGGGGGGGCCCCTTAAGGTTTGTTGGGGTTTTTACTGGGTTTTGGGGGGGGGGGGGAGGTGGGGTGAGGTGGGGGAGTTTGGGAGGGTGGGGTTTGGAGTGATTGTGTGGGGGGGTTTGTGGGGGGGGGAAAACCAATTTGGGTGTGAGGGGGTTGACTGACTGGTAGTGACACCCCCCCCCCAGTCAATCTTGCTTTTCCCCAAGGGAACAAAATTTGCAAAGTTTTAAAATTTGGGGTGCAACAGGAAATTAAAAAATATCACAAAACAACATTTCCAAAAAGTGGGAAAAAGAGGTGTCAAAAAGGGTTCCCAAAAATTCAATAAAAAAACCCGGGCCCCAAAAACCAATATTGGCACTCTGAAGGGATCGTTTGCAATTAGCTGGCCTGTCCACACACCCGGGCTTTCCCCCCTTTTATTTGGTTTGCCCCCCCAAATTTTTTCCCCAAAAAAGGGGCCTTTGGCGGCAAATGCTCTTGCCCTACGGGATTCGGGTTTGATGACATAAATGACTTATTTTTTTAAAATTTTAAACCCACTCAAAATACCGTTTTGCTTTTTTTTGGGGTAGGGGGTCGTTTCCCCGGGATGATTTTAAAACCAAAAAAACAGAAAAACCCAACGGGCCACATGAGGGGCCATTTCCCTACAAAATTTACAGTGGGGTATGATTTTTGGTATGGTAAACCACTTTTGCCAAAATCAGCTCTCTGGGTCCCTTTTGTTTTTTTACTTGAAAGTTTTTTTTAACTTTCAAAAATTTTTCCCAAAGGGCTTTTCTGTAACAAACCCCTGGATGGGAAAGGGAAATGAGAAATCTGCCCATAAAAATTTGGGAAGGGGTGTAAAAAACACTGCGGTCTATCCCCAACAAAATATCTTCTTGGGTTTTGTTTTACCTGCACTGGTTCTCCGGGGGTTGCGTCCTCTCACCACTTCGTACATTCTATACACAAAATTTGAAGAAGCAACTAGGGGAAATTCCTTTTCTGGTAAATTTTCGCGGGACGATAGGGGCTCTGTTATCCCTCTTACCCGGGATCAGTCTTAGCCATGGTCCTTCCCCCCAACCAAATTCGTCCCAACTGGTGTGCCCGAGGCCTATCTGGAGCTAAATTTCTAAAACTATAGATGCCATCGTTTTAAAAAGGGATCAGGCATACTCCAAAAGAATATTATTACCTTTATAAGAGGTTGAAACGTTTTGAACTAAAAGTATTTTGGGGAACTTTTTTGACCAAAAGGGTTAAACGGGGAAATTAAACACTGACGCTTTTGTAAAAAGGGGACAAAACGTCGTTTTTTCTGGGGAAAACGGAATCATTTTTTTTAGAAAAAAAAAATTTTTTCCCTTTGGGTTTTAAAAGGGTCTTATTAAGAAGTGTTCTAATTTTTGCTTTCATTTTTTGGGTACAAAAAACCTTTTAGTGTTAAAAACAAAAAAAGGTTGCAGAGAATTGTAAAAAATCGCCCAAAAAAAATTGGGAAAAAGAACAAAAGATCTTTTGTCTTCTGCAACCCACGTTTTTCGCAAGCCCGGCCATTTTGGTACCCTTCTCAGGGTTTTGTTTCCAGAATTTCAAATTTTGCCTTGGAAAAAGGGCCTTTTTCCCGTGTCCCTTCAAAAAAACCAAACAAAAAAAAAAAATTCTTTGTCCCAGTAAGCTTTTCGATTTTCTAAATTTACAAGGATTTGACTGCCTATTTTCTTACTTTTTCCCTAATTATCGCCTGTTTTCCCATTTTTTCGATGAAATCAATAAAAATTTTGTGTGTGTTTTGGGGGGTTTGGGGTTTTGTGGGTGCGGGGGTGTGTAAAAATAATTTCTGTGTTTTTTAGTCAACTGTAAAAAAAAACATTGTTTTAAATATATTGGTGTAGGGTTGTGGGGGCTTTGGGCGGTTAACCACAACGTACGTGCGGGGTTTTCGTGCTGCTAAATTCCCGGGGCTTTAAAAAAATTTTTTTTTGTTTTAGTCAAGGGTTTAAAATTGTGTTCCCCTTTGGATGTTTGTGCGAAAGCGCGCGTGTGTGTGGTGTGTGTGTGTGTGGGGTGGGTTGGTCTGACATTTTTTTTTGAAAAACCAATATAAAATTTTATTTTTGTGTTTTTGGTTTAATTTAATGATATAAAATCTTGTCAGTATTGTAATTCCCCCTTCTTATTTTAAAAGGGTTTTTGATTTGGGACTTGTTTTTACTTGATTTTCTTTTTATATATCCTTAAACCAGAAAGGGGGGGAAGTAATCGGTGGCCCCTTGTTTTTTGGAAAAATAAATCTGTTTTGCTCCCTGAAAAAGGTGGTGGTGGGGGTTTTTGTGTGTGTGTGTTAAAATAAAAAAATAAATATAGGTTTTTATTCTGTTTCTTTCCCTTGTACTTTTTCCGGTTCTGACTGTGTTACAATAAATCTAAATTTCATTGGGTCCAAATTTTCTCCCCAGCCCCTATTCCCTTCCCCCGGGTTTTGTTTTTAAAAACTCTGAATAAAAGGTTTTGCAACGGGTTTTCCCATTTTTAATTTGAAGCTAAGCAAAAGTGGATCTAAATTTTGGGGTTGCCATTTTTGAAAATTTTTTTTCCCCAATAACTGATCACTTTTTTTTTTTCCCTTTTTTCCAAAAAACCACTAAAAAGGAAAAGGAAAGGGTTAGGGGTCTGCATGTTTTAAATTTTTGGAAAAAAAAGAAAAACGGGCCCTGTTTTGATAAAAAAAGGGGAAATAAATTTTTTTTTTTAAGCCAAAACTAAAAAAACAGGTTGAAAATTCACAAAAAGCATGCGTGTTTTTTAAAGGAGGGCCCAAGGAAAAGGGAAAAAAAAAAAAAGAGGGAAGAGCGGGAATATTAAAGGGGTTTGTTAAAAAACACGTTTTTTTTTTTGGCCTTTTTTAAAAATTTTCTTTTGTTCTTTTGTTTTTGGTTTTTTTTTTTGGGGAAATTTTTTTTGGGCTTTTGTTTTTTTTTCCTTTCGGGTGCTTTTTTCCCAAGGATTCGAAAAGGGTTTTGCTTTGGGGAAGGGTTTTTTGGGCCCTTTGGGTTTTTGAAATTTTTTTTTAATGCCTTTTTTTTTTGCGGGTTTTTTTGTTCCCTGTTTTTCCCTTTTCAAATATGAAATCTAACCCTCTACTTTTCCCCCCCCGGTTCTTCAGAGGAAAAAAACCCCAAAAGGGCAATTTGCGGGCAGCCCTTTAGCCCCCGTCATGATGAACTTTCGGGCATGTCATGACTAAATTTAAAAAGAGAATAAATGATGAAAAAATCACTCATGGCTTGTGCAAAAAAGATGAAATATTATATCCATATTTGACATTTCCATACACAAGAAATCCCATGTGGCAAAATAAAGTCATTTTGGGGTGTTTAGCAATTTTTACCTGCATCAAAGGGAAAAAAGAATGTCATTAAAATAAGGTAAAAAGAAAGGGATGATCCGGAGAAATTTGCAAAATCCAAAAAAGGAGAAAGATGCAGAGAAAGAAGAAAATCAGAATGATTCAGAACCCCTACAAAATTTCCCCATCAAAAATCAGGGGTTTTAACACCTCAAAAACAATATCTTTTTTGCAGAACAATATCCAAAAAAATTGAGGTTTTCCCCTCTAAAAAAGTTGGATTATTTAATTTTTAAAACCCCTTCTTTGGATTTTTCGCGAACTTGGTGGGGAAGGAAAAAAAAGATCCCACTTGCAATTTTCTTCTCTTTGGGTCAGGACTAAAAGGTTGGGGGAAAAACCCCCCATATCCCTCCGTATCTTTCCCTTTGCTCTTGGGGATTGCCATACCCCCCAATGAACCAAAAACCCTTTTTGAAATTCCCCAAGCTTGGGGTTTTTTTCTTAAAACCCAAAGGGGGTCATCTGTTTGAAAAAAGTTCTGCTGTTTACTAGGAAACCCGACCCTGGGAGGGAAGGGGAAACCCCCAAAAGCTGGATCCAGTTTTTTTCTGACAATTTTAGATCTAAGATCGGGCAATGGGTAGAACTGGTACCTTTTTGGTTTTGGGGAAAATTTTTTGGAAACCCCCTGGCTTCCCAAAAAATGAAAGGAGTACATATAATTTTTAACTTTAAAACCCGAGACAATGTTCCCGTTGGCTATTTTTAAAATTCTGCAGCTTTTCTTTGTCATTATAACCCAATATTTCTTTTTTGGAAGCATGACAAAGAAGGGAACCCGGACCCTTTTTTGGCCTTTCCCCTTTCCCCACCTTTGGAAAATCAAAGGGTTGGGAAGCTGTGGGGCAAGGAAAAATATTTTGGGCAAGCAACTTTTTCATTTCTCTACATTTTAGACATGGACCCCCACCAAAAATGACTGCCCATTCTCCCCACTGCCCCAAAAAAGCGGGCCAAAAATTCACACTGCACAATAGGAGCTGCTTATTCCAAACTGCCAAAGGGGTGCCCATTCTCCCCACGCACTAAGGGGGCTCCTATTCCCACACTGCACTAAAAAAAAGCCTGGCCTATTTAACACACTTTCATAAAAGGAGCAGGGTTTTTTTCCCCCACTGCACTAAATTTGGACTGGTTCCCCCACTGCACTAATAGGAGCAAGTCATTCTCCCACTGCCTAAAAGGGGCTGGGTAACTCCACACTGCACTTATAGGAGCCCCGGGGTATTCCCACACTGCACTTTTTAGGAGGTGGCTATTTTCCCCCACTGCACTTATAAAGGGGGGCTATTCTCCCCCACTTTCCTTTTTTCCCGGGGGAAAACTGATCCCCTCCTGCTCCAAGAAAATAAAGGTCCTGCATGGCTTTGATTTTTTTTGTTTTTTCAAAAATCCCGGGGACATAAATTTCCCTATCATCCCTTTTTTCTTTTCCCCCTTTTCTTCTTAACTCATTACAAAGGGTGTAAAGCCCTTCTAGAAAAAAAAAAAAAAGAAAAAAAAAAAAACCCGGGTCAAAAATTTTTTGCGGCTTTTTGTACCCCGTTTGGACCGGAAATTTTTCCCCCCCCCCCATTAGAATTTAGTGGTGTTGGGGGTAGTCCCCCCTTTCCGGGTATCGGGTTAAACCGAGGTTTCCCCTGTGTTAAAAAATTATTTAGGCACGTTAAAAAAACCCACGGAACAAAAGTTGCCCTGGCAAAAATTTTTAGAAAAAGCCACTCGATGGGGAACCAAAAACGTTGCCAAGGTAAAAGAAAAAAAAATGGGTGGCGCGCTCTTGTGGGGCGCGCTCTCCCCGGGGAGAGCCCGGCCCAAAATTTCCCCGGGGAGAAAAAACGGGGGTGACTTAAAATGGTAGAAAAAAATCTGAGCGCTTTTTTTGTTTCTTTACAAATTTTTGCGCAAAAAATTCCCCTACATTTTATTAAATTTTTATTTTTTTATTATTATTAATGCAGAAAAAGGTATGGGGTTTCCCAATTTTTTAAAAGGATTAAAGGGAAAAGCAAAGACTTTAACTGTCTCAATGCACCTACTCTTCGGAAAATGGGGGTGAGAACCGGGGACCTGATCTTGATTGATTCTGCTGGGGTTTCTTCATTTCCGCAAAATGCGCTGGGTTTAAATTGAGCTTTCCAAGTTCTGATTAATTTTGGGGGCGAAGTTTAATTGGCCCCAGTGTTTTTAAACCCAAAAACCCGAGGGTGTTTTGTCCTACCTGCAGTTTTTTCTTATACCTTTCCCTTTTGAAGTTTTCCTTTAAGAGAACTACCCCTTTTTTCTCCATGGGGAAATTTTACCAGGGTCGAAAATTTGGTTTAAAAACCCGGGAAAAGCATTCTTCCCTTTTTTTTTTCCCCGCCCAGGGGGGCAACCAAATTTTTGTCTGTTATTTATTAAAAAAGCGGGCACGGGTTCCCTTAAATTTTTCCCCCACAAGTCAGGCCCCGAGCGATCTACTGGGCATAAAAAAAACTTATCTTTTTAAAAAACCCTTTTTGGGGAAAAAAAAAACAGCAGAAAGGGCCAAGAAAAGAAAAAATTTCAAGAAGGAGGTGACAAAAAAGAACAAGGGGAAAAAAAAGAGAGAGAGAAAAAAAAAGGAAAATTTTTATCACAAATTTCCGAATGTTTGGGGGTTATTTAAACTGAAGGCCCCCCCGGGATCTCTCGTTTTAGGTAAAGTGGATATTTTTTGTTTTTGGGGTTTTTGGTTTTTTTTTTAAAAATTTTTTTAATTTTTAAAAAAAAATTTTGGTTTTTTTTAATTTTTTTAAAATTTTTTTAGCTTGGGTTTTCCCCTTAAAAAAGGCTAATTTTTGGTTTTTTCCTTTTTTTAAATTTTCAAAATCGGGAAACAGTAGGGGCGAAAACTTTCAAATGATATTTTAACAAGACCATATTACATTCTGTTTTAAAAAAATTTAAAAAAATCGAATTTGATGACTTTATATCTTAAAAAAAAATGGTCCCTTTCCCACACTTAGAACTCCTACTTTTTGGATATTTAAAAAATTAGGGACTTTCCCATCCAAAAATCATAAATAATTTTTTTTTGCAATTATTCCTTTCTCGAAATTTTTTTTCAAAAATTGATAGACTACAAAAAATTTTGTTGTGAATGTGCCCCCCCTTTACCCCCCCCCCCCTCCACACACCCCCCCCCCCTTGGTCTGTATCACAAAAAGGGTAAGGCCAGACACAAAGGGAGATAGATGTGAAGTGTGGGTTTATTTTTTTTCCCTTTTTTAAATCAAGGATAAGGGGAAAAAGCACTTTAAAAACTTTTTTTTCACCCCTCCAGTTTCCCTGTGAAAGCCGGTTTTTTAAATTCTGTCATTTTTTCCCCCGGGATTTCAATGGCCACTCTTTTGCAAAAGCGGAACGGATTTAAACAAAAGTCGCAAGATGTTTTGTTTTGGGATTCACACACGGGGCCCCGGTTTTTTAGGGCTCAACCGAAGTACTTTTTGGGGGGATTGGGTCGGGATGATTTAAAATCCAAGGGAAAAAATTTCCCCCTTAACGTGTAGGTTGTGGGTGTGTAGTGGTGTGTGAGTTTTGGGTTAAAAGGTTGCCCCATAAAGAAACTTTTTTGTTTTTCAACATATCATTTTAAAAAAAGATTTTAAAAATGAAATTTTTTGCCCCCCTTTTTTTTGGGGATGTGCTTTCGCGCACCCAACACAACCCTAAAAAACACACACACAAACACTCAAAAACAAAACATATGCCACAGAACACTCCCAAAAACACAAAACAAAAACCCTCCCAAATAAAACACCATCAAACACACACCCCCACCCAAAAACCACACAAATCAAGCAAAACACAAAAAACAAAAAACACCAAAACACAAAAACACACACAAACCACTCAAACAACCAAAACACAAAAAAATCAAACACACAAACACACCCAAAAAAACACCAAAATCACACAAAAAAACACTCAAAAACACACACACCCCAAACACACACACCCCCAAATCCAAAAAAACACACAAACAAAAAACAAAAAACCCACTTTAAACACACAACACAACCAATTTAAAAACACAAAACCCCAAAACCACTCAAAAAAACACACAAAGCACAACACCAAACAAAAACCCCTAAAAAAAACCCCCAAAAAACTCAAAAACCACCCTATTCACACACAAAACCAAAAACCCAAAACCCAAAAACACCCACACCCCAACACAACACTCAAAAAACACCACCCCCAAAAACCCAAAAACCCCCACACACCCCTCAAAACACCAAAAAAAAACAAAATTTTTGGGGACACACCACACAAACCCCCAAAACACACACACACCACTCAAAAAAGCCCCCACACCCCTCAAAAAAAACACACAAATCCAAAAAACAAAAAAATCCCAAAAAACCACACACCCCTCAAAAAAAACACACGCA